>CAAKHD010013474.1:378559-390743 GCA_901007705.1 Fistularia tabacaria
TTTTTTTTTTAATCCCAGACAAAATACAAAAAAAAGATAATATCCATACATTTCACCCCAAGCCCCCAAAATAATTGTAAAGCTTTTGGCTGGCACACTCAAAGACGAAGAAAGTAAAAAAAAAAAAAAAAAAAAAAAGACTTCTTTCCTGCCAGGTCTTAGGGGACACAACTGTTGTTCATAGCAAAGATAACATGCGGAATGCAAAGGGAGGAAACCCCTAGCCTAAGCTTCCCCTCTCTAAATAGCCAGGGTGCCCTTCGAAGCAGCTACTTTAAAACTGCAGTGCCTTTCTATTTCTGGAAGAGTTGAAAGACTGGGCATAGAAAACATTTCACACTACTGAACATGTTCTTCGATACAACTTCCATACAACTGAAAGGGATTATTAAATTTTAAAAATCCTGACAGAAACTGAGACAACCTTATTTAGACCCAATCAATACAAAATCCTTCAAGTATCTAGCTAAGATTTAATTTTCACCTCATAACATGAGTAAAGTTCAGCTGCTTGTAAATCTGGAAATGGATTGAAATACTTGTGTTATTTATGCAGCCAGTAACCACACAGTGATCATGAGGATTGCAGGAACCTGGATATTCATTCTGTTTAAAGTAACTATATGGACTATGACATTTTATGGAGGGGATTAATGAATGATAGGTTTGGTAGTTTAAGCAGGGCCCAGAAATAACCAAATGGTCAAATGACACGGTGGATTTGTAAAGAGCTCGGAAATAACACTTGACTTGCAAAAAAACACAACACAAAAATTAGTGCAGAATATTAATCAAGCGAAGCCATCCAGTCTTGGGTCAGCCATAATGTAATTTGACATGTACGCCCAGAAAGAAAAGTCACCCTGAAGTCTGGAGTGAAACTCCATGATGTACTCTCCTGGTCATTGGAAAATCTTTGGGAGGAGGGACTGTCCTTGATGGCAGACAGGTGGGTGGGGGTGCCGATTGTTTGTAGTAAACATCAAACTGTTTATAGTCAGTAGAGGGAGCAGGAAGGAGGGGAATGGTGATTTGACAATTAGCAGGAGAAAGGAAAGGAATGGGCAACAGAAAAAGAGGAGGAAAGACCATTGGAGAGAATTGTGCAGAAGAAATGCATTGCAAACTTAAATGTAAAAACAATGCACAAAAGCTGAAACTGAGCTGTAGTGCCCTTTTCTGAAATTATATTGGAAAGATTTTAGGAGTATTATTTTGATGCTTCAAAACCGAGTTATAGATCTCTTGTGTAGGTGGAAAATCTCAGAATTGCAGAGGTTAGAGTAATAATTTGGCAAAATACAAATCAAAGGCTTACTATAATTATCAGTTATTATCAATACAAAGGCATTGGTGTCTGATCTAAACTGAAGTGATGGGATTCTTAGATAAAAACCAGAACAAAAAAAAAAATATTTTCTCGTAATTTGTCTGGGTTTTTTTGGCATACATTTGTCCCTTTAATATCAGGCATGCATAGCTTTTTTTTTCTGAGATGTGAAATCTTTGTCTTTGCACATAGTTTACATGTTCATACATTAATGATTTATAAGAAAATCCCTTTTTTTTCTGCAAATCTTAATTTGAATCCAAAAAAGTCCAAGATTTTCGACATGCAATCTTGATCCATTTTTCCCCTAACATATCATGAGCCAGATATGCCATCAACAGAAACAGTATTGACTTAATAGATACTAGAAACTGTATATAGGTATCATTTGTCAATTCAGGCATGGTTTCTATCGATCCACAATGCCATATGAGACATTTTGTGGTCCAACTGATTTTTTCAAATCTATTGGTGTGTTAACTGACAACATGTGGATCACACACTTCATGTTGTCAAATACCCACAACCCCATTGAAATACACATACATTTTTAAATTGCTTTAATGTTTAAGCTTTTGGAAAACTTACCACCCACTCTGAAAAGCCATCAATCCTGAATCCTGAAACCCAAACTGCAAACCATAATTAACCCTCAACGGTTCCCTCCCATTTTTCTTTCATTTAACCAAAGCTGATGGGGATTCAGATAGCATATGTTCTTGTTTAAACCAAAACAGATCCGTAACACATAAAATACAGGGTACAAACATCACAATATGTGACCTACCAAAGTTATTGTGGGATGGAATACAAGGAACAATGGCAATACTGTTGTGGAAACCTTACAAAACAAAGAAGAACACTGAATTTCCTTGTTGGTAGAAATTTAAACACTGGTGAAGTAACTCTGTTGTTTCACACTAAACAGTCCATTCTTTGAGTCTAAAGGTCTCATGGATAGCATTAAGAAATATACGTAAAAAGGCCATTTTGGTTCACTGGGAAAACATATCTAAAAATGCAGATGGCTTGGTTGAGATCTAAGATTTTGAGATAATTATCTATCATGTGGAAATGTATGTTTAAGCTTGAACAAAATGGTAGTAGATAAAACTGGTTTGAGACATGTTAATAACATAGTTATGTTCATGTTATATTATTATCTGGGTAAAACCTCTAATCAAGATCGTCTCTCTTTTAGTGTAATGTTATTGTAAAAATAATTACGAGGGTTAAATAATATTATTTTCTTTGCTCCAAAAAATCAAAAGTGGTATGAGCTCCACCACCTTCTGCACAGTGTAAATGTTTTACCCTGAAGCAGGTCTAACTTGCAGGACTTAAACCAGTGTGACCTTTGGACCAAGAGTGGTGAAGGTATTTTAAAATGTTTAATAATCAAACCGACAGCTACTTTGTGTTACAACTGTTACTCTTTGATACAAGCTGGGCACTCAATGACATCTATACTCACAGATAGGGAACACCCATGATACAAATACAAAAATGATCATTCAAACACCTCTAAGATTCAACTGTCTCATTGACAACTGATTCACAAGTTATCTGTCAGTGTAATAACCATGTGTTCACTAAGCTTTACTTTGCAAAATAACCATCATAGATTACCATTAAAACTAACAAGTTGATTGTATTATAGATAGTTTTGCTGCTTGTCCTGTTCTTAAAGGCATTTAAAACTGAAATCTTGCTTTCAAATATTACTGCTTAAATTTTTCAAATGTATAGAATTAACACCTGATCTTTACAAACAGTTGTCTTCAGGAATACATTACTTATGTGTGGAAGTCATTTCCAGGAATATACAATCCCAAATTTTTGGACATTTCACCGAATGACAATGATCCCTATAGAAAGATTCAAGGATAGTTTTCTCTTTTTTGTTTGTCTCGTAGGAAGCTGGAGACACACTGAAGACAAGATAGCTTGGCAAAGTGTGTCAGTAGTCTCTGTCCAACCAAGAATCAAAAAATATACATTTTATGTCCACCAAAACATTCCAAAATCACTTTGAAATTTGTATATTGACCACATTATGAAATTATGATTTGAAATAAAAAGGCATTGTAACTTTTCCTGACATTTCCTGAAAACAGCCTTACTGCAGGGGAAACACCATCATGCATTTGATCCAGGAGTTTGGCTGATGATCTTGTTTTACTCGAGTTATAAGCACAAGTTTCTCCAAAACTACAAATCTGCTGTGACTGTGGATAACAGATTTCTTGCTGCTTTCCATTGCTATGCAATCACATGAATCAAACTCTTCAGTTTGTGTGGGGGGAGAATTTGCATCAAGTCATTATTCCACCTTCAGAGGAGTCTGGACAAAGATCAATTGTCTCCTCCATCAACATTTGAAACACTACACCTTCTCTTCCTAAATTAACAATGTATTCTCATGAATTATAACAAATAAAGGAATAGAGGAAAAGGCCTTTGACATGCTGGCCGTGCTACGATTCAAATGGAATTAACTGGTAATGTAACCTTGACATGGTAACTGCAACATGTCTGCATAAACTAAGAACATCAAATAATAACAGCAGGGGAATAAATGGCATGAGACAAATTCCAGCCCCGCCACATTGTGAGAAAGTACATTTTGCATGGCACAGAGCCAGTAGTATTCCCATAATGAAATTCAGAATAGAAAGCTACACGAACAAGCATATTTTTAGAGCACAGACTTTCAATATAAGAGCTTCTTTGCACTTTGAATGAACCTTTAAAAGGTAAAAGCAGCCTTTATTCTCAGAGAGTAACCCTTCCTAATTGCTCATATACCTATCCAGCTTCACTGGGGGTATTCTTTCACACACTGTCAGGTGAAATTGCAAATTGGTCTATCACTAGTAAATTGAGTCAAAACCAATTTCATGATTATCCCAAGGCTAATTATGTATAAGCATAATAAACATCCATCTGAAATATCTGAAAGCAGAGAAATGCTGTGATCAGCAACAAGAAATGTCGTAGTTATATTGTACAGCAGCAGATGTATGTCTGTCAATATCTTGAGCAGCAGTCATACTCTAATCCTAAGATTAGTTTTTCATGAAATGCAAGCTATTCTCAACAGCAACATTCTTTCAGGATTTAGAGGCTTCAACATGATGCCATCTCTCCCGTCTTCCTGTGCCAGGCTTGCTTGCCAGCTATTTCAGAAAAGCAGCCAGTTTACGGAAGTGAAACATAGTCTCTTCTATAACATAAACTAAATGTGATCTGTCTTATATCGGTTGTTGGCGGATCAGGCTTTTTTGACTCAGTGGACGCTCTAAATTAATGATACCTTTTGCAGATTTATTATTGGCTCTCTTGTAGAAGACGTGTTAAGGGCAGGGACTATGATCTGGTTGAATTGAAAATAAATCCTCCACTGAGAGAAAGATTTGAGCATAATGTGCTGCTAAACAGCATGCACTGCATGCTATAAATATTAACAGCAGAAGGCAAATATGCTCTGAAAGCAAGCAACACATTTGCCTTTGCGATAGAAACTATGCAGTGGTTAATATTCATTTGAAATAGAGATGAGATGTGGTCAAGTGGCAAAAGGAGACTCCACTTTTTATTAAGCCATGTTAATGCATTGCCTGTTCTGCCTGTGTCATCTAATACATAAGCTTAATCTTTTACATACAGTATTAATCCCAGAAACAAACTAAACTTCTTTATGTAGTCTATTGTAGCTCCACAGACCACCTAACTACTCATATTTCCAAGGCTAGAACCTAAAGCAGCCAACTGTGGAAATGAATATTGCTTGGCATTGTGGTTAGTGGCTTGTTTCGGTAAATCTAGCACAATATTTTCTTCAACAGGGCTTAAGAACTCCCCAAAAGAGCTTTCACACGAGTGTTCCAAATTCCCAACCCAGGTGTTTGAGCCAGGCTGAAACCTCACAAAAGGAAAAGCAATGGAATGTCTCAATTGACTTTGGTGCTCGTCTGCATATAAGGTTTGAAATGTTTTCTCCTTAGTAACAATGTGGGTTGATTTGGATATTAAATTAAAATAAAAAAAAATGACATTTTTGACATTTTTTGACATTTGACATTTGACATTTTTTGTGCAGAAGTGTGAATTAATCAAACCCAGTTTATTTGACAAACATTAACATTTTAAAGCTCAAGAGAAAAGGAAAATAAGGCAAATAATTTAAAACAAAGAAGAAGGTGACGTCAGGAAGCGATACGACTGTGTTGCAATGACTGATAGTGACACAAAAGCCACAAAACATCTTGTCCTCCCATCTGTCTCCTCATACCACATCAACAAGAGGTGGGGAGATAAAGGATAAGATGTTACTTGATGCTACTAAGCTACCCTATGTCACTTTTGAAAAATCTTATTTTCACATTTTTGCTCATAACAATGAAGAGTTTTAGAATCGGTGATTTAAGTAACCGACACAAGTATGTAATACTGACAAGTTGACAAGGCAATATGCTCACGCTTGATGAAACAATCTCTCTCAAGCCAGAAAAGTCTGTGTCCATATCTGTGTGCCTGATGAAGACAGGGGGGAGGGGTATATTGTTGGTGCAGGTTTACGATGTTTGGCATTTGGAGTCAAGTTACTGCCTCATTCTTTTATTCATTCAATTGTCCTTGTCACACACACACAAAAGGAAGCACACTTCATTTAGTGTCAGAGCTGATTCACAATCAACTTGATCTGAATTGGCAGTGCATCAAAATTTCTTCAAGCAGTTTGATTTGGATTTCTCTTTCCAAACTAGTAAGTACAGTTCTTGCATGATACTGCAAAACATTTATGCAGGGGCATCTTGGAAGGACTGGGCATTCAGTAAAATTGTTGCCGTGGACAAATACCTTTGACCAATTAAATCTTTTGTTTACAACATCATCTTACTAGCTCAAGGCCCAGAGATAGATGGCAAACTGAAAAACTAAACACTCAAATCTGTACAACAAACACCATCTTTCCCATCCTTACCCAAATCAAAGATAATCTTGCCCAGCATCACAATCTGAAAATGCAAACATAACAAAACAAAAATAACTTACAAAGTATGTCCTGCTTCTATAACTATCTTCTTTGTGTATTTTGTAGCAAACTGTTATGAAACAGCTTTAACACTGGCACTTTTACAACTTTAAAATAAATCCAATTATATATTGTCAATAAAAGCTGCCTCTCCATTGCTGTGGATTGTTACATAAAGAATATATTCAGCAATTCCTTTGTAGATGTCTTATTCCGTCATGCAAATATCCAGAATTCAAATTAATATCACATTTCTAAAAGGTGATGGGTTACATTTTAATCAAAATAGGCTACAACAACAACAATTAAAGCATTGCACTCAAAAGGGAGATGCTTAGAGACTTGTTTTTGCTGCTTTACAAACTGCTAAATCACATTCTTCATTTGAGTAAGCAGCAGTTGGGAGCAAATTGGATTTGGACTCTTGACAGTTCGGTACCTGATGATGACAGGGATCAAATAATCAGAGAGATCTATGCATTGTTGAGTCACACACACACACACACACAAACACACACACACACACACGCACACCAAGCAAAACCCCTTTAATCTGGTTGAGGATTACAGCTATTAGAGGAATGAGAAATAGAGATGGCAAAGGATGAGAAAGAGAAAGAGAGGGTGAGAGATTTATTTTTCGTAACTGTAATTTTTTTCAGTGTTGGTACTGCCAGTTTTATTGTAAAGCACCAAGTTAATTTACAGAGGTAGTTTAAAAAACTGAGGCGTGTGATTACTTCAATCATATGCTCTGGTACTTTGACCTTAGACTTTGATTTAACAAATCTACTTTTTGTTCACATTGTACTTGAACTTTCCTGTGAAACTACAGCCCCCAAAAGAAGACATTGTAGTTTTCAGTCCTCTGTGGCTGCTGGCATGCCATTCTTGCTACAAATGCTCTGTTATTGTGCTAGTATTACATCAAATAGCATACATTGTCGTTGTCTCTGAGTAACCCTTGTAAACCTAAAGATATTTTTTTGAAAATGTAAGACATAAAAATATATCATTATATTTCCCGGAAAAGGTTGATGCTGTTAAATGTCTTTTTTTTTCACCTTGAGCAACACTCACATGGCAATAAAAAATACAGATTAAATAATTGCATAATAAGCTCACTTTGACATACTGATTTATTTACCCTTTCTGAGTGTGTACTGTATTTCATCTTTACAAAGCTGATCCTGTGGTGCACAACCAGGTTCAGTTTTAAGTCATGTATAACCCTGGAATATTTGTCTCTGCAATATGCTTAAATAAAGTTTTTCTTATTTTTTAATCAAATGCTCTCCAAATGGAAAGGAAAATAGAGAAAGCGGAAATACTGGATAAATACTGTGACCTAAACTTTATCCCAAACAATTATTGTTCATGATCCGGTATAATGACTGTCGTGTCAATACTCCTTTCATTTCATGTTATACTTAGGTATGAAAAACAAAATAAAAATAAAACAGTAACTGCAACACAGAAAAGTGGTGAAAGAGTGAATGAGAGGGTAATAAAAGAAAAGAGTCACTGTAGGCACTGCCAGCCTGGCTGATCTAAAACCTTGGCAACAGCAACAAAGAGCCACTGTCTTTGCTCACGCCGTCTTTCACAAACTCATGCATGGAGACTTTACTGTGAACACCCAAGTGTAGAAGCAAGCTTGCTGCAAAACACAACCCAAAATGGCAAATGGTGTGTTTGTGCAGTCCTGAATACCCTAACATTCATGACAGTTTTTGAACAATTTTCAGTTCTAAAATGAATTCTTATTCCAGGCCAATATCTTAATATTAATAATAGTACTGATTGTTTTAAACCTATACTTTATTTGATGGATTATTGAATATATGTAAACATTTTGTGATACACATCATTTATAAAAAAGTATATAAATAATACATTCCCTGAACAGTTTTATGTATGTGCCGTATTCATTTTCGATTTCTATTTACTTATGTACTGTTATAACATTTTTTACACAATCTTACATTTTTATGCTCTGTACAATCATATGAAACCAATAAATCTAAATAGATCTAAAAGTATATGAATTACATATACAGTTATAGTTTGATGCAACTGTTTATCTTTACTAAAAAAAAATTTTTTTTTTTCTCTCTATTACCTGAAAATACTGACATGTCTATGAGCAAAATGTAAAAAAAGGAAAGCTCGACACTGCCGTGAAGTTTTCCCCAGACTTCAAACACCAGTGAAACATGAATCACCTCAGCACTTATCTGGCAGGCAGAAAGAGAAAACTCAAGATATTCCTGTAAGCAAATGTTTTTGAATGACCAGAACTGTTAAAAGATAAGATGTTTATCTCATCGTATGGTAAAGCTGTGGGTTAACTGTCAATGCTGAAACTTTTTCTCTGACTACAAACTTAAGTCTTATAATAGCTCTCACATCTTATGAACACAGTGCTTACATAGAGTGGTTTTCTTTACCAAAACTTATGCACATAAAAATTACTGTCCCAAAACCATCATTATGTTAATTTCAGATCTTGCATGGACAAATGCTTTGCATATTCATCCACCAAGTAGACTTGTGCTAAACCGAAAATAAATAAATAAAAATAAAGAGAGAAACACGCGAAAAGCTGGAGTGGAGACCACTTCCCTGACTCAGAACAAAATATGTTCATCCCTCAAACAGGAAAACAGTCTGAGAAAAGTTATTTTCATTTTGACGTGCAACTGCAAAATCGAACAACGACTCATTTCACTCCAAAAGTAGGAGGATTTCAGATTAAAAGCTGGTAGTTCAGGCCAAATAGTTTTTCACTTCCCTGAAAGATAGAAGCAGCTAGACCTCTGCACTCTAAACAGGTCATAGGTCATTGCGTCACTGATAAGTTTTCAGAGGAGGTGAAAGAGGGGGTAAATAGATATTTGCTTATAAGGACCAAAATGTGTCTGAAAAGGCTTTTGAGTTTCTACATCAGCCTATTACACAATGTCTGGTAATTTTGAGAGTTCTGCTTACATACCAGCTCTTTATTTACCCTGAATGCAATAGAAAAACACAAGAATTTCACAATTCCATTAAATAGAGATATTTTTGATATCTCTTGAAAAGATTTCTCCAAAATGTGTCACGTTGGGCGTGTAGTTACATTCCTGCCATTATTTGCACCTTTATGTTCTTTTTCTCCCCATAGTGGTATACAATAGTGTATGAACAGTTTATGCCATTTTATTTACAAATGGTAAAAAAAAGTTCTAAAGATTGCCAATTTCGTTACTGTCATGGTCACGTAAAACCAGTCCATTTATGAATACTTAAAAAATGCTGGACTCACTGCATATGACGATGTCCATGGAACAGGCCATGTACCAGTATTACAATATGTATTGTTTTTTTTTAGACATATAGTAATAGCAGCTGCAGATTTTCACTTGATTCTTTCACTTTCCCCCAGCATTGTTGCAAATGATTTACCAGATGAAGATTGTTCTGCCAGCACAGCCAATATCTGAACATATTAAGGGAAAATACTTTCCCAAGGTATTGCTTACCTCTGTAGTAGTAGTTCAGCATGGGAAATATCACCTCTAATTTGATCTCAGCACACTCTGGCAGCACTGAAAATCAAAGAGCAGAAAAGGGGGTCAAAAAGCTGGAGAAGTAGTTAACCAACATATGATTGCCCAAGGGAGGGGGTCATGGGGGGAGGGGGGAGGGGGGGGGGCACAGTGTACTGTACAACATGAACCAAGGCAGCTTTGAGACAAAATACTGTAATAGAGGCATTTGGAGTTTGTTCAAAGCAGAGGAGAGACATCAAAAGATGAAGGACACACTGCAAAGAATAATTCATGAAAATCAGATTGAGTGTTGGACACATTTAAGCAGGTGGTACATTCTTCATTCTTGAAAAATGATCCAACAGGTATTTGGATTAATTTTACTTATGCAGACAGTGGAAAATGTCCCTGAAACCTGGACGAAATATGCATGTTTTAGACAAACCATGATTTCACCAAATGGGGCGAAATAGGTAAAAGTGTATTGGGCTTTGTAGACAGTGCTGACAGGATTTAATGTGAATCATATTGTTTGAAGAAAACTGTAACTAAAAGGCAAATTGTCAACAATGAGCACCAAGGAAAAATAGAACTAAAAATATGTGATTTACTCTTAAGGATCAATTCTAACAATTCCTACCGCAGTACCTACTACAATAGAAAACATAAAAAAATTCATATTTGAGAGGAGGCCACTCCAAATTGGCCTCTAATCAAAAACAGGACCTAAACTGAAGTTGCTCACCAGAAACCAGTCAACAGTATTTCTTCCTGACTTCAAGCCAGTAAAGAGAAGATTGATGGCTGTGGAAAGAATGCCGAGAGAAAGAAAGGCAATGCCAAGATTATTTAGTGTTCTTCTGCAAGAGAAACTCAAACTGATATCCAGTCCTGATGCTGTCTTGTTGTTCAAAAAATAAAACAATATTGAAAAAAAAATCAATAGTTTGATGTCCATCTGTCCTATACTCTGAGGGAGATTACCTAGAACTGTTCAACAAGCATGCTGACATTTTATCTCAGAGTAATGTCCATAAATGACCTTGGACCACTATCTATTTTAAATCAAAAGGCGTTGTTTTTTTTTTTTTGTTTGTAAAAAACATAGACAATTTAGAAAAATGTCAGATGCAGTGAAATGTCAGGGGCCAGTTTGTCTGTCCTGCTGGCACTAGGACATAGAGGCCATTCGTAATATTAGCCATAGCTCTTGTGTTAATGAACAAAGAAGTAAAGAAGTAAACCTGAAATTGCTTCACAATACTTTTATTGTGTGGTAGTCATTGCGAGCTACAAGTTGTAATTTAATCACTCCTGCTGACAAATAGTAGCTTTGACACCCTTTAATTTGTCTGAAGCTAACAGATTTTATGGGGATGTAAGAAGCTGAGAAGAACTTGAAGCTGCGGAGGAGAAAGACGGACAAAGGAGAAGTGGAGGTCGGAGAGGGAGGAGTTCGACAGATAGAGGAGGAGACCTATAGAAGGAGGGGTCTTCTCACATGCCACTAGCGTCCTGATTGCTTGCCCTTGGGAAGGACATCAAGCATCTCATGGTGCGTCTATCATTTTTGTGTATCTGCGTATTCCTCACACTCCCACTCTTGCTCACTCTACTTCCTGAATTCTTATCTCTATGACATGTTCTCTCTGTCCCTTTGCACAAAGTTCTATAGCTGAAAAGTTTTGAACCAAGGTTACAGAAGGACCTTTCCACTGTTCTAATTGTAGATTTGTGCATCACACAGATGGGTAAGTGAACAATTTACACCAGATCTTTATATGACATTTTATAACATCCACGTAAAACACAAGAGCAATCTCCTGGCAGTTAGGAGTTTCCACTTTCTACTTTATAGCTGTTATTGCATAATGGGCTTTCTCTCACACACATATGCGCATGCACACATCCGCACGCGCACACACAAACACACACACGCATGTGCGCACACACATATGGGCACACAACATACAGGCAAAACACACACACAAACACACACAAACACACACACACACACACACACACACACACACACACACAGACATGGAATTCCTTTGTTGACTCCTCCCCTCTATGAATACTACCCTTAACTCCCTCACAGCCTTCCCTCATGGAAAACTACTAGTACACGCGCGCGCACACACACACACACACACACACACACACACACACACACACACACACACACACACACACACAATCCCCCACCCTGGCTCAAACTGCCCACTAAATGTCCAGCAGAGAAGAATGTAGTCCTGCTTGCGTGCGCTAAGTGAAGGGAAA
>CAAKHD010013474.1:390763-409240 GCA_901007705.1 Fistularia tabacaria
CCCCCCCCCCCCCCCCCCCAACCCTCGCACACCCTCGCACACACCCCCCCACAAACACACCCACCCACACCCCCCCCCCCACCTTCCCCCACAACAAACCCACACACACACACGCACACACACACACACACACACACACACACACACACACACACACACACACACACACACACACACACACACACACACACACACACACACACACACACACACACACACACACACACAAACACCAATCTACAGTGGACAGCATATTCCAGGAAATGAGAAGTGAAGAGAGCAGAGAGTTCTTCTCTGAGAATACCAATGAAAATCCAATCAGAAATAACTTAACAGTTTTGAGTCACACGAAAAACTCTTGGAAACACATTTTTTATAACCGAAATTAGCCTGAGAGTGAGCGATAGAGTTAAAATAGACCCTCATCTTATATCCCACAGGTTGCTCTGGACAGAATAAGAGGAAGATCGTAGTATGTTCTTTCCGAAGCAACACCACCTCCCACTGGAAAAATCTCCACTTGACCAACTATTGTTGGCAGGTGCTCTGCTGTATTAACAAAGGATGGACTGCTCTTCCGTCAAAGTCTATGAACATATAAGGAGTTCGATAACTTGTTTCTGTGACCTGTTGCCTCATATCTTAAATAAGAACCATCTAGTAATTTTTCACAGAGGCATAACACCACTAGTGATTGCGAACTCTAATGTTTTGGAATTTTTTGATCTTCTGCATTTCATTCAAACGAAGTAGCATGAAAAGAATTACTCTAATCTTGGTTTATATTAATCTCTACCATTGTGCCTCAACGAATTCATCACAAAACCATATCAATTCCTCCCTGCAAAGTTACATCAGTATAATCTACAACTGGAGCCATCTGCAAACATTGCGATTGTGCAGGGGCACTAAAAAGGTGGAAACATTTAAAAGCACAGTAAAAACAGTTTAAAAAAAGATCAAATTACCATCATTCCATGGACTTAGCTTAAATTGGATGTGATTTGAAGTTAGAAATCTATTCATATATATATATATTTATCCCCATGGCCTATTAATCAGTGATGAATTACATGCTCTAATTGGTGAAAATCTAACAAATTGGTAAAAATATAACAAAACATTTGATGCTCTTAAATAAGATTAATTGAAAAATTAAAAATGGCCAATTTGTACAGGGCATGGATCATCAAATCATTTGTTTATTAAGGTGCCTTTGGATCTCAACTATCTCTGAAGATAATACAGCAGCGAAAGGAAAGAGAAGAGGGTTTGATGACTACCGTCTTACTTTGGAATGCTTTACTTTACATTATCATTTTCAATTTCTGATTCAGTAAACTTGTCAATGAAATATGCTGTGTTGTTTTTCTATTCACTGCAAGCAATGGAATGCTAATACTACTGCAAAAGAATACTGTTAAAAAATTAAAAAGAGAATTGTAAAATACGGGCTAAAAGTCAGCTTTTAAACGCTATTTATGAAAAATGTTTAGTATGCTGCCAAGATCCTTTGATTGGTCTGTAAATTGGACTGTCAGAGTTTCATGTAGGTTTGAGGGAATGGTGCCAACATGAAAAAATCATCATCAGTAATAGAGCCAAACTATCTGTGAGCAGTATCTCTATACAGTGTGTGACTGCTACATTAATTATTAATTAATTAATAAAGAAATATAGACGGTTGGTGTGAATTGTAGGAATTATCATATTGAATAAATAAATAATGTCAAAGCTATTAAGAGGGTCACAACAGACATACATCAACATGAGATTAGGTATGAATTTAAAGTGCCGTTTTAGATACAATACATGTAAATCTGCTGCCTTGAGGGATTTTCTCTTTCTAAAGAGATATTGTTTCATACAATGTATCCAGATTTGCAGACATTTGGTGGTTTGACTGCCACATTAAAGCTTAAGGATTAAGCAAAGTGTTGTGTTTTATTCTATTTTCATGCATTTCGAATTCTTGCATTCGCATATTCACTAGGACTGTTATGTGACAAAATGTGCAATGTGTAACATCGATGGTAGGCCTCTACCTTATTTTAAACAAATAGAGTTCTTCTGCTATATTTTATCAAAAAATATAGTCATCAAATCTACTCTTCCAAGAGAGACTCAAAATACATAATATCCAGTTCATTTTACTACCCTTTCAGGTTACCAGGAAATTAAATAAGTTGGAGAAAAACCCTTTGACATTTTCTCTCAAAGCACAGCAAATCTCCATTGCAAAGGAGCACAACTTAAGCAAACACACTTAACAGCAAAACAACACAATGCCTGTTTGACAGCAGGCCTCAAAACACCATATCCAAAATAGAAAGAACAAATGTTAATACTTAGATTGTGATGTGATATTTTTGACAGCAAAATAAATTTATGTGGTGGCGCCTGCTTGGTCCAGCTTTACTAACTTGCTGGAAGAAATTGTCTGACTGGGGGAATCTTGCATCGTTGTGTCTGGGACGACGCATAAAACAAGAGCCTCAAAGATACTGTCTGTTTGCAAGCCAGACAGGGAGTAATTCTGGCAGCCATGAGAGAGTGATTAAAAGAAACCTACATTCACATACGTAAAACAAAAAAGAAAACAACAAAAACATCTCCCAAGACAAACTTTGTCAGGGAGATATGGAAAAAAAAGTATGAGGATGTCAACGCTTTACTTTTTCTTGAAATTGCCTACAAATTTTTCAGATTTTTTAGGTTGTTTCTCTATATTTCTTTATGTATTTATAATTAATTTAGCAAATTCCACTATTGCTGAATTTTAAGAAATTCCTTCTTATTTCAGGAACTTTATTTATATTTCTCATTCATTTAAACCATTTATTGTATTTCATATAAGTGTACAAAGTATTTTTTTTTCTCCTAAAATAACTATCCAATAAGCATAGTGTGTAAATATATGTCATTGAGTTCTGAGCAGCAGTAGTCAGTGGTGAGGGTGCATGTGTGCATGAGAATGAGATTTAGTCTGGCAGCAAACAAAGAAACATGCATGGATGAGGTCACAGGGAGAATGACCGAAGAGAAAAAGCACTGTCGGACTAGGAGGAGGAGCACCAGACCATGCAACGACTCACCCCTCTACGTGTCATACTCATACACATACGCACTCTATCCACTTCATCATTGATGCTCACATGTCATCTTCCTTTTTTTACTCTAAATCCATCGTGATGTCATCATTTATTTGACCTCAGCCTGTGTCTCCATATTATTTTTTTTGCCATTTTTCTACCAGATCATATGGAATATAGACAAATTTAAGCCAAATACTAATAATTGCATGTGACCACACCCGCTATGTCTCCTTAAGATCGGTAGAAAATGATGATTAAACATGATTTTTTTCTTACTGCGGACTGTAAGCATGGAATATTATTTTAACCATCTGACAGCATGACTCAGACACCGGCTTCTTACCCAGTGTTTGTTTTTTACCCTCTTCAAATTTTTCCATTGCAATGTACAATGAAAAAAGTTTAAAAAAGGATGCATTTGAGCACAATGAACTAAAATACTAAATCAACACAAATGTGACACTAACACAAAGCAAATATATGGTGTAGCATGCAAAGAAGAAGTAAAGTTTTTTACTTTATGTATTGGGTTATCTTACATTGCAGTGCTTCAATGATCAATGACATGCCCTTCATTTTCTACTGTTTAGTTGAAGATGTCATTCTAAACAGTTTTACAATGAATGGTTGTATGGGTATTTTTTGCAGCTGGGCAGAAGTGGGAAATAAATATTCCACAGAATCATATGGGCTTTGGAACAAATATGTTTTCGACTGTTTTTTCTTCCTCATAAGCCCCACAGTCAACTCTGAGGATAACAATATATCAATTCCCAGTATATACTCTTTGCAGCTTACACAAATACGCACATACACAGAAACACACACACACATGCACACACATGCTCACACACACACAAACAATGCACTAAGCTACTGTATAGAGATTAGTGACGACAGCACACGCAGCTGTCCTGATCTCCCTCAATATTTCTCTTCTGCTCATCAGTAATCAAACAATTTTACCAAAGCCCAGGACCCCATTGGGATTTATAACATACACACACACACACACACACACACGCACACGCACGCATACACACACACACACACACACGCACACACACACGCACACACACACGCACACACACACACACACACACACACACACAGACCACAAGAAACTGATCCTTCTTGCAGGGACATTCTGACACAGGTCATTGTTGCTAAGCAACAAAGTCTCACTCTGAGCTTCTAAAGGTATACTGTCCAAAAGTCTGACACAGCACTACTTTGTGAACATGATGATGGAAAAAAGTTGTAACCATGACTTAATAATGTTGGGAAAAATGGTTGTTGACTGTGTGCCACGGTGTGAAGCTTCAATTACTGGTCCCCTAGAAAGTTCGGACACATTGCCTTAGACTGCATGTAAAGTGTGTGTGTGTGGGGGGGGGTGGCAGTGAAAGAGAGAAAGAGAGAGAGAGACAGAGAGAGAGACAGAGAGAGAAAGAGAGAGAGGCTGATCCTCCTGCGCTGTTCTCTTTGCTTCTGGTAAAAAGATAGAACTTCTTAAATTATTTGCAATTGAAAACAGCTTTCAAGACAGAAAAATGGAACCTGAGGAATCACCTGACCCACACCACAGTGATTCTACACCATAGTGACAATACAATTTATTTGTGGGTCATTTTGCCGTCAAACCTGTGGAACATCTCCTGCCTTATATCGTTTTTTTTTTCCTTACAGGGTACAGGAGAATGAAAAAGACATACTGTTTTCAGGGCATGATTTTTTTAAAAATGTATCAATCAAGGAATGGCAAGCACATTCACGTGTATTAGACTGTGTCTCTGAATTTCTGGAGAATCTTCTAGGAAGCAGTTATCTGACTGAACAGAGATTGTACCAAATGTATTTCTGTATAATATAATTCTAATTCAATCAATGGAAATCTATATTTAGCCAACAGAAAATGAGATCATACTGGACCTCTGCCTTTCTGAGAATTGGTCAAAAAATGTAAGAAAAGACAGGGATGGATTTGTATTGATGAGTACGGGGTATTATCTTTGCAAGACAAGAGGCTGTGGATCCATCCAAACCACTCACTCATACACAAAGGATTCAAAATAGATTTCAAATAAAAATCTCTAGGGGCCAATATGATGATTCAATTAAATGTTAGCAAAAACACTGTGGTCCAGCATTTAGAATAAAAGACAATTTAGATTGACAGACACATGAACAAACATGACGATGGATTCAAACAATGACTAAGAATATTAGATACTATAATAAATGCATGCTAGAACCAAAGCAACTGCAAAGGAGACTGGATTTGTCTCAGAATACTGGGTGGCTCTTATCCTCTCAATGATGGCGCAGTCAGGCTTAAGTGCAATTTGGAGGCCAATAGGGAAAAAGAACTTCATATGCACTTTCACAAAGTACAAAAACACACACATGCGCACAGTCAGCAGAATCAGATGATCGTTAGAAAGAATCAATAGTCTTTTCAAAGGCTCAGAAAATCATGGTCTTCTGTCAGATTATCCATAACGTTCTGATATTTACCTCAGCAAACACGCACATGCACACACAGGAAAACATGCATACGCACAAACAGAGCTGTGTATAGAGAAAATGTTGGTGGAATACACATCGAGAGTCACTGCATCAGAACACATACACATAAGGTGTCATTACTAAATTACTATAACATGCCACAAACTGTCTACCATCATAGCCTGCAGCAACCCTTCTAAACATGATCACACATATGCAACACTGTATTAACAAGTGTGTTTTAGCAAATGAGGTTTTGGTCATATTTATGTGAGAAAGTCCATCTTTTTTTGTGCGTGGATGCGTGTGTGGGCAGGATCAGTTGCATTTATACGATTGTGAGTTTAGTAAAGCTGATCAACAAGGTAATCTGTATCAGCCCTAAATGTTTTTCCATTATAATTCTGTTTATATGTTCCATTTATCAATTCATAATTTTACAGAATACATTTGACATGGTTTATAAACTGTGTTGATGCTTTGGTTATTATGCTATAGATATACCCATTCATTTTAATCTCTTCGGGGCAGCTTGAAAATGAGAAAAAGAACATGAGTATATTGTGGATTGCAGTCAGGTCAGCTTTTCGAAAGCCTCATTTTGGAAGCTCATTCAAGCTGATCATTACAGGGTTCAATGGAGGCTCTAATATTTTGAAGCTGCAGATTTTCAGTCATTAGCTTCAATGACCATATTTGCAGTTGACTTTTGGGTGTGTCAAATATCAGTCAAACTGTGTCAGTCAGTGTAACATGATGAAAAATGAACATCTTGTGACATTTTGCTCTACTGATTTCTCACTCACACTGCTGTCTCCTTAGCTCTCCTCCATCTGTCTGTCTGCCTGTCTTCCCTGTCATTGTTAGACTCTTGTGAACGAAACAATGAAACACACACACATACATGCACACACACACACAAACACACACACACACATACACCCACACACACACACACATAGATGGATAAATATACATGGAAAGCAGCATCCCAACAGACTGCGTGGTGAGGGCAGATGACATTTGACTGCAATCTGCCAGGCAGAGTTGGCTGCTCTCATGCAAAAACACACTATTACACACACTGTTAAATGCGAATCTAGTCAGTGATGAGGGATTTTTCTACAGCCTGGTTTACTCAATTGAGCACTCATGAGCTCTGGATTCAGATTACATAACACTTCATTCCCTGCTTTGACTTTCTGCCATTTCGCTATCCATGTGCTGCACCAAACTGCAACGGTCTAGAGTACAGCAGCAAGCACAAACAGCACATTATGTAACAATCTAATCATCGTCATTGTCTCCTAGAAGCAGACGGTAATAACTAGTAAACTGTGATCACACTTGTCAATTATGATGTGTGAAATATTATAATTATAAACAGTGATTGATGATTATTAATTTGATGTGATCATTTTCTAAACTAGTGATCGTTTATGATGGTAAAATACACAAAGAATAAGTCATATATTTCCTTCAGCAAGTCCTATATTTCTTTCAGCAACAGCCAGCATTTTAAAGATGGATTATTTATGGATTACCAGAAATCACCCTAAATGAACAAGCAACCACAGTACACATCGCAGATGAAAAAGCCTCTTAATTAGTAGGGATATATACAAATTACTGTCCTAAAATGCATTTGTTCGATATTATGTAATTATCAAATCCAATGCTTGATTTTTTTTTTCTTTAATTCTGAAAATGTAACAATCTTGTCCTTGGAGAATGAAAGACTCTTTGTAATGTTTTTCTTTTTGCTAAGCAGTGAAATAATAATATGATCTTTTGCGATGCTGGTTCTGTATCCCTTGACAAAGCCAATTTGGCTACTGTGGATTCAGAATGGAAGTGTATCCATCCATCCCTCTTCTGACACCCATCCTGCACTCAAGGTCGCGGGGGATGCTCGAGCCTATCCCAGCTGTCATTGGGCGAGAGGCGGGGTACACCCTGGACTGGTCGCCAGTCAATCGCAGGGCCACATGCTCACTCATTCGGGGTAAATTTTTCCCAATTTTTCCAATCGACCTATTGCATGTTTTTGGACTGTGGGAGGAAACCAGAGGAAACCCATGCACACACGGGGAGAACATGCAAACTCCACACAGAAAGGTTCCCTGTTGGAATTGAACCAGGGTCCTTCATGCTGTGAGGCTGCAGCACTAAATACTGCGCCACCGTGCCGCCCAGAATGGAAGTGTATCTCCAGCCAAATGCTAGGCTTTGTGATGACTGAGATTCAGCAAAAAATATAAACTATGATTCTATGCAAAACTCCACACTGCTGCGAAAAATGAACCACATTCTTTAATACTATCGGCTAAAATGTGCTACTGGAGTTATCCAAAATGTCACAAACTTTGAAAGGATTTACTTCCTATGAGTGAAAGCTATGTCAGGAATATTATTTAATTCCTTTATGGCTTCAGCCATAGCTTCTGATCAAAGAGAAGGATGCTGGCTCACTTCATCAGTATTATTTCATCCAGTCCTGTTCCACATCCAATTGAACTCAAAACAATGATTGTGCTATTGCAATAAATATGTATTGTTTAACCATGTTTATGTAACACAGAAATCTTTGGTTTACACGTGAAACTTTTGGTCATCATCTTAAACAAAAATATGATGAGATGAAAGTGTTTGAACTTTAAAAAAAAATGCTGTTCAGCTTTTTGATATGAGAGGACTGACAATGCATTCTTACCCATGTCTTTATTTAGCATCAGCAAGGCTGTGTGCATTTCTGTGATTTAAGATCCTTGACAAAAGAATCGAATCGCTGCTGCAAGCATTTCTGCCTGGGAAGTCGGTGATTAGATATTGAGTGTCTCTGCAAGTGGCAAGTGTAAAGGTAACCACGGTAGTTGTATGGTAGGAATTGTTTGATTTCTGTCCCCAAAAACTTGGGAACACATGATACCGAAACTGCACCAGAGCACTGCAATACAATAGTATTTTGTATCAGATATAAAAATGGATCTCAATGGTCCCCAGATTGTTTCTTGATGAGCCTTGATTTCAAAATAAATTACCTGTTAAAAATATTCCTGGGTAATTTGTTTTAAAAAGATCAGAAAATTACCAAGAAATTACCCAAAAAATTTCAAATGTAAACAAGAATGAGATAAAAATAACCGGGCAGGTAAAAAAATGAGAAAAAGATTTTAATGTTAATGACTGTGAAATTCAAGGTCTTCATAAAAAGGCAAAAACTACAAGATTGTGTTTGTATTTTGCATTTGAATATACTTTCAAGAAGGAGAACCTGCATGAAACTTAACATGTATTGTTAAGAAAAAACTTAATCCCTTTATATACTTCTTTTCTGCTAAATGGGATTTTTCTGTTTGTTTGAAACAGTAAATCACCTTCTAAGTGTGTGGATGGTTGTGTATTTTCTGCTCGGTGTTGCTAAGGGCTAGAGATACCATGTGTGCCATGCACTTTTGTGTGCAACATTGCCTTAGGGATGCATGCTATTATTATCTCTCTTCATCGAGGCTGCAAGTACCTGATAAGTGGGCCAACAACATCTGTCGTGCAACAGCCGGGAGAGGGAGGGGAGGGGGAAGAATATCTGAATATACTGCGTATGTGTGAGATAATATAAAAACTGTCACCCAACATAATGAGGGAACACAAAATAAGCCAAGGCTAATGACAGTCATCTGTAAAGTTCAGCTGAAGCTCTGTTTGTTTACAGCAGTGAAAAGTGAGAATCTCATTGTCAGCTTATTATTTTTCTATAAAAGAACTGTTACTAACGATATGCAGTCTGTTTTGTTAAATCTGAGGTCTTACATTCAACAAATGATCATTTATTTCATGGCCCATTGCTTACCCATCTGAAGTTGGCAGAAATATATTGATGAATTTTAAGATATTTTGCTTAGCAGAATAAATAAGGATAGAACTGGTCTCAAATATCCCTCCAAACATGCAACATATATGACATTATACTAATTACAAAACTTGTATTCAAATAATTCAATAACTGTTACACATTGTGTCTTCTATTTTACAAAATATATTCTTAATGTTGGTGATATGTTTGATTTTCCATCATACTGGCCTGCAAATGACTGTAAAATGTACACATACATATATGAATACAAAATATACGTATATTTTTCTCCATCAAAATACAATAGACAATAAAGAGATTTTATTTCCCTTCAATGTTTGTCTTTTTTTAGACTCACCAAATATTATGAAGTTTATAGGTGCATCTGATCATGAAGCGCTTCTATTATTCTGAGACAATAAAGGCCAGAGAGATAAACAGACAATAATGAGAAAACAAGACGCTGTAATTTGACTCACAAAACAAAAGAAACAAGTTAGCTGTGAGCATGAAGCCATGCCTCTCTGATCATCAGCATCCTTCTCAGACTAAAGTGTCTGTGAAGAGTTCATGTGGAGAACGCTCCTCCATGCCCATGTCAACACCCAAATTGGTTGCCAGGGTAACAGCAGCACCGGGGCATTTGCCTCAAATACCCTTTATTACTATTCGTCTTTCTTTTTTGACATAAGAGTTTTGCTGTCAGACAACAAGGTTGCTTCTGTTGTGAAAGTTTCACATTTGACAAGACTTGTAACTTCAGCATGTTAAACAGAGATTTACAGCAATAGACGTCTTCATCCCCTTAATGATTTAAACTTCAAGCTGAAAGGGAGTTGATGCAACTAGAATCATATTCTATCAGTGTAGCTGATTTAAAGGCTTTAAATTGTGCAGAAAAAAAAAAAACAGTTGACCTGTGACAAGGTAGTAAGCGGCCAATGCTCACTCATGCACCTGGGGAACAAAGGCAGTGTAGGCCGATTGTAGGCTGAATTGTTGAAAATGTTAATGCCGGTTATGATGTACTAGTCTGAACACACAGTGCACCATAGATTATGTATTGTGCTGCATAGCTGCAGACTGGTCAAGGTTGTCCATGCTGACGATGCACCAGCATTGAAACCACCAACAGCATGCACATCATCAGAGGTGGACAATGGAGCCACAGGAGAAGGTGACCTTTTCTGATGCAGGTTGTGAGACAATGTGATGCTGTGAACAATGATGTGTCTAGGAGCCTTGGATCCTGGCAAATACATGCTACTTTGACATGTGCTATCTACCAGCAGAGACATTGTTCCAGACGAAGAACACCCCATCAAAGAAACAATGTTTCCCCCCAAAAAGCCTCTTTTCTCATGACTGTGTGCCTTAACACAGTACTAAAATTTTTCAGGAAGGATTTGAGGTATCGACTTCAAGGTATTGACTCGGATTCCAACCTCCCCAGGTCGTAACCAAACAAACTAGTCCAATCCATGGAGGTCCAACCTCATAACTTACAGGATGTCAAGGATCTGCTGCAAATGTCTTGTTGCCAGATACCACAGCACATCTTCTCAGATCCAGTGGGGTTCATGCTTTGACAGTTCAGGGGCAGTTCAGGGCATTTCTCGCAGCCTTCACAATAAAAAGGATGTGCTTATGGTTGATCTTTGTATTTCAAAGTTTATTATATGTATTATACAGACCATTTTCATGCAGTATTTCATGCATATTCTGGTAATGTGTGTGCAGTGTACTATCACACTCTGTCCTCATTTCAGGATCCCATGAACAACAGTAGCGAGAGAAACTCAAATTTGCCATCTCCATTTTCAAAACTCACATCATAATCTGTATGGTTATATTTTCTTTTGCCTCTTTTCGGCACCATTTGTCAAAATCTTTTAATCCATCTGCAAGTAAATCTCACATAGTATTGGCTTACCAAAATGCCATGTCGTGCATCATCTTTTAGTTAAGTTCATAGCAGTTTCTGATTTATGGTTTGTATCTGGCAGCATCTAAATAACCTTTTTTCACATTTTCTCTAACAAACATTGATGAATGTGTAATTACTTTATTATTATTGTCATGATTGTTATTTGTTCTTGTCATCATGATGATTATTAGTCATTTTGTCATTATAAACATTTTCTTTTACATTTTCATGCCAATAAAACAGGAATAATGATTTTCATACACCCTACCCTTGGCTTTGTTAAATCCAGAAAGTATAGTTTTGTTTTGTTTTTTATTAATCCCTCATGGGGAAATTCCTTGTCTGCATTTAACCTATCATGGAGGAAACATGAGCAGCTAGCTGCCGTCGATCAGCGCCAGGGGGGCAGTGCTGGAATCGAACCGGGAAAATTTGGTTGCAAGGATGATCGCACGAACCTCTTGCACCACGCCGCCCTCTTAGAAGTGTTATTTTCTAATGCAGATTATTGCACACCTTTCACTTTCCGAGAGTCAGAAGCAGAGAAAAAGATGTATTTCACTTTTAATATGAAAAAAATTAAAAATAGCCATTTCAGTTTTGTACAGAAATGGGCATACACACATTTACATTGTTTTCTGCTGGTATTTCAATCACTCTTCCTAAATTACACGCAGAGGATGTGCCACTAATTAGAGACATGGGTAACTTAAGGCTAACGAACAGCATGGTGTCCACAATGAGCAGCTGGCATTATGTGTGTTTCGGAGTAAATGACTGATGTGATGAGGTCTGCCAAGGGGCACAACACATGCTGATAAACACGTTATTATATAGACAGAAATGTTGTTTATAAAACTTAAGTTTGGGACTTTTTCTGTTTATTTTAATCACAACATTTTTTTTCTAAAAAAAGGTTTGACATTACCTGCTTCAAAAAGCGAAAAGAGAATCACAGCAGGGAAAAGTAGCTACTGCACAAGATAGGAAGTATGAGTGTGAAAGAGTCAACAACAGATCAGCTGAGTAGAGGGTCAGTAAGGATGCCAGATGGTTGCTAACAGCAGTGATGTGATGGCATCAACCATCTCGCCACATCTGCCAGAACAGCTCTGTGTGTTTGCGTGTGTGTGTGTGTGTGTGTGTGTGTGTGTGTGTGTGTGTGTGTGTGTGTGTGTGTGTGTGCCTACTATCATATGCAACTGACATGCACATCTGCTACTAAAGCCCTTTGTACATTATGTGATTGCACCAGTGCAAATGTTAGTGCACTGTAAATCACTGTCATCTCTGCTGTATCCAGGTCAGCTGACTTTCATTTACAACATTTGACTTTATAACACATCCATCTTAAAACATCAATGAAATCAGATGTGGACAGCAACTACTACATGGAATTTGATGTGACATGACACCAAGAAGGTGCCAAGGGTCATGCAATGCAAGCTAATAAAAATGTTTTTTTCATCTCTTTTCTAATTGCCTTAGTTTCATCCCACTGTTTGTCAGCACCAGTTAATACTTGAAAAGGAAAGTATGGACAAAGGCCTTTCTTTCTAGCTTTGTTTTTCAGACAACATATCTTAGATCGTCAATGTAGTTGAAAACACAAACTGTTGTGATTGCAGGGGACTTTGCTCTCTGCTCTCTCAGTGTGAATGTTGTTTTTACACCACATTTGCGTTTTGATCATGAAATATAATACTCATACGTAACTACAGCTGCCAGCCATAATTAAGATGTAAGTCATACGAAGCAGACTATAGGTGAAATCCTGGATTATAAGATATCAGCTATATCCAGGAGTTCACATAATATAGGTCTGAGCTTACACACAATCCAAGCAGCTCCCTCCCAATTTCTCTCCTGCTGGGAGGTTTCTCATCCTTTTTACTTAGTAAATGTGTCATGTTTAATTATAAAAAAATTAGACAAAGACAAAGACAAAATCAAATATGGCCATGCCTTATAAACAGATCTGGGAATTTTACGGCCTGGTGGCCACATGCTGCCCTTTGGGCGTCCCTCTTCGGCCCACGGGATGTCAAAGGACCATGAACGACAAAACATTTACTTCATTCATGTGATACAAGTGTAATGCTTTTCTGTTATCGTTGGTTCGGCCCTCCAAAAGCGTTCAGGTTTTTCGTTTGGTCCCTTGTAAAAATTAATTGCCCACCCTTGCTTTAGAAGGATTTTTGTTTAATTAGCTAAAAAATACACTTACATTTCTGTCTTTGTGGACAGGATGGGACTTTTGTGGATGCACAGTACCATTTACTTTTAAATACTACAAGTGACAACTATTAAATCTTATTACTATTGGTCCTTCTCTCTTCTGATTATACAATAATCTACAAATTGCTTTTCTAATGCTCTATTTATTTTGTAAATAAATTTATGTTGAATTCATGTTTGAAGTCAAAGCCACTGAACATTTTTCAAAACACATGTAGAAAGTTTGTGGTAGAAAAAAACAGATTTAAAGGTAAATTTACAGATCTTACAGATATACAAATTTTACAGATTCGTGACTTTGCAACTCTATTCTTACTCCACACAACATATGGGAATGAAGTCATACACTTCTTATTACGACTGAAATAGATGGAGTAGTTTTGTTTTTTTCTGCTGTGACGAAATTTCCTTTTAAGATAGATTTTAGCAAATTTACGAAAAGGAAGAGTCTTTTTGTATTCTATAAATCTTGGGAGATTTTCAAACTTTCACTGACATGGAAATCTCAGAATAACCTTTTATCTGCAACACAAATACAGCAATATTGCAACTAACAGCAAAGTATTTATAACATTCCTTCTTCACTTCAATTGAGTTATTTACCTGATGAATGTTGGAGTCTTTTGGAACTGTAAATTTCCCTTTGAGAATAAGTAAGGTGCCCACCTAATCTAATCTTAGTCACCTAACTGTCATCACAAACACAGTGTGTCCATATAAAATGCTAGGATTGGTCAGTTTCCAAAAGATGAAGATGAAGAGAATCAACTGCCCTGATCATCCTTACTCAATAAAATGTCAGGAAAACTTAAAATGGGGTCAAATCTTTCAGTCAGCTATTGAAGCAATCATTTTTCTCATCAGATAAACCTATTTCTGAGTCAAAAATCCTAAAAAATGGATATGAAATATAATGATAAATTTAAAAACAACTGGAGTGCAAATATGTGTGTCCCTCTATCCGCTTTGTACATTTACACACAGATGTTGTTTATATTATAAAAAAGGCCCTCCTCCTGTCTTTCCCAGAATCCCTTGTTTTTTCTCTCAGCATGTTTGCAGGTTGCAGGGAGAAGAGAGAGGAGTTAAAATGTGAAAGGTCGCCTGACAAAAATGTTTGATCTTATTATTCCCTCCGTGGGTCTCCTTATTATCTACCACCCCTTTGATTCCCTGCATACATTATCTTTTCTTCTCCTGAACAGCAATCACTTCAATAAGGAGGAGCTTAGAGTTTACGTGGAACCACACACCCCTTTCTAGTCCCTGGGAGGGGAAAAAGAAACAAATTGCACATATTGGAGCTAAAATACTTAAACTGATTTAAAAATAAACTTTTAAATCTTCTCCTTCTCCTACATAATTCATGGTGAGAGAAATGCAGATGTCTGTTCCACAACTTTCCCTTGACTCAATAATTGTGCGAAGTGAAGTTTTAAAAAATCCTTCCCTGAAAAATGTGTTCTTTATCTAATAATCTGAATGCTGTTTATTTTATATTTACATTCATATTTTTAATGAAATATTCTCCCCCAAAAAATAAGAAACAACAATAAGACAGCATCTGCTCTGTTTATAAAGGGTATATGGTAATATTTAAATGTAAAGTGTATGCGTCAAAGATCACTTACTTATTTTTATATGAAAATACTGAATTCTCTCAATATTCATGGGTATTTGGCTCATTAAAGTGGCGTCCAGCGATTTATTTCCCTCAATAAGTACATCTCTTGCTCCATCTAAAGGACATTATCTGTACGACAAATATCAAATGAGAGGGTTATTGTGCTGCACTTCTTCAATCAAAATTTATGAATTGAATGATGACTTATGAATATATTTTCAAATTAATTTCATTTCATTTCATTCATTTGAACATTCATATTCACACAATGTGGTCCATTCTGATCCAAATGTGTTCTTTTTGTTTGTTTTGAAGACACAATATAATACAATTCTCTGTTCCCACTATAATATGATGAAACATTCATTTGATATGCAAAATAAATACTGAATGGCAATTTCTTTTATCACACCAGGCTGCAAACCATCTAAAGTAAATTCAAAATTAGCGGCCATAATGTTAAACTGACTCATACATCTCAATATACTACTGTATCTATATGATACATACATTTCTAACTATTGTGTGTTGGTATATTGTGTTGTGCCTTGTATCAACTCTAATTATGTAAATTGTGTACCTGCTTCAAAACAGTATGATGCTGTCAAGGGACTGCATGTGTATTTATTGGGTTGGGTGGGGTTACTCACGTGTGTAGTTATTAAGGTATTTTAATGTAATCCAGGGTCTTAATAGAGTGGATTTAATGCCATCACCAGTCCGCTAATCACTGATTGGCAGCTATAAACAAGGCCTAAGATAACATTTAAATTCAGTTCTATCCATTTATCCATCTTCTGTCGCTTATCTGAAGTCCAGTCGCAGGGGCAGCAGCTGGAGCAGGGAGGCCAAGACTTCCCTCTCTCCAGCTACATGGTCCAGCTCTTCTGGGGGGGATCCCAAGGCACTCCCAGGCCAGCCTAGAGACATAGTCTCCCCAGCATGTCCTGGGTCTTCCCCGTGGCCTCCTCCAAGATGCACATGCCCGGAATACCTCCACCGGGAGGCGTTCAGGAGGCATCCTGATCAGATGCTCAAGCCCCCTCACCTGACTCCTCTCAATGCGAAGGAGCAGTGACTGTAATCTGAGTTCCTCCCGGATGGCCGAACTTCTCACCTTATCTCTAACAGAGAGTCTGGCCACCCTGCGGTGAAAATTCATTTTGGCTGCTTGTATCAGCGATCTCGTTCTTTCAGTCACTACCCACAGCTCGTGACCATAGGTAAGGGTAGGAACGTAGATCGACTGGTAAATTGATAGCTTCGCCTTCTGGCTCAGCTCCCTCTTCATGTTGACAGATTGGTACAGAGTCCGCATCACTGCAGACGCTGCACCGATCCACCTGTCGATCTCCCGTTCCATCCTTCCCTCACTCGTGAAAAAAGACTCCAAGACACTTAAGCGCCTCCAGTTGGGGCAGGACCTCTTCCCCGATCCGGAGTCGGCACTCCACCTGCTTCTGGTTGAGCATCATGGTCTCAGATTTGGAGGTGCTGATCCTCATCCCAGCCACTTCACATTCGGCTGCGAATCACTCCAGTGAGAGCTAGAGATCATGGCCTGATGCAGAACCACTTCATCTGCAAAAAGCAGAGACTCTATCCTGTGGCCAACAAACCAGATCCCCTCAACGCCCCAGCTGCGTGTAGAAATTCTGTCCATAAAAGTTATGAACAGAATCGATGACAAAGGGCAGCCCTGACAGTGTCCAACACTCACCGGAAACAGGTCAGACTTACAGTAAGCGATGCGGACCAAGCTCCTACATAAAGTGGGAGTGACCAAACAGGCCATATAACGGAGTTCAGTAACCCATATTCCCAGAGTACCCCCCACAGGATTCCTCATGCGACATGGTTGAATGCCTTCTCCAGATCCACAAAACACATGTAGACTGGTTGGGCAAACTCCCATGTCCCCTCGAGAACCCTGCTGAGGGTGTCTAGTTGGCCCACTATTCCATGACCAGGATGAAAACCACACTGCTCCTCCTGAATCCAAACAACCCTACAGCATCCAGAGCCTTGAGGAACCCAGGCGGACCTCATCCACCCCTAAGGCCCACTTCTCAAGAGCTTTTTGACTGCCTCAGACACTTCAGCCCAAGAAAGCGGGTCCTCTCCAGGGTTCCCCCGGCTCTGCTTCCTCATTGGAAGGCGTTTTGACGGGATTGAGGAGGTCTGAGAAGTATTCCTGCCACCGATCTACAATGTCTCGCCTTGAGGTCAGCAGCGCCCCGGGTTACCGCCCTCCGACAAGCGCCGACCGCTTCGTGGCCAAAGCTGAGGTCTGACACCTCGACAATGAAAGCACGGAACATCGCCCATTCGGACTCAATGTCCCCTACCTCCCTCAGGATGTGGCTGTAGCTCTGCCGGAGGTGGGAGTTGAAACTCCTTTTGACAGGGGACTCTGCCAGACGTTCCCAGCAGACCCTCATGTTACATTTGGTTCTGCCAGGTCTGACCGGCATCCTCCCCCACCACCAGAGCCAGCTCACCACCAGGTGGTGATCAGTTGACATCTCCGCCCCTTTCTTCACCCGCGTGCCAAGGACATGCGGCCGCAAGTCCGACGACACAACCACAAGGTCTATAAAAGAACTGTGGGCTAGGAGCATTGGACCAAAGTGCATAGATTGACAACTTTATGCCTGAATATAGTGTTTGCTATGGACAATCCGTAACAAGCACAGAAATCCAATAACAAAACACCGCTCGGGTTCAGATAAAGGAGCCCATTCCTACCAATCACGCCCTTCTAAGTCGCACTGTCATTGCTCACTTGAGCGTTGAAGTCTCCCAGTAGAACGAGGGAGTTCCCACAAGGAGCACTCTCTTGCAGCCCCTCTCGGGACCCCAAAAAGGGTGGGTAGACTGAACTGCTGTAGGGTGCGCACCCACAACCAACAGTCAGAACCCGTCCCCCCAACTGAAGGCGAAAGGAGGCCACCCTCTTATCCACTGGGTTGAACCCCAACGTACAGGCGCTGAGTCGGGGGGCAATAAATATGCCCACCCCTGCCCGGCCCCTTTGACCGGGGGGCATTTCCAGAGTAAAAAAGAGTCAAGCCCCTCTCAAGAGGCCTGGTTCCAGACCCACACTGTGCATCGAGAAGAGTCCAACTGTATCTAGTCGGAATCTCTCAGCCTCGCGCACCAGCTCGGGCTCCTTCCCCGCCAGAGAGGTGACATGTTCGAAGAGCCAGCATCTGCAGCTGAGGGGGGGCGG
>CAAKHD010013474.1:409260-424260 GCA_901007705.1 Fistularia tabacaria
AAACTGGGTTTGATACTGTTGTTCGTCATAGGGCGTCTTCTGAGCCACGCTTTGTCTGGTCCCTCACGTGGGCCCTATTTGCCTTGGGTGACCCTTCCAGGGGCATAAAGCCCCCGACAACATAGCTCCCAGCATCACTGGGACACCCAAATCCCTCCACCACGGTAAGGTGCCAGCCCAAGGAGAGGAGGAAGGAGCTCAAGGAGGCTCAAGGAGGAATTTAAATTCAATTCGATTAAAATATTTCTTAACTACATATGAAGCCAGGCATAGATAAAAAAAAACAATATTACTCACATTTTACATTTTAAGTGCCCTTGGTTCTAAATGTAATACTCGTGTATTAAAAACATTGGACATTCAGCTGATATGTTTATATTGAAGCTTTTTACTCCCTATTTTCTGTATTGGTTTAAACTCCAAAATATCAGTGATGGTTGCTGTATTGTTGAGACAAAAAAGATTTATAACTGACATGACAGACACTCAGTTAAGACCCATTGGTAATGACCTGCCCTTCATTTTGAAGCACAACAAGACTTTGATTCCTTGTGTAATCATATCTTCTAACAGCTGAAGGGATGACCACACAGCAGGGAATGTCAGAGGTACAAACATCCTTAAAAGGAACTGCTACTGTAGCGTGGGTCCTCCAACTCCACTATTCATTCAGCAAATCATTAAGCAGCTTATATTTTTTTACTAAAGGTGAAACTTCAATATCTGTTTTTAGCAAGTGAACCACACAAAGGTTTAGAACACTTATGTAGGAGAGATTGCGTGTCAAGTGACGGTGTGCCAGGTGATTTCACAAAGGGATCAAAACAATGAAACTTATACTAAAGGTCAAATATCTATGACCGCAGGCTGCAGTGAGTTGAAAGCTCTGGCTGTTCAAACCAGTCTCCTTGAAGAGATCACTTTGAGAGCAATCGTCTGAGAATTCAGGGGTCCTGGGTGAAAGCCGGGTTCATATATGGTGGCAACCTATTGTTTATCTCACTTAAATTTCTTTAACTTATTGCTCCTTTCATTACATAGAAATGTGCCAAATTGCCAAGAAGATATGGGGATCACATTTTTGGCAAATGCCTTTTTTCTTTCTCCACATATCAAATTTACCATGTCCAAGTAAATCATCAATATGTAAATAGATCACCATCAATTTATGCAACAGCTAATCTAGCTCTTGGACTGTGGATTTTGTTATCTGACCAGAGGACTTGCACCACGTACCGAGTAAAATGTAATCTCAGTGCCGACAATTGACTCAAAGCTCTCTGTTCAGATATCGAAGTGAGTATTTGAGATGATGAATGATACAAGACTCACAACCTGAGTTACACATACTGTATTATCAAACAAAAAAAAAACTCAAAACAATTTCACATCCAAAACTTTTCTTTTATTCCTTCCTGTGGATTTAATAGTTTGTCAGTAAGTCTTCTGTTTCTTTGAGTTTCTACAACATAAACATTTTGTTTACTACTAAGATTTTCAAGTATCAATCTCTATTTTTGGATATTCCTTCTTAAATTTCAGCCAATTTCGTTTATTTACATAGTTTTTAACATAATTTTAAGGTATTTTTGTTCTTCCAATAACCTTTTTAATATTTTAAGTAATAGATACATAAAATATAAATATTCTAAGTAATATCTTTTAGTCTTTGTCTTATTTCAAATGGTTTCTTATCAACCCATCATTATATTTCAAAGTTACTACTGTCATATTTTGAATTAATATAAGGTAAAAAAATATTATCTGACAGTCATGAAGAACTGCAGAAATACTACTATTTCATAGGCCCAGCAGCAACAAACAGAAGTTCGGGGATATATATTTACATATGTTTGTGTGTGTGTGTGTATGTGTGAGTATGTAAGATAAGATAAGATAAGATAAGATAAGATAAGATAAGATAAGATAAGATAAGATAAGATAAGATAAGATAAGATAAGATAAGATAAGATAAGATAAGATAAGATAAGATAGAACTTTATTGATCCCCATAGGGAAAATTATTTTGTCTTTTTGTATGTGTGTTAGTGTAAAAACAAGCATTACTCTTTTTTTTTTTTTATCCAGCTAATAATATTAACATTAGAAAATTAAGTGTTATAATCCCCCTTCTAGTTATCTATATGTGACTTTCAAGGTGCTTGTATTGTCCTGATGAATCAGTAATTGAAGTGTCCATGTGGGTCAACAATACTCATGACTCGAGCGCCTCCGGTATGTGGGGTGTCCTTCCTTATCTGAGGCTTAACTTAGGGAATCTGTTGAGCTGAGTGATCCATGGCAGTGCTCAGACTCCCTCTATCTTTAGTGAGCCACGCTCTGTGAATGGAGGGCCTAACTTTATCTGCCCAAGTGTCATCGAAGCTGCCGGTATTTTTAGGGGGGCACATGCAGTGGCAGCAGCTGTGAAAGCATTTAACGCTTTCCACCCCCCACTCCACCTCTATATTGCTCTCTCTCTTCCTCTTAAGCTGCTGGACAATGACAGTATATGGGCTACCCTCCTGAATCACTTCGCTGACAGACTGCATTCATTTTTCTCCGTACCACCTCCATCTCCTAAACCAAGGAGTAACAAACAGGATATGACGATCGGCAATCAAATTGGAATGTGAATTTTCAAAACAACAGCCAGTAACTAAGAGGAGGCGCAAATGCCAAGAATCAGCAGATAAAAACCAAAAGCAGGGTAAGAAAATCAAAAAAAAAAAGAGTTGAAACATTTTGCTGATGCTCATTTGCAAAGAACATTTAAATGACACTCTGTCCTCTACTGGTTGGAGAATTTTTCAAAAGGACCAATGAATTTGAAATAATGGAGGTTTGAATCATTGAAGAGGGCAACAAAGAACAAAGGTAAGTTTAACAGTAATGTTATAAAACAACTTTTATACATCTAGATTTGATTAAAAGTTAGCATTTCTTATTCTAACTTCTTGGAAAAATATTGTCTTTGTGGGAACAGTTGCTCAATGAGTCACTAGTCACTTCTTACTGTAGCTTAATGACATGATCATAATTTTGACAGTAATAATCAAGAAGGAGTGCTCAATTTTTATTTTGTTGCTTAGACATGATTATATCCTATATGACCTGTCATATTTAATGTATCTTCACAATAAATACACAAATAGCGGAATATATAAATGAATAGAAACACAGGGGAAAGATTTGGTTGAAATCAATCCTAGGGAGTTACATGGCCCCCATGCATTTTGAAGAAGGTCTCAACCAGTCATACATCTAATGTACATAATCATGCTCACATTGATGGGTCACTTCAGTTTTAATGACTTCAGGTGTGATTTGCTATCTGTCACATGCTGGCCAGTGTCTTTTTTTGGATGGACCACTTTATAAATACACTCTTCAATGAGTAACAGCACCAACTGTGAGACAACTGAGAGTGGTTAATATTGATATAAACTCCAATTTACTAAAAACCACTAAATATCCTTAAATACTCATATTATGTGTTAGTAATTCAATTTCAACACCATTTGATTAATCTAGGGCCTATTTATAAGCAGGTCAGTATTCAACAACATTCATGTCTATGTTTTAAAAACATTTCCAAATTGAAATGTAATCAATGAAAAGGCTAGAATGTATAGACAATAATGTATCACATTAACAAACTTGTACTTCAACTAATATAATATGCTTCTTTAGCATTTAATTTGTTAATTGAGGTTACGTAAGGTCATGCATACTGATATATACATTTGTTTATTTCAAGATTATTTCAAGAAGATATCTTTACTCAACATCAAACCATCAAACAATAGAGAAAAGGGGGCATCATCATGGATATTTTTGGTGGAGCTCCTCGTGTTATGGGCTATCCCCGGCCTGTGCTGGCACAGTGTGGTACAGATGCCACATTAAAGTGCCAAATTGATGGACATCCTAGTCCTGATGTGATTTGGGAGCGCAAAAACATCCAGATATTGTCTGAAGGACGCTACAATCTGTCCAATGAGGGAAACGTTTACTTGTTAACTATTACTGGAGTAACTGAGCAAGATGGTGGCCAGTACATCTGCAAAGCTAAAAACAACATTGGTGAAACTTACGCAGCAGCAACCCTCAAAGTTGAAGGGGATGCCCAAAATCAGGAAGAGGGGAAAAGGCAATTAAATGTCAGTGGTGTAAAGCAACACCTAAAGGACAAAAGAGAACATGAAATGCAACTGAATGGTGAGTGGCCAATGCAAAATGGAGAACACAACGAGAAAGAGAATGCAAAGCAACTAAATGTGGATAACAGGCTCAAGTTCAGCGAAGACAATGATTCAACTTCTGAAGGCAAACCAAGGTTCCTCATACGACCTCTCTCGCTAAGGGTGGACAAGGGCGAAGATGCTGCATTTTCCTGCAAGATCTGGGGCAGTCCTCTGCCAGAGGTGCTGTGGGAAAAAGACGGCAAGAAGCTGAATGACATTTTCGAGAGTGCCCACTACAGTGTAAGCAGTCAAGAGGGTGGCTGGTTTCAGCTCAAGCTCTACAGAACACGCAAGCCAGACAAAGGTGTCTACACATGCAAAGCCATCAACTCCTATGGTGAGGCATTGGCTGGTGCAGTCCTCCTTGTTGAACCTGTACCAGAGCGTGGAGAGAGTAAAACATCCTCAAATAGTCACAGCCAGTGGTCACCGAAGAACCTCGGTGGTAGGCTAAGTTATTCAAGGCTCACAGAAGAGCCAAAAGTCAGTGCATCTAAAGTCAAGAAGTTTGCAGTGGCTGAGGGGAAACATGCAAAGTTTCGCTGTTTTGTGACCGGAAAGCCAAAACCAGAAATCATCTGGAAGAAAGATGGAGTGCCCCTGGATCCTGGGAGGCGTCATCTGATATTCGAGGACAGAGAAGGCTACTACACATTGAAGGTTTTGTACTGTAAGGTACAAGATACAGGGCTATATGTGTGTGCAGCATCAAATGCTCTTGGAAACACCCTCAGTGCTGTTCATCTGTCTGTCAAAGGTAAGTCATTTTTACTTTTTTCTGAAGCTGCATACCAGTGAACATAAGAGAAAAAAAACAACAATTTACCTTTAAAATTATTAAAAAATCAGCGCATCATTGTGTTTCATTTGTGAAGTTTCAAAACAAATTTTTTTTAAATAGTATAGTATTACCCAGGTTAATTCATGAATATTGGGTAATCTATGGATGAAATGACCCACTTAAGTTAAATTAACTTTGATCCTCAGGCCCACCTGTGCGATTCCGTCGTCCACTAAAGGATGTGGAGGTCCGAGAGAGGGATGTTGCTGTGCTGGAATGTGAAGTTCCAAATGAGTCCGTCCCAGCCGCCTGGTACCTGGAGGACAAGAGATTGATGCCAAGCAGTAAATACAGAATGGAGCAGAAAGGTACCTGGCAAAGACTTACCATCAACGACGTTGGGATCGATGACGATGGAGTCTATCTCTGTGAGATTCCAGACGGAGCAAAAAGCATTGCTGAGTTGTCAGTAAAAGGTATGTAATATTAAAGTAAACTGTTGTAGTCTACATCTTTGGCCAGTCATAATAAAATTAGCTGTATTAGGTAGTACATTTTGTGGGTTCACATCAGGAAAACTCATCATTGAAGATATCAGTACGCATGAAAACTTTTTTTTTCCTTCCCAGGCACCATAGTGCGAAAACTTCCACGTAAGCTGGAGGTGTTTGAGGGTGAGAATGCAGCCTTTTGTGTGGAGGTGGAGGATGATGACATGGATGTCCATTGGTTCAAGGATGGTTTTAAGTTGCATGAAACTCATCAGACAATCCTCAAGTCCTTTGGCAAAACCCACATTCTGGTTTTTGTAAATGTTGCCTACCAAGACTCAGGGGTGGTGACATTTGTCACTGGGAGATCCAAGACCACATCACGCCTCAAAGTCAAGGGTAGGTTTTTTGTTTTTAGGATTTGTTTGAAAACATTTTAAAGGTGTTTTATTCTTCTGATTGTCAAGATGGTTTTGAAAGTTTGCATATGTGAGGTTTAAGTGTGCAGTTGTAGTAAGAGTAATACTGTTGAAGCTTTAAAAGTGTACAAGGGAAAGTAGTTGACAATAACCTTTACAATTTTCAGTGAAATACATGTTGATCATTTATTACTGGCACCTCCAGTGCTATCAACAAAGATGTTGTCTTTGACTGTAAAGTATAGTTGGGTTCCTAAGGTTTATTAACAGGGACGTTCAAGCACCTTTTCAAATCAAACCTCTATTTTACAGCTTCTTCTTGAGACTTCATTCATATTTTTCTACCTTTAGCGGCACGACATTGCCCTCCCATTTGTCCTACTGAGGTCAAAATGGATGCAGATCGTCCTAACAGCGCCCTCCTCACCTGGGTACCCGCCCCAAACAGCCAGACCACCACTCGCTCAATCTTTGTGGTGGAGAGACAGGAGGTGGGCTCACAGGAGTGGCAGAAGTGCTGCACCACAGAAAACACAACATCAGCTGAGGTTGCCGGTGATGACATGCCTTGCGAGGGTGACTACCGATTCCGTGTCTGCTGCATCAACAAGTATGGTCGAAGTGGCCATGTAGAGTTTCCAACAGTTGTCCATCTAGGTAAGTTACTACCTGTGATATAGAATTGTACAATTCTATCAAACACGAACAATAATTATAAAGACAGTTTCATTGTATTTTTACATATAGATACAAACAGAACAAAACATTGCTAAAATTCTTATATTTTTAAAAGATTTTGTTGTATTTCTGGAAAAAAGATATTTCCAAACGAAAAGATGAAGCATGAGTCAGCGGATTTTAGAGTTTTCAACTTTTTAGCATGCATAAACACTGATACAATTTACTTCAGGATTAACAGTGGGGCCTGCGCAGTTAGTCTGTTCCATTATTGTCAAAGAGAAATGGTGTTGTTTTAGATTACCTTGAAAACTCCAAAGAACTGTGTTTTGACTTTTCAGAAGCAAACTTTTTGTTTCGGCTGGTCCCTTCAGGGGGTGCCACAGCAAATCAACTTCCTCCATCTAATTATACTATCTGTATCCTCTCTCACATCAACCCCCAGTCCTCTTTTCACAACAACCGTAAATCTTCTCTTTGGTCTTCCTCTAGGCCTCCTGCCTAGCAGTTCCAACCTCAGCATCCTTCGACTAATATATTCACTATGCCTCCTTTATACATGACCCAACCATCTCAGTCTGGCCTCTCTGACCTTATTGTATAAGCATTTAAAACGTGCTGTCCCCTTGATGGACACACTCCCAAAACGATCCTAAACATCCTCACCTCTGCTACTTCCATCTCTACTTCCTGTGTTTTCCTCAATGCCAATTTGTCGAAACCATACGGCTATGCTGGTCTCAGCGTCTTGTAAAGCCTTTCCTTTCATTCTGGCTGATACTCTTTTGTCACACATTGCCCCTGACACTTTTCTCCAGTTGCTCAAATCTGCTTGAACTTGATTCTTCACCTCTTTTCCACACTCTCCACTGCTCTAGACAGTTGACAACAAGTACTTAAAATCCTCCACCTTCTTTATCTCCACTCCCTGTAGCCTCACAACTCTCACTTGGATTCCTCTGAATCAAACACGGTATTCTGTCTTGCTGCGACTAACCTTCATTCCTCTCCTTTCCAGAGCATACCTCTACCTCTCGAAAACAGTAAGCTATTAGACAGAAAATATTTGCTCAATCAGGCAATGATCAAAGATTGGTGACAATAATGGATAACTTTTTGACAAGTTCTATCTTTATTGTACGCTTATAGTTCCTGGGCCCAAGATTCACCGAAACCTCCAGGGCTGTGAGGTCACAGAAGGAGAGGATGCACACTTTTCCATTGAACTGTCCACTTCGATGGTTGGAACCTGGTTTTTAAATAGTACTCAACTACAGCATGGAGGACGATTCTCTATCACCCAGTTCCAAACAGAGCACTCTTTAGTTATTCACGAAACTTGTGCAACAGAGGACACAGCGGAGATTACATTTATCGCAAATGGTGTCAGAGATTCAGCGGTTCTCAAGGTTAAATGTAGGTATACACATTAGTTAAATGATTATTAAAAGTTTTCATCATGAGTCTGGCTGATTCATGTGATTATATGGTTGCAGCTGCAGTGGTGAAGTTCAATCCCCTGTCAGAATTAGACAGGTGTAAGAAGGTAGAGACAGGGGATGCCATCGTACTCTACTGTGAAGTCTCCCATCCCTTTGCTCAAGTGTCCTGGTTCAAAAATGGTGAAGAGCTCGAGGTGACCGATGACCTCATCATCCAGTCGGATGGGAACATGAGAAGGATCGTAATCCATTCAGCTAAACAATGCCACTCTGGGGTTTATACATGTAAAACTTCAGGGGACGTCATCATGTTCAATGTTGATGTTGCAGGTAAAACTCATTGAAAACAAGTCCCTATCTAAGTAAATGTAAAACATAAGTCTCCCTTACTTCATTATTCCTGTTCACTATTATGGTTGAACCAAGAGTACTTGATTTCCTGCTGACATGATTTTGATTCTGTCTAAGGTCCTCCTGTGGAGTTCAGCTCAGCTTCAAAGGAAGACCTTCATAAGAGCAGCATGGAGTTTGATCCAGTGGTGCTGCTCTGCCATATCTCCAAAGAGGATGCTGAAGTTTTGTGGTGAGGACTGGAATGCTAATTAGATTATGATATTCTATAATGTTGTTTTTTAAAGTGATGTTTTAATAAGGAACTGGTGATAACCTTATAGTTACTAGTCATGAATGAATATAAAACATTATGGGTTTGATTTGGTTGCGCCCTAGGTACAAGGATGGCCATGAGATCCAACCCAGTGACAACATCACTCTTCAGGCAGATGGAACAATGAGGAGGCTGATTATCCGATCGGCAGAAACCTCGGATGCTGGCAGCTATACCTGTCAGGCAGGAAACAACAGGATGGATTTCACCATAAATATTAGAGGTAGATTGCCTGTATATGATGGAATCAAGGGCAAAGAAAAGGAAGTGACTATGCCTATATCAAGAATTTTTAAGAGAAAACAGCAAAATACATTGACTGATTTCATTCTACACCCGTTCTGTACATACACAGATCCTCCAGTGATGATTGTAGAGCCTAAAGATGATGTTGTAATGGAGAGTTACATCTCAGAGGACACTCACCTGCAGTGTGAGTTGTCTCGCACCAGTGGAGTAGTTCAGTGGTTCAAAGACGGTGAGGAGATAGAGGAGAGCAGCAAACTCCAGCTGATATCTGAGGGTCCTTACAGGCGGCTGACCATCTTCAACAGTGCGGTGGAAGATGGTGGAGAGTATATTTGTGAAACAAATGGAGACTCTGTGTTCTTCCAGCTTACTATCACCGGTGAGGTCTCTTCTGAATTAAATTGAGTAAAAAGTACAATCAACATGGTAGATGTTAGGTTACATTTAGATTTCAACTTTCTTCACCAGAGCCACCAGTACGGATAACATCTCCCAGTGAGTCAGAAATTGAAGTGACCCATGTAGCTTCCTCAAAGCTGGATCTCAGCTGTAAGATCTCCCAGTCAAACGCACATGTTAAGTGGTACAAAGATGGCCTGGCTGTAGTTGAGGGTCCTAACATAATCCTGGAAGAGGAAGGGGTCCTACGTCGGTTGGTTATACCAATGACCACTGTGGAGGACACAGGAGAGTATGTATGTGACACTGAAGATGACTCTGTCACTTTCCTAGTGACTATTGGAGGTAGGAATGAAGAACACAAAGTTAATGAATTACCATAAATATATTTAGTACAGTTAACTGCTTCCTGATGACACATTCCATTTTTTTCATGTAGAGCCACCTGTGACTATGAGTAATAACAAAGACACAGCTGAAATAACGAAGAGTTTTGCTGGGAAACCAATTATTCTGGAGGTCAAGGTGTCTCGGCCCAATGCAGAAGTGAAGTGGTGGCTGGAAGGGAGAGAAATAGAGGAGAGTAGTAAAATGGCTATCACAGAGGACGGGTTAATCCGTCGTCTGACCATTATTTCTCCCTCTCCTGAGGATTCTGGAAAATATACCTGTGATGCTGTGGATGACAGACTCGATTTCCAGGTCGAAGTATCAGGTGAGAGGCCATGTTAGACTCATTAGTGTAACCCATATAGTGAACTCTCTTTTAAAAAATTTGACATAAATCTTGGTGTGTGATTCTGCACCTTTAGAGCCTCCGGTAATGATCTTGAAGAAGTCCGAAATGAAAACAAACATTAGATCACTGATGTCTGATGACATTGTGCTGGAGTGTGAGCTCTCAAGAGCTAATGCCCAAACCAAATGGTATAAGGATGGCTCTCGTATCGAGGGTGGTGAAAGGTTTTGCGAGGAGGAAGAAGGCGCTTTCCGCTCACTTGTCATCCTCAATGCTGAGCTTGGAGACTGTGGAGAGTATTTCCTGGATGCAGTCGATGATAATATCAGCTTCAATGTTTCTGTAGAAGGTAAATTAGTTTTAACATTTTTTTGTGGATCTGTTTGAAAAATATGTCGCTTACAACTTTTCTTCTTTCGACTGTTGTCTCAGAGCCTCCAGTGGCCATTGTTGGCAACTCAAAGGACACAGACTTTCAGGAATTGGAGGCAGGTGATGATCTGATCCTAGCCTGTGAGGTGTCTCGAGCCAATGCCTCTGTCCACTGGTACTGCAATGACAGGTTGCTTGCTGATAACTCTCGTACCTGCATTGAGTGCTATGGAACCTTAAGGAAAATTGTCATTGCAAATGTTCAGCCCTCAGATTCTGGGAAATACATTTGTGATGCTGTGGATGATAAGATGATCAGTATTGTTAGAATCCAAGGTAAAACCTCAAAGTAAAATAAAAAAAAAATCTGCACTTGTGCAAAGAAGTGATACTTACTGTTGCACAGACAGAGTCCCTTCTTTCTCTTCTTTTTATTTCAAGAGCCTGCAGTTACATTTGTCAACAAGGAGGAGGACATTGTCATGACAGGCTATGAAGCTGAAAATGTGACCATGACAAGCTATGTGTCAAAGGACAGTGCTATGGTGCGTTGGCTAAAAGACTGGACACCTGTTGAAGGTGAGCGCTTCCAAGCACTCATGGAAGGCCACAAGCGTACTCTCACCATCCAACCTTTGAGGCGTTCTGATGCTGGCGAGTACACCTGTGATGTGAACACAGACCAAATTCACTTCAGCCTACTGGTGAAAGGTAAATATTTTGTTTCATTGTCATCTGACAGCACTTTAGGCAAGCATGATTTGGTCAAAACACTTTGGAACACCTGCATTGCAGAAATGAGAATAAAGTTTGTGAGACTGCTGCAAGACACGGTGGCCCATGCTGATGGTATGGTGACCCTTCGCTGTGAGGTGTGCAAGCCCAAAGCTGATGTTCAGTGGCTGAAGAATGGGGAGGAGGTGGTTCCAAACAGAAGGTTTTCTGTCAGAGCAGATGGAGTTGAGCGAAGTTTGACCATTCATCGTTTAACAAGAGAGGATGCTGGAGAGTACGTCTGTGAGTCCAGAGATGACAGGACGGTGGCAAAGCTAAGAGTTGATAGTAAGTGTGACTGACAGGTTTGGTTATTCGTTCCATGAGACAGCAGGCTCATAAATTTTCTTGTCTCCTTAGTGCCTCGGGTAGTGGAATTTCTCACGGAGCTCCACAATACCACTGTGCTTGAAGGAGAAGATGCTGTGTTTAAATGTGTGGTCTCACCAGAAGATGTTCACTTGGTTTGGCTAATGGACAATGAGGTCATCACCGTTGGAGACCGTTTCAAGGCCACCCAGAACGGCCTATGCCATACCTTGGTGATTAAGAAGTGCCAGATGTTGGACTGCTCCAAAATTACAGCAGAGGCTGAAGGAACGATGAGCAAAGCCAACCTTAAAGTCCAGGGTAGGAATACTGTTGGATCGCAAAGAGAGTATTTAGCCTTTACTTTCGGTAGGACAACAGCCGGAACTGTGACGGAAATGGAACGTTCTGACCTTTATTTCTGTTTACCTTCTGTATTGGCAGAGTCTCAGGTCATGTTTTGTAAGAGAATGGAAGCTGTTATGGCAGAGGAGTTCGGTGATGCTACCTTGGAGACAGAGATCACCCTTGAGACAGGCGAGGTCCAGTGGATGAGGCAGGGTGTGGTCATCCAGCCTGGTCCCCGATACACATTGATCCAGGATGGCTGTAAACGAAGTCTGACCATCCATAATCTGAATCTGTCAGACCGAGGGACCTACCGCTGTGAAACTCTGCATGACCGGACCCAGGTCAAACTCAATGTGGAGCGTAAGTGGTCCAAAGAGGATTTAAAGACTTGTTTTTTTTGTTTTCTTACTTATAACATGTCTTTGTACATGTACAGCCAATACACTTACATCATGCCTATGCTATAGGTTATTTATAAAGACATTTTATATATATGAGTATGTGTATATATATATATATATATATATATAGAGAGAGAGAGAGAGAGAGAGAGAGAGAGTGAGCGGCACTAAGGAATAACAGCACAGCATTTTTCTGAGTGTAACTTGATTTTTTCTGGAAGAATACAGCAGCCCCCAAGCTGGGAAATTCATACCCGCCTCTCATCCAATCGCAGCTGGGATAGTCTCCAGCATCCCCTTTGACCCTGAGTAGGATAAACGGTAGACAATGGATGGATGGATATAGATGTATAAATGCTCACACACACAGAGTATACTGTATTTATACACTTATCAGTCATTATATTGTGGTCACTGGCAGGCCTGTGGCCAGGATATCTAGTATAGGGCAGCCAGTAAACATTTTTGCTCCACAATTTGATGTAGGGCTGTTGGTTGATGACTAGATAGGCGCAAACCTGCAACCCTTACTATGGTCATCAGTGATTATAACCTTCAAAAATGATTTTAAAAAAATGTATCTGAAATGGTCTGAAGAGTCTTTGATTTCCCCAGATGTCAATCCAATTGAGCACTGAGGAATGTGCTAGACAAACAACTCTGACCCATGGAGCCCCGATTTCCCTAGTTCCAGGACTTAAAGGATCAGCTGATAATGCTGTTGTGCCAGATATTACGGAACACCTTTGAAGTTCTAATGTAGTCCATACCTCAACAGCCCAAAAATGTGTATGGATGTATTATGTAGAAAAAAAAAATATATATATAATCATTCACTAATTTATTATCTCCCGCTTATCCTGCACTTAGGGTTGCGGGGATGCTGGAGCCTATTCCAGTTGTCATTGGGCAAGAAGCAGTGTACAGCCTGGTATAAATATATACATACACATGAAAGTCAAGATAAGTGTGCAAATTTGCACTTGGAAATAAAAAGAGGTTCTCTGTCCAGTATGTAACAATGTGCATACTAAAAATATTCCCATAATGTATGTTTTCCATGCCTGTCGCAGTCAAGTAGATGCCAAAAATAGCTGTCCTGATAGTGAGAAAAGATTCTGAAACATGGACTATGATAACAAGCCATTGCGTCATTTTTGTCATGTTTCAAAATCCAAAGGTACTAAATTTGAACCACCTTTTTGACCTTGAAGCTCTGTTAGTGCACTTGGCAGGAAAGGTGTCAGCCAGGCCTTCAAGTTCTATAACCTCCTGCTTTGCTTACCTCTAATAAGATTCATAAAAAGAACTTCAACTGATATAAATTTTAAATGACTCCTCTCATTCAATCCAGCCCGTAAAATCTCCATCCGTAAAAGCCTGTTCGACCAAGAGACCTTTGAACGAGAGACTGCATCCTTTGAGGTGGAGCTATCCCATACAGACGTGGAAGGCATATGGCAGAAAGATGGGATAAGAGTGAAACCAAACAACCAATTTCGGGTGAGCACCAACGGGCTAGTTCATGGCCTCACCTTGTCCAACGTGACCCTTGAAGACACGGGAACCATCACCTTCTTAGCTGAAGGGGTCCGCACCACAGCCAGGCTCTCAGTCAAAGGTAAACAAAGCCAGATGCTTCAATAGTTCTATTAACGTGTAAATAAGGTTTGAATTTCTCAGATTATAGTATTCTAAAAATGCCTTATGTATATATGAGCAAATAGCATTATTAAGATATAAGGCAAAAGATAATTTCAAAAAAAGGAGTATTTTCCAACTACTTGGTTTACATGTCACAAAATGTAGCAGGTGGTCATATTTCAAAGGTCTATTACAATGTTGAAGCTAATGATTTTCCTTTGAAACTTTTCACATGGTTGGATGGAAATAAATGCTTAGATGTTAAATTTCTCAACAAAAATTATAGATTAGACCAGCAAGAATCCAAAAATGTGCATTTTGCAAGTTCTAATCATCACATGATGTTTCTGCTTAATCGTCAGTTACCATCAACTCTTCCCACAGAGACACAAAACACATCTAATTTTTCAGTGAATTATTTAAGGTATATTTTGCATGATATGCATCAGAATAATATATCTTGATCCATGTATTGTCATACACATCTTATTTTGTAGCCATAGCTAAGGTTTGATTTGATGCATCCATGAAGTGCGTTTCATATCACTGCTTATTCATAGCTTATATAATAGAAGATGTCTGTTAGACATCAATTTTTGACTATTTTAACAAGGCTCTCCAGCTGCTTTACTCAGAAGTCATCAGCAGAAAGTCAAGAGTACTCGAAATGGCTTTCATTTCTTGGTACTTTAAGCATTATGAGCGGTCTGAATGCTTGTGCTGCTTGCTTTGACAGAAACACCAGTTACCATCCTAAAAGCACTGACTGATATCTGCATAGAGGAAGAATTTCCGGCCACCCTGGAGTGTGAATTTTCCAGACAGAATGTTGAAGTCAGATGGCTTAAGGTAATCACGTCATCTATTCAGAAAATGTCCCCGTGTTAGACACAAAGGATTTGATAGGTTTTTCTTCTCATAAAAGCTTTGAAATACTTGTAACTCTAAAGCCTTAAAAAATACTTGTCACTCTTACCATTTTTTGACTCAGAATGGGACAGAGCTCAAGCCAGGGAAAAACTGTCGGATCTACTCAA
>CAAKHD010013474.1:427911-497702 GCA_901007705.1 Fistularia tabacaria
CTCTACTCTCTATTCTCTCTATCTTCTCTCTCACACACTACCTTCATATATCTTCTCTCTCTGTCCATATATCTTTTCTTATATATATATATATATATATATATATATATATATATATATATATATATATATATATATATTTATAGTTGGTGATAGACATCTATATCAGACATAGTCAATTTCCAGTAATGAAGTTATCATTTTTCAGACCTCATCTTCTGCTGTGTTTCCAACTGTTTTCCTATTTCAGAATAATCTCTGTGAAAAAAAAAGACATTGAATACACATATAAAATAATACAGATATTGTCACTGCCTCATGATTTTGGTTTGGGTTTGCTTAAATGGAGAGCTTTGAACATTTTTGAAAATGCATGAAGAATTGAATGAGGTAAATGCAGAACATCTTGAACCTTGAAACGCCATTTCCAGCAGTTACATCAAGATTCATACTGTAGCAAAGCAGCTTTTAAACTTTGACCTGTTTTGGTTCGACTGAGTAAATCAAAAACTACAAAGGCAGAGACACTTTGTATACATGCATCGCAAATTACAGGTTTTCACTATTCTATGTGGAAAAACCTTTTGAAATTTTATAAAATGTATAAAGCATGTGTTCTTTGCACTGCAGCCCAGGCGTTGGTGATGATCACAGAGCTGGACAACCAGGAGGTGAAGGAGCATGACCCAGTGACTTTTCAGTGCGAGGTGTCGGTCGCCATCAACAAACCTCCAGTTTGGACTCTGAATGGAGAGAATCTTGTCCCTGGCCCCTCCACCCGCCTCGAAAATCATGGGACGGTCCACAAACTCACCCTGAAGAACACAACTGTGGACATGAGCGGATTAGTGAAGTTCACAATTGGCAAGGCCAAGAGCATCGCCACGCTCAGTGTGCTGGAGGAATAGACCGATGGAGGAAAGATGGAGAAAGTGAGGTTGAATGTAAAAATAACATTCTGAAACACTTTAAGTGTGTGTTGCGTTTGGCAGGCCTGCATTTCAAAGGTCATGTCAGACTCAACATTTTAAGCCAATTATTCCTTTTTAAATCTGTGAAGATGATCTGTATTTCCCTGGTAAATATTTCTAGTTCTTCTATTGTCATTAAAATCCCTTAAAGTAAAGGGTTTTCTCATATATGCTTTTTTTTCCTTCCTTCTGCATGTCGATATGTTCAAAACCAATTCCTAGTTTCATTTAAAATCAAAATTGAATATCTATTTTAGAATACTGAATTAGAACAAGATAAGTATTTACAATCAGACTAAAGGAGCAAAACTGGAGTTTTGAACATGCTTCTTGTTATTTGTTTTTAAACAACATTTAAGTAGTGTATCAGACATTAGGTAAGCCAAACAAAAATTGAACATTTTTTTCTTTGCAGGAAAAACAGAACTTTCTTGTCTCACAATTTAATACATTTGCTCTGATTCTCTGACATGATACAATAATGATCTTGGGAATTTAAGAAACGCTTTCATGGAATTTTAAGAAAAGTTTAAATACAAGAATATGTATACAATTCATACTCAGTGCTCTGAAATTTTCAATTTAGTTTTTCTGTGAAAAAGTCATTTTCTATGTCCTTAAGTTTTAATCATTTTCCCAGTTTGGAGATGTTGAAATTAATATTTTTCTCCTTTTTTTCCTCAAGTTGAGATTGCGATCCTAATGTTGTCCGAGAACATTAATGTCAAAAAATGAATTATCCCTGGGCAAAGACTTAGTGATGAGACAAACAACACTTGCGCTATCATTCTTTTAGCATTTATGGAAAATGGCATTATTACATACAGTGATAGTCCATATATAATTGATAAAACTGGACAAAAATTAGGTTACATCTATTCAAATCACGAGTACAGTAACATGAATATTCCATATATTAATGACATTTGTTTGCTTAATTGCTGTGCAAAACAAAATCTCATCTCAACAAATCTACTGAATGTGTGAGAAGTACAGTATTGGCAAATGGGCCCCTGTAGTGACACACTTGTTCATGTAATCACATGACTGACAGCTTCCTATAAATATCATCCTCTCGTCCAATGATTTCCAGGTTATCTGCATGACATGGCTCCACTGAAACACATTTACAAATATTTACCCTGTTATGTGCCTACAACAGTGAGATACTATCCTTTTAGTCATGTGCTGGTGTTTCTTATCCATGTATTACCTGTTAATATATGAGGTAACGACAAGGTTTTGAATGATAACAGCAAAGAAACAATGTTTCCCATTTGGAAACAGTAAATATTGTATCAGAGGATCACTCATTGGCAAAAAACATGAAAAAAGGTAATTATTTAAAAATGAAAAAGGCTAATTTGATTGACAAGAATCTGTTAAACATGAACAAATATTGTAGTAACTCTTAATGTGATAGATTTGTCATCCCTGCTCCATCTTGGTGAAGTTGCTTCACAAGCCAGTCACATAGGCTTTTAGTCAAATCCACCATGTCATTCATCAGTGTCAACGCACACTATTGTCGATGCATAAGTGAAATAATAGAGAGAAAAGACTCTTTAGAAGCTCCATTAAACTGACCACACAAGAGGATTGCATTGCTGGAGAAACTGAGCAAAAACATCATGCAAAGCTACAAAAATACAGACTGTGTGCCACACTCATCTGGTCTCTATTTAAAGAAAGAGCAATTCCACCCTGAATGCAATGCAACATATCAACATATTCAGCATGACAGGAAAACAATGTTATTTATATCGTTAGTTAACCTGTTTTAATTGGCCTTTATCAATGGTAATGAAAATGATCTGATCAGTTTGCTGTTATCTTTATCCCTCATGAATACCCAGGGAAAAGCAAAAAACATTAACTTGTTTAAATGTAGGTTTAATTAACTTGCACTATTGTTCAGCTTTGTTGATCAAATTATGCACCTCAATCATCTTTGAATAAAGTGTTGGTCTCTAGGCAAAATTTTAATATGATTTTGCTTTGAATTAAAAATGAAACTTGCAGTATTTGATTAGGTGGTTATTTTTTTTCCAGCTTCTCAACAGTATTATCTGATCTGCCAAATCACAGGAAAAAAAAAATCCAGGCAACTGTTTGTTACTGACGTTACTGTGTTGATGATTTTCAGGGTGGATTTCTCCTTTATTTTGGACTAAATTAAATCACTTTGTATGTTAAAATGTGTGCCTATCCACCAAGCACCACACCTCGCACGTCCTTGACCCCGCATGGTTTCCACGGACACAGACGCTTTTATTCACAGACCTGAAATAGTTTCCACCATTTGTGTACCGCTTAGGAACAATAACACAGAAAACTGTACTATATAAGGACCCAACTGACAAGCTAAAATTTCAACTTTTTTTTTTTTTTTGCACCTTACAACATTCATTCACTGCTCAGATGCAGCCTGTCAATAAAACTCGAGTTGTGCGTGTGGCTTCAAAAAAGTAGGTCAACCTGTCAACTGGTCTTAATGTAATATGAATATATCATTTGAACTGTCTTAAAAAGTTGCTTAGAGATCCTGAGTCCTTTCTGATGTTGGCTGTTCAAGACGCCTGAACGCCCGGTTATATTTCCTCATTCCAAACATCACACCCAAGATGTATGGATGATTTGTGTGTGTTTTGGGGGCTTGGTTCTTTGTTGAAGGAGATGTAACACAGTGAGTCAATTTGTACTTGCAGTTTTTCTTAAAAAACATTTTGAAAAATTTTAGAGCAATCAAGTGACATTAAAATACTTTTAATCTCTCACAGACATTCTGTTTCTCTCCTGAGTATAGAAATTACTTTAATGCAAAATACTAGTGGATTTTCAAAACAGTTCACCATCACACTGAAGGTGTATACAAATTGTGTCATAATAAGTTTCTACAATGGGAAACCTACAATAGATTACTTGTAAAGTGCTGTCAAATCAAATTGTAGTTACCTAGGTATTTAACATCTTTTGATTAGATTAGAATAGAATTAGCCTTTTTGATTGGCTTGTCAACAGCACTGCCACATTATCATAATTTCTTAAAAATACAAAAATGGTACTGCCTTTAAATGCTTCGCCTACAGACAAATAATGGGACAAAATAAGGCTATGTGAAAAACATATTGCTCTTCCATAAGGTTTAAAAGGCATCTTGAGTGCATATACACAATCTAGTACTTCAACAACAAAACTGATGTTTATTTGAACATAAACCTTTCTGCAGTTTGTCCTCCAAATGAATCTTGTGCTGGTTTAAAGAGTCTGACTGCTTGGCTCAGTCTACATCCAGAGGATTTATGGCTGCAAGTGACCCTGCAGGACTGTCCTCAAATATCCACCCATCCACACACTCAATTGGCTGGTTCATGGCGATTTACACGGGTAAAGGCAATTTTCAGGCAGTTGTCAGGCTGACCAGGCAAGGATGACACTGGTCAAAGTCTCGATATAGTCCCTGCAGTGATCTGAGTTAGATACTGGGGAGCTGAGGGCTGTCAGCTGTGAAGCAGTCTGTGATCAGGTGGGCAATGAAAGCTGGAGTCTCGCTGGTGTCTGTGTTTCTGTTTTTGTACGCTATTTGTTTTGAGGTGAGATGAAAAGTCTATCACTGTTAGCTTGCAGTCCCTTGATGCTTGAGGACTGTGTAGACGTTATCCACTTTGCTCAGCCTTTCGAAGAATGGGATGAGGTCCAGCAGCTCTGTGTCGGACATGTCATCAAACCAGGAGGCTACAGGCACCTAGAAGAAATTACACACAATCAGCAATGGAAACAGTGTTGGTAAAATTCAGCAACCGCATTGATCTTTTTCTCTTTTATGGAACCCCTAACCATATCACACTATAATTAAGAAAACATCAAGACTGATTTCATCACATTTCCCGCTTTCCCATATGAAGTTGCTTTATGTGCCTGACAGCCGGCCACTGACTCTTTCACCTGAGCCTTCCATGGAGTCTTGCTGTTTTCAATTTGCTTTGTTTGTTTAGTTGTATCTTACAGCTATCATTATACCAAAATTTCATGCATCCAACAATAAGAACAGTTTTTATTGTAATAGTTTCATATTGGGTTTAAATATCTATGTGAAGTAGTAAAACAAGGCATTAATAATATGCAAAAAAGGATCCCTCCATAATGAATTGGTTGCATTTTCAACTATGATAGTAAATACATTTTTCCAATGGGAAATTTCTGATAGAACAGGAACAGATATTTCTCCATATGTTGTGAATGCTTGTCAACCCAGAAAAAAACTACAGCTTTATGTTAGATTCTGATGTGACATAATATCCAGATAGTTAATCAAAATCAATTGTCAGATACTTTACACACTAAACAACATGCAATTAGCATGATGGGCAGTGCTCTAACATTTTATTGCATTGAAATAAAAAGACTGATCTGATTTTTTTGATACGACCCACTGATGACTGAATTAACATCAGTTTACTCATATTACTTATGTATGATTTGCAAACAATGACATTCATTTACTGGAGAAAAATAGTGCAGCAAAATCAATTATAATTTTTTTGCTGTGAATTAAATTTTTGAACATAACAGACAATAATCAATGTATGGATATCCTCTAACCAAATTCTAGATGGTTTAGTGTTTCATGTCCAAGTACTAGTAAACACAGACCTGAGTAATTGGCCAGTTAATAGAACAGTGATGATGGAAGAAAACACAAGATTATATATATGATTATCTTTTGATGAGCGTGGTATTGAAAAAATTTGGCAATGGCACATGTTAATGTACGGAGGTACTTACGGCATTGTCAGGGTGAAAGAAGTAGGAGGCAGGGGAGTTATCCACAATGATGACCTTGTTGAGGTCACGACCTAGGCGACTCAGATCCTTGACATAGTTTCCTCGGTGGAAGACACATGACTCTCTGAACAGACGACAGCGAAAAGCCCCCCACTTGTCAAGAAGATCAGAGACGGGGTCGGCATACTGTAATAGAAAATTTAGGGAGCCTGGCATTAGAATCATATTTTCAGATATATTTCACTATTCACATGCTTCTTTGTTACATATTGTTAAAAACCATTGATTTAGAAATAATAATTGTACATTAAAGCTATAAAAAAAGTCCATAAAAAACTATGGGTATCTTTGCCGTGGCTCAATTGTTTATATTCGATCTTGGAAATGTTCCAAGTTATGGAAATCTCAGCACACAGCAATAAGACGTATTTCCATATTACAACAGAAGATGTCCAGTGCTGTCTTCCAGGTCATTTTTGTAGTGATGTTCATGATGTGTGGTATTAACCTCTTCATATGATTTCACTTTCCCTGTCTTATCTGACTCTAAATAAAATACTATTAAAGAATGTAATTGTGCCAGGTAATCACTGTGGTGATTAAGACCATGTTTAAATAATTCTTTTTTGCTTTCCAGGATTCATTTTCACAGTGGCGCAGTGGATAGCGCTTTGGCCTCATCGCACGAAGGACCCTGGTTTGAGTCCAACATTGGACCTTTCTGTGTGGAGTTTTGCAATGTTCTCCCCGCGTCTGCATGGGTTTCCTCCAGGTTCTCCTGTTTCCTTTCACAGTCCGAAAACATGCAGGTTAATTGAAAAAAAATCTAAAAAAAGGAAAATTGCCTCAAATGAGTGAGTTAATGTTGTTTGTCTGTATATGTTGCCCTGCGATTGACTGTCAACCAGTCCAGGATGTACCCTGCCTCTTGCCCGATGACAGCTGGGATAGGCTCCAGCATCCCCCGCAACCCTGAGTGCAGGATAAGCTGTAGATCAGGGTTGCCCACACTTTTTGGGCTTGCGAGCTACTCTTAAAATGACCAAGTCAAAATGATCTACCAGCAATAAAATTGATTTATATATACACCAAGTATACTTAATATTAAGATTTAGACATACACCAAGTATACTTAATATTTAATAAATGTATTGTTTCCCTGGCACAACAGCATGAACATGTATGGCACAGTACAATTCTGTCCACTTTTGGCCATTACTTTACATTTAATGACATCTTGCACTGAATGGACTCAAACAAATGTCCACCAGTCATGGTGGGACGGTATTCAGATAGAGATCTCGGATTGGCTGTGCTGCGTGTCAATCAAGTGCGTCAACGCCGCAGCGGGGATGGATGATAGACTAACGGCTATTTTTAATGACATGCGATCTACACACACACACTACTTGTACTGGCGTGGATTCCGTGGCTCGCGGTTGAGTCATTTTTTCACGTTGTGCAATTGAGTTTTTGAAGGGCAGGGCTCCGCGATCGACCCGCGTTGCCTTTGCGATCGACCAGTACATCGGGATCGACGTGTTGAGCGCCCCTGCTGTAGATGATGGATGGATGAAGGATTCATTTTGTCTTTTTTTCCCCTCCTCTCAGACACACATCCCATGTCATTCACTGCTTGTGTTTCCCCTGCAGTTTCTGTTGCTCTGACTGATGTGGGTGTTATGTGTACATTCAATGAATAATTCCATTAATTAGTCACACAAAAAAGATCGATTTTTTGAAATGATTAACAAGAATCAACGTCTGTCTGTCAAACTGTTCAAAATATTTCTGACAATAATGTTACATTTCTATTTGAGGTTAGTGGGATCCATATAAGTTTTTATGGAAACATTTTCTTCCAGGACAACACTAAACTTTCCTTAACATTCTTCTTCGTTCTTCAGATGAGCTTTATGATTGCAAATCAAGTCTTAGTAATTGCAACCAGGGGACAAATAAAGTTTTTTGAAATTGAATTAGGTTGCTGTATGACAGGGGACAGCACTTTGAGGACTTAAGTCAGACAATCAAATCTCCATCATCTAAGTACAGCACCTTTTGTGGCCATGAGCCTAGCTCTTTTGTTGAAAAATGTTTCTACAGCATAAAATTTCCCAATTTTAACTAAAATCAAAATATGTAAGTGAAGCAGGTGGTAATATTTATACATATAATACATCTAACGATATTTAACCATGAAGGAAAGGTTAGGTAAACCACTGAAACTTTTCTATTATGAATCTTTACTTAAGTATGCTGTATAGTAATTGTGACATTGATGATGCTTCTTTTTTTTTTGCTAGTTGTTGTTCGTGCACATGCATGGTTAAGAGATTTCACCTTGGCTAAACTGGCAGTGAACAGTACACATTCAAACAGCTCTCCCATCCTCTTCAGGAACTCATCCACATGGGGACGCTTCAACACATACACCTGTAATACACATAAACATTTTAACCACAGGGTTTTGTACATCTTAAGTCATGTTTTGTGAGGCCCATGACATTATCTTGCTGCAAATTAAAATTCTCTTGTTGACCTACAGCATGTTTTCTGTGTTTTCTTAGTCTTGGTGGTTTTACTTTTACATCTGAATTAAATAATTATATGTATTTACAAGACAAGACACTCTGCGAAACTAAAGGTCACCTTATGCTACATAAACATTTAGCTCCACGAGTAAAATCTAGGAGTTACTTTCTTCTTTCTGTGCTGGATGTTGCTTAGGGCAACGTTCCTGGAACAAGTCATCCGGAACAGGCTGTGTTTGTCTGAACAAACCTATCCTGGATTACTTGAATCAGGCCCAGACCCCTGGTATGTCATCTCCACGAAGCTTCAGATTCCTTTAATCCTGGCAGTGCTGTGTGCACATTGCAATTTAAACTTGAGTGTCTTGCTAGCACTCAGCTGAAAGGAAGACGAAGTGCTGTCACATTAGAGTAAAGCACATAACATATGTTCAGGAACATAGCAGTACCTGGTGTACTGTTCCATCTATTTCCACAGGAATGATGAAATCTGCATTGTTCACAGGCTGTTGAAAGAAGGGGTAGTTAATTAAAAAACAAATTAACGAACCCAAACCAAATAGTCATAATTTAATACAACACTTGTGTAATAAAACATTTACATTCAGGGTTACTGCAGGACAGACAGGCGCAGGTAGAGAAAAACAGTCTCCAGTGTGTGTACAAGAAGGAACAGCAGTTTATTTGGGCTTTAGGCACCAGCTAGTTTGGGTTTGGCACTTGCCAGCACGGACAGAAATGTCACTCAGAGCCAACAACAACTAGATGGAAGGGAAAAACACAGACTTTACAGTCTTACTATTAAACAAAACTATCTCATGATGTGATGTGATCACAAAGGACAACTATGTGCTACATTGCCCTCAGCATTTCTTTAAGATCCAGACAAAATTTCTAAAATGAAGGAAAACACTTGTAACAGTAGAGAAAGACAACATTACACAGCTTCTTGTGCTCAATAGAGATACTGCTTCTCTTACCTTAAATGAGCTGTGAACTAATGTCTCATCCAGATCTATAACAACACAGACTTTTCCCGAGTCTTTCGATTTCACTGGGGGAAGCAGTGGTTTTACCTGAAAACAACAAATTATGTAAAACATTTCCAGCCATTTTATTGGATTTAAAGAGAAATACATTAAAAAAAATGGTCCTTATTTTAACCTCTGAGGAAATATTATTTAGTCATCACTGTCAAAACAAGACAAAAAAATGAGGCAAATCTATTCATGGGTCAACACACCTTACAGACTGTTCCATTCTCTTCAACCAGCAGTGGGGCGTTATTGTTGACTGGTGGAGGTTCAGGCTGGTCCCTACACAAGCAGCAGGAGAAAATAGAGAAGATGCCACCACTCCGTGGCTTCTTGGAGGACAGTGAGGGTGAAGACCCTAAGTAAAAGACAAACAAAGTTAGTCATGAATCTCCATGCGTTTGTGAATCCACCTTCTATGTATGACAGATCACAACTCTTAAAATTCAAGGATACCATTTCATGCACTTATATTCCACTGCTGAAATGCCTTGTCTATTACAATGAATAGAAGTTCTTGTATGTGCTAAATTTGATTTTTTTTTTTTGCTAAAAGCTGACAATGAACTCATCATGGAAAACCAAATGTACATGTACACAATGGAAATGCACATTCTATGTGAACAAACATGTAAATCCCTGTATGACCAAAGCCAACTACACTGATCCCAAAACAGTCATTTTCTATAAAGTCCCTGCCAGTTTTATGGTTAGTTTTTTTCCTATTTAAAAGTTATTAAATTTGAGCCTTTCAGCTGTTTGGTGACAAACAGCTAGATACTCAAAACTCGTACTTTGAGCAGCGATAAGCCTTTGAGCAGTTAAAATATTTCAGATTTGAGAGAAAAAAAAAAGAGAACAAAACAAGAAAGCAGTCACTTCTGTATTTCACCCTTAATTTTTGTTGAGTGCAAAGAAACTGATCTCATCATTAAGTGTATGAAAACTGTAAAAGAATATCTTGGAACTCTCTTCATACTTCTGTCATATGCACAATCCTGGAGGCACACGTGTCTGCCAGGAGCTCTTGCATAACCTCCCCCTGATGTCAATAAGAAACAGACTATATCGCCACCAATGACCATTTAGACCTTAAATACACTTTGTTTAACCGTTCACTGCCAAGCGATTTGTTCAAACACTGTTTAGTGAGTGTTTAGAGACCTGTAACTATATCATGCAGATTTATTATGTAATGTTTCACATATTTCACACATTTAAGAATTTTAGTTTTATCAGTTCCTCATTAACGCTTCTTTCATTTTAGGGATCAGGTAGGAAAAGTTTTAAGCAGCAACTATAAAACCGCACGATGGAAACAAACCTCAGTTGATGTTGGACTGACTTCCATAAACAGACTAATGCTGAAATAATTATAATGCATATATTTGCGGTATGGAAGTGATTTGAAAACTGCAAATGGCCAGTGCAATCCTGATTTCACACACATTTTTAGGTACTCTGACATTACAATTATTTACTTGCATTACTCTTAAGTTCTGAAGTGACCGCAGTCTTGCAACTCCATCTGAAAGGGTTTCCAGCGTTCACTCACACTGAACAAAGGCTCTGTTTCTGTCACCATCACAAGATTGTACCAACACAGTCGGTGATACTATAATCTTTTTATCTAGTTTGAGTTTACATTGTAGACAGAAAGGAATGCATTGAAAAGAAAACATTATTCATTTTCCACCTCAGTTTGAACGAGAACCAAGCTATGCATTTAATGTTGGTGTGTGCCAACTGATCTAATCCAGGTGCCATACAATATGACAGGATCAGAATTTAGATTCAAGGTAGAAAGGGCCCAGTAGTGGGTACCCCTAAAAGTTTATTTCAGATCTTTCTAAAAATCCCTTCATTTGGCAACTCCTTTGACTTACTTAGTACATAAGTACAAAAAACAGCTGAAGTGACATCATGCATTAAGAAAAAAGATTTGTCTAAATAACAAAGCTGAACCCACAACAGTTCCAAACATATCCCCCTTGTGACCCATGAAAAGAATTACATTGAAATGGGAATAGCTGTACTTGTCAATTTTTAAAACTGAGGGAGGGTATATGTTCAGTGTCTTAGGTTGGTGAGCATGACTGTCATATCACCAACCAGTGCCTGAGACAATGCGCCGACACATCAAATCAAAGTGAGAGTGAGCTGGGCAACAGATTCTAAATGGCAGTTAAAGAAAAGCATGGAGAACGAAAAACCAGCATGTGTCACAGGGCAACAATCGCATGTAAGTCATTGTTTGGTAAGTATAGCAAGTTACATCATGGCCTTTGTCTCACTTGGGAAAGACACCAAGCATGTCTAATGAGGCTTTATCACAGCTGCACCAGAGAAAAACCTTGCAAAGTTGCAAAATCAAGTTCTTACTTGAAATACAAGTAACCCCCTTACCCCCCGTTTTTCCCAGCATTCACTCTTAGCATGACTACTTTTAAGACAAATTCAACAAAAAATGTCTTCAAATGTACTCATTCTAGCCTCTTTTGGCCCCTGTTGCAAATTAAATTATAAAAAGGATTTTGCTGATTGACTTTAATGAGATGACAATCGAAAACTCATAAACTTCAGAGGCTGAAGTAAAGTGGGTGGACAGTTTGAAGGAATGCAAGTGGTGAGAGGCAAAAAATGCGAAATCATTCGTGAATATTTTTCATAGTCATTCCCAGCAAATCATCAACATTTCCTCTTAGAAGGTCAACAGCTTAATAAGCTGACCTTTTAGATTTTTACCTCTGTCGTTCCTGCCCGTCCCACGTTGTGACGTCAGAACTACTCCCCCTCTGAGTCCCATTAATCATAAATTAACACTCCTCCTCACTTTTTTGTCTTTGTCTCTGTCTCTCTGTGCAACATTCTGTTTCTGTCTGGACGTGATCGTGTTACCAACACACAAACTTCTGTTGTCGCCTCTTTCATTTTCTCCCTTTTCCCTCCTACTCCATTTGTGGATTCAGACCCCGTCTGACCCTCCAGTGGCCTCTGCTGTTTTGGCCTCTGCTCAGCAAGGGCCAAAACAGGAAGAGGAAACAGGCGGGTATCAATGGAGGAAGCTGCTTGTTTTAGTGAAGCAGGAGAATGCCTGCCATATGATTATCCATGCAGTTTCTCCTTCACACTCAGTTTAGTCAGGATTTTTCAGGAGTTTGCATGCCATCACATTTTCAATGGTGTGCAAAGTTCAAAAAGGTATTGATTGATTTTTGATGTGCTGTATATCATTACAGAAACTCGCAGCAAATACTGAGCCCATTAGCAATAGAAAATATACGTGCAAAAACAACCGTAATTAAATCAAAACTAAAAATGAGATTTTCAGATCCAGCCATGTGCCAGCTTCTGGTTTCAGGGTACAACCATTGTTGGGAAAGTCATGCATTCAAAATCCATGATATTTCCTTATTTTATATCTATCTATCTATCTATATCTATATATATAGATATATCTATATCTATATCTATATCTATATCTATATATAGATATAGAAAGCAGAAGGGAAACACTTGGTATAATACTTTACATATAATTGCTTTCATAATCAAAGTATGATCAAATACAGCTTAAAGACTACAAATCTTTTCATTGCCATTAATTTCACATTACTGTAGCACATGATTTCCTGAATCAAACATTATCAGTGCAAGGCATTGTTCGGTCCACAATTCACTTTGACTTAAGTACCTGCAAGTAATTCTCCTTTGAATGTTTTTCAACATTCCTGTTTCAAAAACGGGGAGTATGATGATACTATGAAGTCAACTAGGACACATTTTGATACAAATATCTTAAACATCACACTTTTGTGAATGTGGGAAGTAACTAAATACCCAGTGCCTGCTGTTGGCAAAGACACAGTTTAAACTAATCAATGGGTCATCTTCAGCAATTCTTTGTTAAAAAGCCTGAGAAAGCTATAGGACATTAAAACCCTTGAATGAAATGGACTATACTTCTATGATAGCAAAGTGTGAATGAACAAAGAAATAACATACAAATTAAAAAAAAAGAAAAAAATTCCAAATTCTGAACTCTTTCTTGCAGGTTTCAATCAAGCAATCCTAATTACATGGCCAAGTTCTTAAGTATGGAGAGACCAATTCAAACATATTTCTCAATAACTGGTCACTTTTTGTGCAGGGTTACATTAGTTAGAAGTCATACCAGAAATTGCATGTTAGTGACAATATAAGAGTGAGGTTTATGATTAATTTCTTCTAAAAGCCAAATTCACAATTTATTTTGAAAGCATTTCATGAAAAAAAAAATTGACACAGTATCACTAATCTGATGTTAGAATGCACAATTTGAACACATTACGAATATTCAAAGTTGAACAAATTCCTGTTCATTTTCTTGCATTGATTACTAATGCATAGCCTATGTTCAAGTTACTTCAAGCCAAATATATGATAATTTGACTTTTTTTTTTAATCCCCATGATTTTGGAAACAATTAAAAATACAATTCTGCAATGATGTCCCTTGTTAAATAATTGTAAGAAACAGTAAAGATGTGCCATACTTGGCAAATATACTTGCCAAGGGTTCAAAGGTTTAGCCTTTTGCAGAGGATAGGTTTTTTTATTACATCATGCGTTGCCATTACTCTTGGATTTATTAAAAGCTGAGTCTTTGTAACATACCTGATCATTTGTCACAGACTAACAGGCAAAAGGTAACATATTTTTATAATTTTGGATAGGAACTGCAAGCAAACTGCGATATGCTGACTTCTTTAAAGACCTGCGGGTGAATGACATGTGCAGCTTAAACATTGTTTGAGATAATGATATATTAATTTCAACTTTCACAACCCTCAACAACATAAATATCTAAGATAGAACCCCGGATGGCTAGTTTGTTTTTATCACGCGCAGTTAAAAAACAGTTGCGGAAAGAAAGCAGATGGTTAAAGACCAAAAAAAAGATGTAGTAGAAGAAGACACCTAAAATGCAACGAAAAGCTAGTGTGTCAATCAAATAAAAAGCAAGTCAGAATGTTTCATCTCTCTTTACTGTGAATCTTCCCATCAAAGACATAGAAATAGTAACTACACCAAGTAGTCTCTTGTCACCTCACAATGTGATCCCAACATATATTCCTCCTTCCATCATCAACATAAATCTGGCCTTCACATTCCTCCATGAAAATTGCCATGGCTGATCATGCAGACACATGTTACATCATTAAGAAACAAACTCGTTACTCATATTTAAAATTTTGTTTGTTCTAAAAGCAATGTTGTTGCAAAGTACGGCTACTCGCACAGGCTGTTTGATTTGACTCTTGCATTCTAATGATAAGCATCAACATGCATCTGTTCAATCTATCAAGTTTATTTCTTTTTTTTTTGTTCAACATGGAACACTTGTTTTTTTTTGTAAGGTTCTCAACATTACACTGCAGTCATGATAATATGAAGAACTATATTAGTCAGTTTTCTCAGCCTCTGAAGCCTACATTGTCAACAAGGGCACTTCTTAAGTTTAATTTTAAAGATGATCTAGTTTAGAGCACAGAATATTCTATAGTTACAGAACTTCAAAGAGTAGTGCAGCCAAAAAGGATAGAAAATAATTGTGAATGTTGCCAAAGTACTTATGACGGGGACTATTCCACACTGTGATTCATTGAGAGCCCTACATTTAAACTTTCATATCTTGCAGGCATGACATGAAGGGTAAGAAATAATCATGAGACCGGAAAAAAACTGATACATCAAAAGCTAAATTGCTATATGAAATTCAAATTATGTTACCATATTCAGAAATATCTCTTGAGGCAAAGAACAAAGTAAATAAAGGGTTTGACAGAGTCACTGTCAATGTAAACATACTCACAAAGAGTGGGGACATTGTTATGTAACAGATTAGACGAGTGAAAAAAATGTGCAAATACACTTCACAACCAAATCACTGCTATATAAATTGGAAACTGTGTCAGTGTGTGTACAGTTGCTTCTCAAGTACTACATTTACATACCTATATATACATATGTATAGATTAACAGGACAGAATATGGAGTTTTTTGCCTTGCTCAGGGCAACTTGCAGAATTTTTCTCTGGGATGATGACTGCTAGGTCACCTGATTATTCAGTAACCTGCATTTACACTACATGCTGTTATCTCGTGTATTTGTCCCAGTCCCAGAGATTCCTGCTCGGCAGTGAAAGGATCTCAGTCCCTCAGTGAAATACAAACAGGATTATAACACTCAAAGGAATTAAGGTTTTGTTTTCCTATACTTCTATGTCTAAAAATAAGTTTTTATTTTATATCATCTCAATATTAAATACATCTATATTTTATTTTTAGTTACTTTTGTTGTGATAGACAATATAAAGTATATTCACTCAAATTGTATATTCTGTAGTACTGGTACTTTTACTTGGAGTTTTTCAATTTAGCACTAGTTAAACTCAATATAAACAATATGTAGTACATCTTCTGCTGTACTCCATTCATTTGTTTACTCTTCAGATTTTATACTATATCGATTGGTGTGATTTGATTTTCTCTGAAATTTACTGTCTAAAGTTAAGATACGATACACTGATGTGATACTATAATTCAGAACCCAAATAATCTGAAAGTTGGTCCACATTGATTAACTACAACATAAGAAAAACGTTTCATACTTTTACTTTTCAATGCCATGGCAATGCATGTATAGTCTTACTAATAATACTTTAAGATCTGGACTATTTTTTTTTGCAGCATAAATACAGTATGAAATGTGAGGGCTGTGTTGATGCGGCCTGGTGCGTCATTTCCTTGACTTTCATCACAGACCAAAGGCCCGCAGCCACAGTCTTTTATGCAGAGCGGTCGGACGGTGACAGTTTACTTTAGTGCTGCAACTTGCGCCTGCTACATTTACACATTGAATAAAAGTACAGGGTGGATTGTTAAGTTTTGCCCGGGCTAAGATGAGAAGATAAAGCCCTACAGCTGAAGATTGGGAAATCGAAGTCAAAGAGTACTGTGAAGCGAAACTTCCCCCGCTTCTTTGTACATGAGTACAGAATCGATCCGGCGCCGAAATAAAAGAAAACTCACCCCTCTCTGCCGCGGCTTTATTTCCCTCTTCATCCCGGCTGACTTGAGTGATTATTGAGGACGGACTGTCCATCACAGCCAGGTCTGGTCCAGAGTGCTGACCTCACACTTTAAAGTTAGAGATTGTCCGCCGACTCTGCGCTGCATTAAACCAACTTAACATGCAGGACCGCAACGGAGGCGCCCCAGGAAAACTTGCAACAATTGGCCTACAGCTCGCCCATTACACGTCGGTCGGTGTCCTAGGCTCAGATACCTTCTAAAGTTAGACGTCTGAAACTTACAAATCATTTGACAAGGAGCTGGCAACTTTGATTCAATATGGTGCTCAACTCCACTCGCAATTTCAAGATACAAACATGGAGGTTTCAAGGCTTCCCATTTCACTTAAAGTGGCGCAGTGAGGGAATGGACGTGCGCAGCGTTCCCTCTCCCAGCGTCTGCAAGTTTAACGACGATCCCTTGAAGTAGCTTGAAATCAAGTTACTCAAAGCTAAACTTACTTCGCCGAACTAGCAAACTAAGCTTCAACGGACATGATATTCTTCAAAATCTCACCATTATATCGTTCGAATACCAATAACGACGTATACAACTGTTTCCGATGGTCCGCAAATAGTCATTTAGTCTTAAAACGAGGTTTCCGTGCCGCTTCGATAAACGAGAAGTAGCGCTTGCTTGTTTACATACGCAGAAACTTAATGGCAGACGCCAATATTTACCGACGAATAGATACTGCGTTGTCGGGAGTTTAAAAAAACAAACTCAATTGCAACAAGCACGACCTTGCGAGTTGATTTATACTTATTTCCCGGAGTCTTTGAATCGCGGTATGGGAGCGGGTTTGGGCGAGGAGCGCCGTTTGTAAAACTTTTCGTGGGAGTTGCCGCAAAGAAACGCCCAGTTCGGGTTCCCTTGAAACTGCTTGGGGCCGGGGAGCGTCGCAAAAGTGCCCACTCTATTGTAGTGTACGTTATCCTATGTGCTGTGTTCTGTGGCTGCTCTTTATTCTCAAATATTGACACACAGTATTTAAGTATTTGCACCAGTACATTAAAAAAATCTGCATATACAGCGCTTGGACACTTGGGTGATTTCAATATCCCCTGCTACATACAGCAAAAGTAACATCACCTTTGAGGTGTATTCTAGTTTTTATTCAGCACTGTACTCTTCATATTTATTCATAAATTTAAACGTTCTACACATCAAAAGCGACAAGTTACATGTAACAGTTATTCAACTTCTGAAGTAAAAATAATCTCATCCGCTTGGAAAATTGTGACACTGAAATGCTTAATTCATCTGATCTTAGTGTACTATACAATAAAACAGTGAATCTGTTTACCCAGGATATGCTGTTTTTAAGTACTGTACAATGAAAATACATTTTTTCATTTCAAATATATTTCAAGTGTCTATGAAGGGACTTAGTCATCCAGGTCAAGGCCCTTGTCAAATCATCAAGCAACCGGACCTGTTTAGTGTTGAGGATTTTTCATAATTCATCCAATAGGATTCATCAGTGTAGAGATTCTGATTCAGTTTCGCTTTCAGTTTTCCAACAGATCTAAAGAAGCCTCCCTGATAAGCTGTGACATGTCAAAAACAGAATAACTCTCGTTGCCAACTTGAGAGGTTAACACCTGCCAGATTTCTTCCCACAGATTGTCTCTCTTCAAGTGATTGTATTTATTAATTTATTCATTCATTACCTGTTCTGCTTATCCTGCAGTCAGGTTCCTGAGGGGGGCTGTAGCCTATCACAGCTGTCAATGAGCGAGAGGCAGGACCAGTCAGCACTTGATCACGGGGCCACCTCTGGAGACACCTCATTCAAAAGTCTAGGCAATTAGTGCATGGAATGGGAGTGTCGGAGGAAAGTGGAGAACATGGGGGAAATACATGCAGACATGGGGAGAACATGCAAACTCCATCGAGAAAGGCTACCGGTTGGATTCCAACCAGTGACCCTCTTGGTGACAGGGAGAGGCACTACCATGCTGCCTTATATATTTATTCATGTTTTTTTTAATGTATATAAATAAATAAAAGGCTGCAAAGTTCGTTTCAGACAGAAGCTGAATTAGTTTAGATTTGGCTGAGAAAATACCAAATAATGTAAAGCATATGAATAACAGACTTTAAGTCGAACTGCAATTTAAAGCAAAACTGTAGTTACTGTGGCTGGGCTTTTAAAATCAGTATTGATATGTTTACTTTTTCCAATCTATTAACAACCCATTGCTGAAAGAGAACAATAATTGGCTAATGTGACAGATGTTGAATCCCTAACAAAAAAACAGAATGTGACGGATGAAGAATCATATATATGTGATTCTTCATCCGTATATATATACACCTCATATATCCGTATATCCGTGCATATATATATATATATATATATATATATATATATATATATATATAGTGTGTTATATTATAACATCACACAATATTGAACTTACATTGTAGATAGGGATATACTATAATACGCAAGAATGACTTTTCACTTTCTCCTGCATTAGAAGTCAAAATGTTCTTTGCATATTTTGAATTGTAATGTAAAACAAAGTTGGCACAAAACAAAAGTTTGCATTCAAAGATTCTGTGGAGGGTATAAAATTGAAAAAAAAAGTGAAAGATAAAATAAAGTTAAAAAAAATAAAGATAAAAAAATAAAAAGAATAAAAAAATAGTAATAAATTATTGCCTCAAATGAAAATCAAGATACTGACAATGCACTGTGGTGATCCCTTATTAGGGAGAAGCAGAAAGAAGATGAGAAAATCAAGAAGCTACCCAAATTTTAGTGATGCATCACCTGGAATCCTGCAAAGAAAATCTGACCATCCTGATGAGATTAGCTTGCCACAGCAGAGAAATTTATAAAACCTTGCAAGGCATTAAATTCAGTAGTGTAATATATGTTAAATAAATGGGGAAAAAATGTGTTGTAAAAATCAGCCAGCAATTCCCCTAAACTTAGCTGGAAATGATGAAATAATGAAAAACAAAATGCATCCAGTGAGGCATCACCTTTTAAACTTGAACCTTTTTTTTTCCAGATTGCAAGAAACATCAATAAGAAGTAGCTGAATGATAGTGACTGGCCTCTGATGTGCATTGACTGAAAAGTACAATGACAAAACAATGATATGTTATATTATTTGTCTGTATGCAAATAATTTTTTTAATGACAAAATGGAAAATCTTTGTTCAAGATTTCTTAAGGCACTTATTTTCAAAAGTATTTTATGCTTCTAACAAGAAGGATGAATTTAATATTCCCAAATGTATCAACAGTTTATTACATACTAGCTCATAAAAACATGTTCAACTGTTTTCCACATATAAACACCGCAAATTGATACATTTACAAATCTTTATCCATCCAAATTCATACAAAAAGTAACACCGCCATAGAGCAATACACAAAACATTCTATTGTAACAAGGATCACATGTATGCAAGAGTAAGAATCTATATCCATCTGTTCGGTGTTGGTAAAGTTCAAATAGTGGAGGCAAATGTTTCCTTTTTTTTTTTTTTTTTTGAATCAATTCATCAGACATGAATTGGTTTCAGTGGACACACATTTATAAGATGAATACTTTGGATACAAATCTGATCCAGGCACTAACTGGGGAACCATAATCATACTGAGGAACCATGGTGATTTACCAGTGTGTATTAATTTTCCAAGTAAAAGGTTATCTACATCACTCACTGCTTTACAGGTGTACACTTCAGTTTTAACCACAGAACAGGTAGTTGTACCACATATTCCTAGCTCACCCTAAAACATTATGTTTTCACTGTGTGCGTTGTATCACCAACCACGAACACATTAATTTTTTTTGCTTTACTAATTCTAAGATTAATTCAAAAATACTTTCACACCCCTGCGCGCGCGCGCGCACACACACACACACACACACACACACACACACACACACACACACACACACACACACACACACACACACACACACACACGCGCAAATAAATTAACATGAAAAAGAAAACAGTTTCAAGAAAATATGCTTCAAAGTTTTTGGTTTGGTGTCTTAAAAATATGTAAGTAAATTGCAAAAAAGAAAATAAATTAGCAGCATAAATCATAGTACATTCACATAGATGCTATAAAACAAAGTTGCACTGTAGAGATGCTAAAAATCGTGCAGGTTTGAGAACAGTGTTTGTTCTAAAGCAAATATTAATGTGCCATGGAGTTAAAAACAAAGTGAGATATTGTGCAATCAGGCAAAGAAAAAGAGAACATCCTGTGTCTTTCTATTACATTAACCCTTTATGACTATATCAACATGGTGTTCTTGCATTACTTTTCACTTAATCTCATTAACTTTAACCTTTTCTTTGGATATTTAAATGATCCTCCCAACCAAAACCTTTCTTGTTCCTTACAGGTGTATATTTCTATATGAGAGTTTTGCAGCTTTACAAAATTTGGCATTTTGCATCATTTAGAGTACGTTCAATTCTTTAAACCTTCGCCTCCTGCAAATTAAACTCAAAGTGTCCCTTGTTGTTTCACTTGGGGCTTGTAGTATGTGGCGCCATCCCAGAGCTTTGGTAAGTACGCAGCAGCACTTTGTGTTTGGTGGCGCTCTCTGTACGACGGCATTGTTGTTCCACCACAAACTCTTTGAGTTTGTTGGAGGTGAAGGTGAGAGTCTGTCTCTTCAGCTTCATTAGATAAGAGTCCTGCAGCCAGGCAATTGTGAAACAGTCTTGAGTAGTCGGACGGGCCCTGGAAAAAAAAAAAAAAAAAAAAGACAAATAGTTATTTTGAATTTTAAGTTATTTTGAAGAAAATCAGATGTATTTGATTTAAAGATAATCTTAAAAAATGTTTTTAACAGAATATAATAATACAATAAACATTATATTACTTGGTGATAGTCTTTTCATTGCAACATTGCATACACTGCTAGTGTTTGTTCTCTAGTCAAGGGAACTGGAGAAACAACAGATGAAAAAATGATGCAGCCCCAAAATTCAAACTATTTGAAATATGAGATATTCTATTCTATTTTGTAAAATGGAAAAGCAGTGTTTTGTAATGTAAGCTGTTCGTGTTTAATGCTCAGCTTAGGTCCACTACCAGTCTGTAGACTTGATTTTAGAAAGGATATTTAGTAGGTTCACAAGAAGTTACTTGGTAAGACGTTTTTTTTAATGTTTTGTTTTTCATGAAATACTTATGTAATATGCACAAACAATGAAAATTCTTATGGACAAAGACAAAGAGGAAATTAAAATCTATGTTCAAAATGTTCGTGGGGTTATTAATCAGTTCTTGTACTCACCAAGGGTAACTACTCAGCAACTTCTTCACAAAGGCAGAGGCACTTTGGGACACATTTGGGTAAAGTTTTGTTGGATCAAACTTTGCCAGCAGGATCTTAGATTCAACACACTGAGGATCTCTATCTTCAAAGGGGAGTCGACCGCTTAACCTTATCAAACACACACACACACACACACACACACACACACATATACACACACATTTTTGACGTGTTTCTTTGTTGAATTACATATTCAAAAGAATGACTTCTAAATTGGAGACTAAGTTGATTTTTTTCTGTTTTTGGAAAGAATTTCAAATCTGCAGCAAATGAAATTCATTCATTCAATGAAATTCATGGAGATTTGCAAAATCTAATTTTGACTCACATTATGTAAGTTATGACTCCGACAGTCCAAACATCTGCAGGAGGCCCCAACACTTCACCTTTGACCATCTCAGGAGCTTAGATTCCATTAGAACATGACTGATCAATTGTTAGCTTGACATGATTCGCTTTTTAAAAATGTTTCTCGCTTAAAAATCTATAGTAATAAGGCCTTTGTATTGTTGATTATCAATGAATAATATATAGGTATATACCTTGTGTTTCAACAGTCAGATCGTGCTATTTAAAAGAAAAATGTAAAATTATTATGCACAAGTTTTTAGTACTACTCATGTCCAGACACTGTGTTCACTGTCCGTAAATAGACACCCATATATTTTATTTGTTTGAAAATTAGCAAGGACAGAATTTGCCGTGAAAATTAACAATATTCATCCTATTCAAGAAAAAAAAAAGTTACACCTAATTCAGTAATATACAGTAGGCCTATCTTGGACATTAAATCAAGTCCCTCTATGTTAAATGTTATGTGAGGAACATCCAAGTGGTCTGTCTTACCCATGTACTCCAGTGTACCAGGTCCTGACTCCTGGCTTTTCAGACTTAGAGGGTTGAAGCTCTGAGCACAACCAAAGTCCAAAATCTTGATGGTGTTTAGGTTGGTAACCATAATGTTGTCTGGTTTGAGGTCCAAATGAAGGACGCGGTGGTTGTGGAGGTACTCGACTCCCTGAAGAATTTGGACCAAGAAACCCACCACATCATCCTCAGAGTATCGGAACCTTTTTGTGAGCAGAGAGGTGGTGAAAATGACACAAATTTGGAAGTAACAGAGCTTATACTTTTCTGAGAAAATGAGCTTGTGCTCGGAGACTAGATGGAGTGAGATATTGATGACTACCTGTCTATGAGGCTGTGTAGCAGCTCCTTGCCAGTGCAGTACTCTGCAACCAGCACCAGGTAACGAGGAGTGATGTAGGCCTCATGGAGAGCCATAACCTTTTCGTTGCGGAGAGATTTCAGAATCTCGTACTCTTTCAGGAATTCCTGTTTTCTCTCCTGGTTATAAGGAATGATCTTGGCCATGTAGATTTTGCCTGTTGCATTCTCTCGGCATTCACGGATGACTCCAAAGCGGCCCCTAATAAGGAAATTGCATATGAAAAATGCCTCACAAGTATGTCAAGTACATCTTAGTTGTCTTGATGAATATACCTAATTTTTTGTGCAGCATTTGTTAATTATTTTTGAATAATTTGTGTCTTGGGTTAATAGTATCAGAGCATTAAACACTCCATTAAATAGATTCATTTATTTTTCAAAGTGGCTCATAAAAGGAAGTTCATTTTGGGTTTTACTGAGTGTGTCTGTCGAAATACTCCCAAACCACACACAAATGGCCCATATACAATATAGAACAAGTAATTATAAGTTAAGGAAGCAATACAACAACTTTTGAAATACCACATGTGTAGCAAATTACTTAAATGAAAATTAAATATCACCAAAAATCATGGCAAGAAAGCTAAAAGGTGGCAAAAGACTTTAAGGTTGACTACCATTTGCCTCAAAGAAAAACTGTCCAGGTTTTTTGGATGAAAACATTCTAAGATACACCAAACAGTTGTGGATGGCTATTGCAACCATGAGGAGGCATTAACAAGAGAACAAAATTAGTTTTGTTTCATGAAGTGGAGCATACGTAACACTTTCTGCTAATCTGAGCTGAATGTTATGACTCAAATCCAAGTCTGATCCATCCTACAAAGCCTTGCCATCCATTATGCTGGATAAGTTATGTTAGAATTAACTCACCTGGCTTTCTCATCAAGAAACGTGTAGGGTTTCTGTGGAACACCTTGGCGTAGAGCAGTAGAGGGAATAGCGCGTCCTGATGGTGTGCTTCTAGGGGTACTGGCTGTTTCCCCAATGGGACTAAGGCTCGATGTCTGGAGCACTTGTGGAGAAAAGCAGACTTGAGTAGGGGCCCCGCGATCAGTGGCAGAGACATAGGTGGGCACTGGGGCTATTGCTGGCTTGGTGGGGGTGGATGGAGGAGTTGCAAGTGTAGTGGGGGTCTGGGTCATTGGAGACACCACGTTGACAGGACTCTGTGGCTTCGGCATGACAAAGGGTAGAGTCGCTTTGACAGCGGTTGAAGAGGGAAGTTGGGAACTTGTTTTCTGGTCTGAAGCTGAGGGCAGTGAGCGGATTGGTGTGTGATTGTTAGGCACAGCAGCTGGAAGCGATGCAGTTAGAGGAGGGGAAACAGCTTGTGGGGTGGAGGTAGGAGTGATGGTGGATACAGTGGCTTTGGGAGATTTGCTTTGGACTGCTCTTTGTGGAGGAATGGTCACTGAGGAGATGACTACAGGTTCAGGAGGGGTTGGGGCTGTTTTTCCTAAAGTCGGAGAGTGCGAAGTGGATCCCACTGCACAAAAAGGAACAAAAGACGTACATACTCATAAAGGGAAAATTGCATTGATACACCATGGCTACATCGTATAATAATATAAAAATAAAGAAATAAAATGCATTAAAATGCAATATAGGGGGCCGATTTTGCATATAATAGTTTTAATTAGACAAAAAGAATTTGAAGAAATAAGAAAAGTAGAATAGCTTGACTGGATGGAAAAGAAGGAATGACATAAAGAGTCACCTTTTTCTAAACATAATGAGGTGGATCATGGTTCTGTAACAACTTTTCTATTGAAAACGTCTAACTACCTGAGTCAAACATTCTGACATTTTTTAATATGCACAGATAACAAGAATATTTATCAGAAAATTTGGAGATAACAGGATTTAAAGACTAAATCAAGTAAAATATTAATTTTCCAAATATTTGTATTTATCAGCCACTTTATGGATATTTTGGAAAAGAATGAAGTACCAGTTGAGCCCAGGATGACTGGGGCAGAGCAGCTGCTGTATGGCCCCTGTCCTGCCTTGTTGACGCAACAGACCCGGAACCTAAATGTGCCTCCTGGTGGCAAGTCAGTCACGTTGTAATAGCAGTCAGTGACTCCGGTGGCCACTGTCAGCCAGTCTGAATCTCCTACAGTATGCAGTGGAAACAAATGATTGTCTTAATGGGGTTTTTGTGGAAAGTGCGCCATAAAACTTGCTGTACAGACAATTCTGCTATCCAAAGGTTAACCACAGTAACTCTCGTTCTATGACCGACAAGGTATCTTATTTTTGGTTTCAGGACAGACATACCCAAAGGTAATTCTGATAATCTACTGTCGTCCTTGATTGAAAAATATGACAATGATAGAGCTAAATGATAAGTCAAAAAGGAGTAAAAATTCTAATACATATAGAAAGATATATCAATTGCAGTTTCCAAAAATTGACACTAAATGGCAGTAGAGTGAAACTAGTAGAATGATACAAGAAATTCCAGAATGATTTACATTATACATATTGATCTTAACAGAGTGGAAAAATGATCAACATAGGTGGCAATAATAAAAACAACAACCATCAGCATTTTCATCACCATCATCTATACATGTAACAAAAAAACTACTGATGCAGTATTCTGTAACTTTGAGGGGGGTCACATGGTGATAACTAATGCAAAGGGAATTGAATTGATAAAGTTTTAAAAAAATATGCATTTCTGGGTCTGCTTTTCTGATTTATGATTATTCAACCTGTGTAAGGACAAAAGTTCCTGTAGATTCACGATTCCCTCATAAACTGGCTCATATTCTCTTTTTAACAGGTGCTTATAGATTATAGACCAATAAAGGTTACGCCCTGTTAACACTGTTCTCATAAGTCCGCTTACAAACTCAATTTTCTTCTTTTTTTTAAGTGCCCAACATCACATAATTTTAAATCCCATCAAAACTGCCAGATCATTTCGACAACTCACTTAACTTTGAAAGAGGTTACTTTCTGGATGAATTTAGTTGAAGTGGATTATTAAAATCAACTCACGCTCTGCCCTTCTTTCAAGAGTGTAGCTACTTGGAGACTTGGTGTCAGCTGGCTTCCAGAGCACCAGGGCTGTGTTGTTGTATTTCTGTGGTACTTCAGGTGTCCCTGGTCGCTTTGGAACATCTTGAGCAGACAAGAGTGAAAAAGGAGAATGAGGCAAGAATGGAGATATGCAGCAACAGACATCAGCCTTATTCCAGTCGGGGAAGCGTGGGTTCATTGTTGTGCATGTGTGACTTTACAAGAGTGCTTTGCATCATTATTGCTTAAGCAACACACACATGCAAGTAAAATATAATCAGAATATGATTTTTAGAAGATTTGACTGTTGCTTATTAAAGGTGATTTTTTTTTTTTTGCAAAGCTTTTATTAATTGACTTGTCAAGTCACAAACTCTCAACCATTTACCATTTATTCGTTTTTTTAATCAAACAGTGTTATATATTTTACTTTCTCCTTGGGCTGTTTTCTAATGCTGCAAATTCGAACCACTCACTTAATTTAAAATCTAACATGGACACAGTTCCATCAGATAACAATGACATGGGTTACTTTTATAATGATTTAAATACCAGAAAATATGATACAGATATTTAATGAATATATACATTTTATTAGTCTAAGATTACAATGACTATCAAGATCATTGTACATGGAGTTTCCTGGTCAAAAGAAACAAATGGGATTTCTTTCTGCATTTACAATGCATGTCTTGTCAGGCTGGCATAGCACCATGAACGAGACCCTGCAGACTCAGGCCAGATAAGCTGTCTGAAGTATTTTCATTCAACTGATAAATGATCAAGAGGAGACAAATAGCATTAGTGGCAGAGATAACTAATTTGTCACAGACAATTCCCCAAAGTCAACATAAATAAAGCTCTAATGCAGAGGATTGCACCTGACATATGAGAAATATAGTTTCTTCCACTGCCTCAGAAACATTGTTATTTTGTTGAATTTATGGGCCACGGTATCAGGACCCAGACAGTGTGGCTGTCATGACTTGGCATTTTTTTAACAAAGACATGTTAGGATGCTTCATATCTGCTTTCCAGAGAAAAACACCGACCAATTCACAGGAGAGACCATTGCCTTTTGTTATTAATGTTACGATAGGCAAAAGTCCGCTCTATTAATCTTCTCTAAAAATGGTCTGACATTAATTTAAATTTCAGTGGTATTCGTATTCCTGCTGCTCATTAGAACATTAATTTGTCTGGAGGGGCATGTTAATGGCTAAAATGATTTGAGGGCAACAGGGCACTTACAAGCTATTGATAGTGAACAGGAGGTGCTAATTGTGGCTATGGGGTTACATGCGACACAGTCATAAACTCCAGCATCCTTGTGGCTGGATTTTAAGATCGTAAGGAGTTGCCTGCCATCTGGATGGGAGGTCAGGTTAATTCTGTCATCCAACTCCAGTGGTTTGCGATCTGAAACACACAAAAAATATCCAGCACTGACAAAATCAAATCTCAATGTGTTGAAGAAAGTGTATGATTTGACAGATTTTCTGACACACCTTTCATCCATGAAATGTTTGGATGTGGACTGCCTGCTGGGAGGCAGGTAAGAGTGACTGGCTCTCCTTCGAGTAGGACTTGATCTCTCAATTTGATGTGGAACACAGGGGGAAAGTCTGAAGCTGAGCGGGTAAACTTCTGACAGTTGGAAGTAACCTCCTCTTTGGCTGCAGATGAAGGGAGGTCAGGCTGTGAGGGAGTTTTGTCCTTCTTGCTCCTTGTCAAACCCCACCGGTCCCACCGGGATCGCCTGTCACTCTCTGATGCCTTTTCAGCTTGAAGACTTGAAGTGGATTCTATGGATTCTTTAGATGCCCCAGCACCTGTCTGCTTTGCTAGCTGATTCTCAGGGATGCCCATTCCTTTTAATCCACGACCCTCAGATTGGGAATGACGATGGCGAGTGAACAGGGATGTCCTCTTCCCCTCTGCATCCCCCGTTCTCTCCTCAGACTGACTACGAAGGTTTGTGGATATTCCTGCAACTTTGTCCTCAAATTTCTGTCGCATTGCAAGGACAGGGGAATCTGCGACCTTCTTCAGCTCTTTCTGACTTCCCTCAGTGTCTTTATCTTTCCTGTCCTCTGATTGGCTTCTTATCATAGCAGAAATTCCTGCCACTTTGGACTCAAACTTGCGTCTCATCGAAGAGACCGAAGACTCTTCAGTTTTTCTATCCTCAGATCGCCTCTGTTCTCCTGAGCTGCTCAGCTCCTTAGTGTCCAGGGATTTACTGCGACCGATAGCCCAAGAAACCCTCTTGCTTAGAACCGTTTCCTGCACATCTAGATTCTTATCACTTTTTACTTTCTCCACCTTTTTATCAACAGATGCTGATCTCTTTGCCCGCAAGGACAACCTTCCTATGAAGCTGAGTCCGGGTTCCTTATCATCTTCCCTCAAGTCTTGAACAGATTTAGATTTCTCCATCAATCCCTTCGCAACCATTTCAATGGGCGCTCCCTTTGGTCCTGGCCTGTATACCTCTTCACCCCCTTCGACACCCTTCCGGCTTAATACAGGTGATTTCTCTTCAGATTTGTTTCTGGTCAGCTTTCTCAGGCCAAGAGTCAAAGCTGATTCCCGTTTCTTAAATCTGGCTTCAAAGACTTCTTCTGAGTCAATGTCCTTGATGTCAGATCTGAGCACTAGCTGGCGAGGTATGGATTTAAGATCAGGGTTTGATGATGAAGAAATAGGACCAGGGGTTCGGTCACCAGTTGCCACTTTGGCAAAGACTGCTGGATGTTCAGGTAATGGAGTGTTGTGTGTGAGCTTTGTTCCAGCTGGCTTGGCAGATGGCACTTTTACAGCATCCTTGACACTTCTACATGAAGATGAAGGTATACTGTCCGGTGATGATGGACTCTCTGCTTCTTTTTTATTCGCATGTAAATCTTGAAATTCATTTCTCTCTTCTGCATCGTCGCCGTCATCCTCCTCCTCCACTACAATTATTGGAGTTATTACTGAGGGTGATGAAGAATCAGACTCTACTTTATCAGCCTTTTGCAATTGTGTTTTGGTCCATTTCGCCAGTCTCACATCGACATTCTTCTCATCTGGCCTTTTCATAGCCTCCTGTTGGTCCTGTCCTCCTGGTGGTGGGAGTATAAAGGAAGCACATTCTGTTGGTGAGGCAGATGAAGACTTTGTTGCTTGGTCTGTTAGCACAGACATTGAGGTTGCTTCTTGAAGCTTCATCCCATCCATGCTACCATTGTTCACTGATGGGATCTCCAGTGGTGCTCCAAATCTTCGATGCAAGGGCATGGGCTCAGAATCCCCCTGAGTGAAAGATGCGCTTTTCCGAAAAACTTTGGTCTTTGGTGTGTCCTCTCCTGGACTCTCAGATGAAGCTGCTCTTGTGAGTGTTGGAGGACCAGCTCTAGATTTTCTCAGATTCCGATCAAGTGATCCTGTCCGCCTCTCATCATCCATGCCAAGCATTTCAAACAAGGGCCCTCGTAATCCACTCATCTTTTTTTCTGCGCTCCCACCCCTAAGCAGCCTTTGTCTCATGAGCTCCAGTTTCAGGGCATAATCCTCCTGGCTTAATTTTGTAATTCCAGGACTTGGGCTTCGATCAGGCAATTCCATAGAAACAGCCTTCTTCAGACCTTTATTTGCCTCTGTGCCTTCACTGGCATTTTCCTCTTCTGAGTCAATGTGGAGAAGCAGAGCGGAATCGGCTGAACTGCCTCTTCTCATGGTAGCCCTTCTTGTTTTGGTCTGTAACTCATCTAGTTCTGTACTGGAACCTTTTTTAAGCGGAGCTCTTTTTGTCTGTTCCATTTTCTCCTCATTTAGGGTTTTCTTTTCATCCTCAAGCCTCTTACAAACTCCTTCTCTTACACCTGTTCTCTCTGGGCTGTCCTTGCAACCTGTCACACCAGAACCAATACGTTGGCATCCACTGATGTCTTCATCTCCTGGGATCTCATTAAGAGAGACTCTGGAACCGGAGAAGACCATGTTAAGTGGCATTGGTATGAAGGGAAGCTCATCCACATCGGCATCTGAGTCTGAGGAAGAGGAAGGTGGCGGGGAGCCTTCTTTTAAATGCCGTGCCAAAGCAAGGGATACATGGCTGGATGAGTCATTAAGGAGTTCAGGGATGGTCTGCATAACCATCTTGGATTTGTAGCTGATAAGGGAACGCTGAAAAAAATGAAACAAAGTTATCTGTTACAAATACCACTTTAATTCTGAAACATTTTAAAATTTTGAGCGAACACTGACCAAACATTGAACAAACGACTGATGTTAATTTTGAATCAGTAAGCACTAAAAAAAAAAAAAAAAAAGTCAAAAGGGCACTGTCTTTGTCGGGGCTCATTAAGATTGTCTGAATAATAAAGGTAATACCAATTACAGATGCGATTGATGTGAACCAAAACCTGCCATAAAGTACCTAATTGAAGCTTTTACCTAATACTGGAGTAGATCTGACATCATACTGCTCTACAAACCATTTAAGAAATACACAATATAATTCAATATATTGTCTTACAGGCAATATGGAAATCAAACAGTTGAGTGTACGTACGTGTGTGTGTGTGTATGTGTGTGTGTGTTTGTGTGCCAGATCCTCGACCACGGGAACCTACCTGCCATCGTCTTCGTGACAGAACTTGCTTTAGCATGGCAGTACAGATGTTCTTATTTGTTTTTGACTGCATAAAAAAAGAAGACACAAGCCTTGGTTGTATAGCTGTATAAAAATAAAAGATATTCTGCATATGCCACGTGATATTTTAAAGGAATAAATAATGTACCTTAAACCAAGGATGACGCAGGCACTCAATGGCATTTGGCCTCCTAGAAGGCAAAACAAAATATATAGGACACGACTAAACAATGTTCAGTTAAATAATAGTGACTATTTTGAATTATTGAATACATCCTTTTTGACCGTGTATAATTGTAAAATTGGAAAAAATGCAATCAATTATTGAATAAAAAACAGATGATATGTTGAGAAAAGTAACCATAAATCCATACTCTTGTTGAAACTATGATGTCATATATATGTAACAATTGACAAGCTGAATGTCTTCATAACATGTGTTTTCCTGTTACTCTTTTTTGACCAACACAATTTACAGACAGATGAGGAGCAGAATACTGGAATCATCACCATAAAATATGTTGCTTTAGCAAAACAGCAACACATGGAAAAAAGTTGAAAACTTTGAAAGTTCATTAAAAGTCTTACAGTCTGTCCACCATCAAAAGCTTGACAACAAATCCCTTTGCTTCTTTGCAGAGATCTGTAAACATGCTCTCCTCAAATGCCACATTGTAGTTGCGGATGTTTAAAGCTGTTGTTCTGTCATTTTCACCCGCAAAAGGAGAAACTCCCGTTAGGCTTAAAAAAAGAATGCACAACATACAACCATGTTAACCATATAAACACTATTTCTGCGCTACAAACATGTGGATGAAGTTAATCGTAAAGGGTACACATTTTGTAAGAAGTATTGTGTGGAAGAAATCATATAATCATATAACATACCACAGATAGGTAATGACACCAACTGGCCTGATGGGGAGCCATAAGAAATGGAAATACATTTTAGCCACAACATATAATATTGTCCTGCTGCAGGGTAATGCCTGCAGTGTGTGATCACAGTGGAGAACAGGTGGCTCACCATATGTCTGTTGCTGTGGAGACAGGAGTTTGGTTGACTATCTCCGGTGCAACATATTCCGGTGTGCCATATTTACAGTATTGCTCCTCAGGAGCTTCCAATTTGATGGCATTTCCAAAGTCACATATGCGGATCTTGTCACTGCCAGGATGTGCCATTAAAATATTTTCTGGCTAGGGGTGAACGCAAAAGATTCAGAAATCAGAAGGTAACAATTACTGTGAGTTTGCTGAATGGTAATAATGTGATATTAGAGGGACACCTTTATGTCAAGGTGGGCAATGTTTTTTTGATGAAGATAACGAAGGCCCTCCAAAACCTGCTGAATACTGGAGCGGATCTGCGGAGGAATATGAGGAGGGAAATTCAAAGTCATGTTACATAATGATGGTGCAGTGCGGAAAGCAGAAGCAAACAAACCTCCAGTTCCATGACTGTTGTTCTTTTTGCCATTCTTTCCAGCAACTCCTCATGACATCTTCACACAACAGGTCAGGAGAAAAACTCACACCACAGTTGGAGTTAGGTACATGAGAAATGAATGATAAATTACCACAACTACCAGATGTCCTCACTCATGCTAATTCCATTTATTGGTGATGTGTAGGAAAAGAAAAAAAAAACGTTTCAGAATTAATGGCCTTCAGTGTTCTTGAGTACACTCTAGGTTGAGAGTGAACAGAGGAAGTTTGAAATATCTCCACAGGAACAATTATGCCCTTCAGCATTAAAACCAAAATTTTGGCTTGGTAAGATGAACAAACATTTGTATAGTATCCAAATACACATGTTTTCACGTTGTCTAATGAAGTATTAAAAAGGTACAAGTCGAAACAAGAAAAAGAGATGGATAGTGTCTCCCTCATGAATTTTAGAGTTATTTATGGATGGACAGCCATTTACGCAGATGTACAGTTTATGAACAGATGTTGGAGTTTACTTCAATTTTATTTTTATCTTATTATATTTTATATATTTTTAAATGTTGGATCCATTCTAGGATGTCATGATACTCAATGTGCACCTCAATTGTCCCACTGGTACAATTAAAGTTTCTCTAATTCTGACTATGACATTCTCTTCTATTTCCTGCTTACTTTCAGCATGTGTTTATTGTGTGTGTGTGTGGGTGAGAGAGAGAGAGAGAGAGAGAGGAAAAACGCATCACTTATCATTATATCAATGTGTAACAAAATCTTATGGTACTTATGAAAAAAAACAACAGAATCACCAAAAGGATACAACTCTGTTATTAACACCACCACATTCTTCTTTTCGAAGGCATCATGAAAATATAGAATTTTGTCATTGTCCAGCTCTGACAGCAGCTCTATCTCCCTCAGGGCCCAGGTTTTCCTTTTTCCTCGTGCAAAGATGAACTTGCCGGCAAAGTCATTCTTGGTCTTCTTCTGAGTCACTCGCTTCACATAGGAATAGGCTCCCCTGCAACACCAATTGCACAGACATGATTTCATGTTTCCTGATGATCATCAAATGATTTATAAACGTATGCAATTTTACCCGTCATCTATCTGTCTTTGGTCCTAAAGCCCTAAATGCTGGCTTTACCTGCTAAAAGGTTTCAAGCAACTTAAGGGCGTTTAGTGAAATTGAATGCCGTAAAACTCAGCAGTACAACAAAGTAGTATATGGGAAACGTAAATTCAGAAGGCTATTAAAACAAAAGGTTGAGCATCCGTACCATCGAAGAGCAACAGTCAGTTCTTGTTTTTCTTTGATAAAACTCTAATGTTACACGTTCCCAACTAACACCTTATCTCTGACTCAAATCTGGAAACATCTGAGTGCCTTAAATGATATGGATCTCATGCTGCACTAAAGTTGATATGTAAATGATCCTTCCAAATTTGGATATCGGTCAACATAGAATCAGAGAGTTGATTTTTCAACAAAATCATTTTTTTTATTTTATGAGAATTTGATAGGTTGTGTTTCTTCTTTAGGTAGCTTGTTGTATGACATGTGGCATGAGTATTTAAGCAAATAATTTGCTTAAGTCTGCATTTTATTTTTATATACAAATTTATAACTTGGCTTCCCAGAAATGAAAAATGATGATTTGTTTAATATTTGATCATATTTCAAAACCTTTTGCACACATCAATATTTTGTCATGTTAATTTGATTATCTCTGTTGTACTTTGGAGAGGCAACCAGCCACAATTTATGACTCTATTGCTATGTCAGATAACCAAAACACATCAGAGAAAAGATTTTCCTTTGCAGTTTTGCCGAGGAAATTGCTCTATAATTCATAATAAATGCTGCCGCCTCCAAGTCGGAAAAAAATCATATAATCCATTGGGTAATGTATTCATCCCTCTATGGCTGGTGACTCATCGGCTATGGTGAAGCAGGAGTGACTCCACAGGCTCCCCTCCCTCAAAGAGCCTGACCCTCAGCACTCACACTGCTATTAAGAAAGATGCCCTGGTTTTATGTGAAAGGATGTGAGGCAGTATAAGAGTGCACTCACACCTACATACTCACCTCCCTATCTCTTTGTGGATATCATAGTAATCTGTCAAACGCCTCATCTTCCTCAGAATAGTTCCTTCATCTTCCCTTGGCTCCGTAACATCTTCTCTTTCTGCAGGATAAATCAAAATAACTATTTTTAATTTCTTGTTCATGTGTGTTTTCTGTTTATGGCAATGTAGCGTAGTGGCAGCAGACTCCATAATGTCAGCACAGACTTACATTGTTCATCTCATATGAAGCACTGACACCAATATTTTAAAGGTGACCAGCTGAATGAAATATTTTGTTCAGACCATATTGTTCCACATTCTTACTTGATATTTATTTGTTTGTAATTTTTATCTTATTTGGGGGTATATTTTCAACAATCCTTGTTGACATTGAAGGGGAGCTAACCAGCTATAACTGACACATTCATAGAAAGGATAGTTAATATGCATTGTCCCTTCAAAAAAAAAGCAAATACAGTAATATTTCTTCAAATGTGACCTGCCTATATTCCAAGATAATCAGCATAAAGAAAAACAGTGTCAAAGTCAAATATAAAGGGGTAAAACGATAAATTGGGATATTTAGAGTGTAAATGGCAATGAACAGCAGACCTGAGCGAACCGTCAGTTCTGCCTTGCAGGAACTGGAGCCAGCCAGGTTCCTGGCGGTACATGTATATACGCCCGAGTGCTCGGGGCGTGCGTTGAGAACCACAAGAGAATATTCCGGGTCATCATAAACAAATGTGAAGTAACTGCTCTCAGAAAGAACAACATCATCCTAGAGGAAAAATATGAAAGATGTTTTAGATGATATTACATTTTGTCCTGTGGTCATAAATTAACCTGAAAACATTATGAAATATCAAAAGTGTCAAAAAGTAATGGACTCATGCTGCTGATATTACTATTCTCAAATATTTTACCTTAAACCACAGAATGTCAGGGTCTGGTTTGCCTTCAACCACAACAGCCAGACGGGATGTATCTCCAGTGTGCATATCCACATCCTCCATGATGCTTTCAAACTTTGGAGGCACTATTGAATATAATTACATTAAAATAAGAATAAATAAAAAAAAATAAAGCTTTGATTTATCTTTTTTATAATTACAGAATTAGAATGGACTATCATTAAAGCCATGGGGGTCGGGTGTAATGTGAGCTGGGTGGTGGTTGGAGTGGGGGACCTTGGTGGTCCGATATGCGACTGCAGAGGCTGGTTCTGGGAACATGGAATGTCACCTCTCTGGCGGGCAAGGAGCCTGAGCTCGTGCAGGAGCCTGAGAGGTTCCGGCTGGAAATAGTCGGACTCACCTCCATGCACTCGAGAGTTGCCCCACGGTGAGAGGTACTGATGTGTACACTGTACCATGTGTGGAAATATTGGTTACCCCCGTCTCGGCGCCTGCATGTTGGGGTTCAACCCAGTGGACGAGAGGGTAGCCTCCCTCTGCCTCTGGGTTGGGGGACGGATTCTTACTGTTGTGTGTGCCTATGCACTCAACAGCAGTTCAGACTATCCACCCTTTTTGGGGTCCCTAAAGTGGCTGTGAGAGAGCACTCCTATAGGGGACTCCCTTCTCTTACTGGGGGCTGTTAAAGTGAGACCTGGAAAGGCATAATTGGGAGGAACAGTCCCCCCAATCTGAACCCAAGCGGTGCTCTGTTACTGGACTTCTGTGCTCGCCATGGACTTACCATAACAAACACGATGTTCAGACAAAGGTGTGCACATGTGCACCTGGCACCAGTACACCATAGGCCGCAGTTCAATGATTGAGTTTGTGGTCATATTATCCAAATTGAGGCCGCATGTGGGGAGGAGTTTGGTGAGGCCATGAGGAACAACATTGGGAAGGCGCCAAGAAGATACTGGTCCGCCATTCGGCTGCTCGGGAGGAGGAAGCTTTACGCAGTCAGCATACACATAGTTTTTCATTATCCTTCCTTTCCAAAAAATCTTAATTTACTTAAGTGATGTGATTGTGTTTGCATTCTACTGTATTTGATTTCCACAAACAGAACTCAGAACTTGCTAAAATAAATGAAAGGGTTTTAACACAATTTCCCTGAAATCAAATTACAGATGAATATTTATAGAAGCTGAAATGCTTAATGCAAAGGTTTACACAAACCAGCGATGGCCAGCTGAAGCGTGCACAGGTCGCTGCCAAACTGGTTGCTTGCTGTGACCACCCATTGGCCAATTTCTGTGCTTTTGACACGGTGAAGCTTCAGGGAGTGTTGATCATCATCTGGCATGCTCATCTCATACACCCCTGGTCTGTTGACCAAGACCACCCCTCTCCTAGAAAACATAACAGCAACCTATTCTGGTTATAGCTGCACATTTAATGGCACATATGGTTACAATAAATGTCGCACATGGCACTTGAAGCTCGGTTTTACCAAATTTAATGACTTGGATGGATTTGGGCTTGATGAGGTCGCCAGTTAATTGTCCTGTGGCTCAACTTAGGCAACTCCATAAAGCCGAAAAACAGTCCTTGGAAAACTAAACTTGAAACCTAAGCTTCATAAAAGCTCTGGGTTTTCTCAAGAAAAGTCTTTGTGAAAGTGCATCGATTACTTGACTTTAGAAGCATTTGAGAACTATTTCTGATATTATTTGCTTGCATTTTTGCCTGAAGTGACAGTTTGTGTGTGTGTGTGTGTGTGTGTGTGTGTGTGTGTGTGTGTGTGTCTGTGTGTGTGTGTGTCTTATCAAGGCAGAAAGAATTACTCCAGAAGTTATTATACATTATTTTGGCAGGCGTTTCTCTGTTATTTTAAAACCAGTATAGATCCGAATTTGGCAAAATGAATAGGCTTAATCAATTTTTAAAAATCTCCAAATAAAGATGGAGATCAAAGACTGTTGGTATCCAAGTATGTATTCCTCCCATATATGATATATATATATATATATAAGATAAGATAAGATCACACTTTATTGATCCCCCATGGGGGAAATTCAGTTGTTGCAGCAGCAACATTAGAAGAGAGGAGAAGAAGAGAAGAGAAGGAAGCATACAAAAACAGGAAAGATAATACGCGGACACTATACACTATACACGCACACTGTACACACATAGTCGCTATATATATATATATATATATATATATATATATATATATATATATATAAATATATATGATCCCGTATGCCTATATTGAACCTCATTTGTTTGAAATCAGAAGACTGATAATGGCTGTGATCAGACGCCATGACGTCTGAGTACTGTTCTCAATTTATCGTGTAATGTTTACAGGGTACAAATATAACGTAGTGAGGACTATTAAATCCACAGCTAATAAAAAAATAGTGCCAACTGGATACTTCTGTGGAAACGTTGAAGTGTCATGGTATTTTTGTCTTTATCTTTCATCATTGATCCTAAATCCTATTGAGGTAAGACAGACAGACAGACAGACAGGCAGATAGATAGACAGATAAACTAATAGACTGATAGATGGATAGATAGATTGCATGAGCATGATCATGGGTTCCATCTCACCAGCCAATCCTGTCTAATAAGTCCATGGTTTATTTGATATAACCGCCTTATTTCAACATTGAGTTATGTCTTAGAGTACTGACTTCACTGTTAACTGCTCATTTTCACTTTAATTTCTATTTTGCCTATGAGGTTGGAATAAACTGACCTCTTCCAGGTGACAACTGCATGTACATGGTTCAGTGTGATGGTGAAGTTCACAGGTTGATTCTCAACTGCATACACCACATCAGGTTTGTCCAATATGACAGGTGCTTTTCTCAGATAAGGCCCTACAAAGATTTTTACAGATACTTAGCAAAATATTTTCTGATAATTATTTACCAAAAGGTTAATGCCAACCAGAAGCATTCAGCACACTTGTTACCTCTGTCCAGCAGCTGGACTAGATCTGTGGAAGGTGATGGTTTGCTGACAGCCTTGCCGGTGGACGTCAGGATTCTGAAAGCATAGCGGGCTCCCTTTGACAAGTTAGTGATGGTGTAGTTGGTGTCTCTCAGGTTAGATGCGACAACAGACCACTGGATTGAGCCCAGAGCCTGCTGCTGGACCACATAGAGCAGAGTGCCAGGGTCTGCAAACACATTTGGTTTCGGATGAATTTTACAATCAAAATCCACAAATATGCGCTTATGTCCCACATGAGTACATACTTGTTGAGACAAAAAGACTTCAACAGAACAGCATACATTCAAAACACAAAGAGAGGACCAAGGCAAGTGGCTGAGCCATTGATAAAATAATCAACTAAATCAAGTATTCACATTCATTAAGTAAGTGGATAAAGCAGATCTCATTGAAACAAAAATAAAATGCGACGTAACAAAAAGCAACTGGTTGTGCAATGAAGGCAGCAGGAACTGCAAAGGATTTGTGTTAAATGAAGGACCTACCAAATGATGAGTCAAACTTCTTTGGTCTCTTCCAGCTGAGGCTTATCATTTTTCCTGTAATGGCCTCAATCGCTGGAGGCCCATCCAGGGGATCAGGAATGATATCTGATTGAAAAACAAGCAAACAAAACATCTGGAAACACCTGTATTTGTGTAAGCTATAATGTCAAAGACAATGCCCTCTTCCATACCTGTAACATAAAGATGTGCATAGCATGTGGCTTTGCCCACTTTGTTTGAAATTACAGCCTTGTAGACACCTCCGTGGGCGTGACATGTGTTCCGAATGATCAGACTGTATATATCCCTTTCTGAAAGACACAAAAGATCTATATTCCCCACTTTCTACCAAAATAGTCTCATCCTTTTTATCATCTTTAGGGCCATGTCTTACCCTGGCTCATTTTCCGTTCCTCACTGCCCTCAATTTGTTTACTGTTGTGGTACCAGGCAATGGTTGGGAAGGGCATTCCTGTCACCTTACATTTCAGCATGGCTTCTTTGCCTTCGATCACTTCAACATCAGCTAGTGGCTTGACAAAGTCTGGCATAGATCGTTTCTCCAATTCACCCTCAAGAACTTCAGGCTCCTCAGGGATGGATGGCATCTTCTCAAGCTTGGACCTGGTGGGATGGGTTTGGTCCAAAAAGGTAGATAATGACAGTGATAACAGATGAAGTCTAATACATGTAAACAGCTGTACCAGACACATGGAGTGTAACACTGAGTGTAAAATGGTGGGCTGTACAGAATGTGCATGGGTTGATTTGTGAACATAATAGAATGAGGGAAACCCAGTTATTTTCTGTTATGTGAAGAATATTGTAAAGGTGATTTTTTTCGAAGGGCCCATGATAATGTTGGTAGGCACTGCATTAAAACAATAACTATTCCCAGTGCTTGGAAAATAAAAGCCTATATTGTGAAAAAAAAATCTAAATATCTTGAAATATTATCTGTGAACTTGTGTTGCCTGATTACTGAAACACTCACTTCTTCACACTTTGAAAAAAATGAACATTCTATTTCATAACTCCTTTACTTGCCTAAAAAATATGTATGTTTTTAATAATTCATTTTTTACATTTAATTTGATAATGCTTTTATATCTTGGAAATCATAAAGTCTAAATAATGAGTGGATAATCTGCGATGAGTGATTCCATACAAATTAAAAATGCTCTTACAGATGAGAGGAGATGGCAGCTCTGTGCTCTTGCATGTATAGCTCAGCTGTGCATTCAGACTTTCCATAGATATTTTGAGCCACCGCCGTGTAGAATCCTTCTGTGTCACTGCTTACGTGGGTGATGACCAGTGAGTGCCGACCCCCCTCTTTGAGGATCCTAATATTATCATTATCCTCCACTCTCGTCTCTGGAAGAACGGTGAAGAAAAAAATCGATATGTGATGTTTATCCTTTGGGGAGATTATTTTTGCCATATCACATGTGCTGAGTATCAAGACAGTTTCATACCGAAATGCATCCAGCTGACGCGGGGAACAGGTGATCCGCTCACCTTACAGTCAAATCGGGCTGTGCGACCTTCAATTACTTCAAGGATGTCGAGTTTGCGAGTAAACAGAGGCTCCTTGGATGGAGCGACCTTCAGGTTGGCACTTGAGGTTAACTCCTCTGCAAGTTAAGTGACATTTAATTTGATGAAAACCTATTCAGCATATGGTCAGGCTCAGTGGTCAATGCAAAGTCATCAGAATTAGTGAGCCTCATAAAAACATCATCTATTCATGATCAGCAAAGTTTAACCTTCTAGATATTGTAAAACGAGATTTCTAAACCAGACAAAGAACCAAAGTCTGTGAATCTAGTTACATTTGATATTCATCCTGATTTTCCGATCAAAAGGAAGATCCCCTTACGTGATTTTGTATGATATTCAGCATCTTTATCAAATTCAGCCAAGAACAAGTGGCAACTAGCCTTTGTATGTGCAGATCTACATCCTTTGTCAGTCGATAGCAAACCATAATGCCAAGAAACTATAATTTGGTCTTTGAAATCTTTGGTCTTTGAACCCCCGGCCAAGACACACACACTTACATGCAGTTGCTCTAAAAAGCAATATAGAAAACAAGCAACAGGACAAAAACATTTCAAGACAGCAGGTCAATGTTCAAAATGTATGAGAACTCTCTGATGTGCATGAGTTGTCAGCTTGTCAATAAAAAAGTTTGTCTGTGTGTCTATGTGCAGGTGTTTGTATGTGTGTGCATGTATGAGTATGTGACTGTGTGCGTGTGTTGGCATGTGTGTGTTTTACTTTGCACTGCTGTGTTCTCTGCAGTAAAGCATTTGGTTTTACAAGACATGGCCACTGCAGAACAGTAGATGAGGGTATGTTTTCCATTGATATATATTACTTGCCATTTACTCTTTGGATTTGTCGACATATGAGAGGATAAAAATTTAAATATTTTGAAGAAATACAGAGTAAAAATAGCCAGATAGTTTCAAGACATAAACACATCTGTACACATAGAATAAAAGAATCTGAAAAAAAAATTCAATTCATATTTTCCTTCTTGAAGACGTGTAAATGAGTGTATTACACCAGAAAGAGTAGGCAGGTTGATCATTGTGTCCCAAAATTCCTTTGTCTTCATAAGAGGTTTTAAAGGATATCAATATCGTTTCTTAGTGGATTCTATATGAGCTAAAATAACTTGGAGTAAATTCTAAACACACTAAGATGCAAGTATGCTACGCCTATGTTACAAATTGATAATTTTTCAGACCAAAGAGGACTTGCGTCAACATGTTTCCATTTTCAGTACCTTGAAACAAGTACCTAAGGGAGTACTTCAAAAAGGAGGGTTTGATCTCTTAGCATGGTTTCTCTGGAATCATTCAAGCAGACTTGTTTGTCTAACTAATGTGACCTTGCTGCAGTGCTTCAAGAAACAGCAAAGATTGTTTATTTTTTCACATTAATATTTGCAAATTGGCAATGACTAGCCTCAACGCACTGCTTGGGTTATGGAACCGGTCTCCTTCAGAGGGGATGGGCTCTTTTCCATTCCCATCGTTGCCTCAAGTGAGTGGTGCCAGCTAGGTGTGGGCATACTTATTGACGACACCAAGTATATGGCCAACTTCTGTGAATTGTCTTGACCAAAGTAATCAGTGTTGTTTGAGTCTATTGGTGGACTTGTATTCCCCTGTCATTTAATCTCACAGCAAAATTGAGAATGAGATAAACCAAGGATAGTATTATCAGTGCCAGACGAAGTTCCACATATATCTTACTCATCTGGAAAAAAAATTGAATAAAAGTGTCTGTAGTTCACCTTTGGCAGTGCTCAGCTTGCAGGTATACGTCCCACTATCATCTTCATGAACTGAATTTAGCAGGAGACGGCACCTACGAAAGAACAGTCAGACCTTTTTTATAACGAGAGGAGCTGAATTACTCTTACTGTCTCTATAGGGTACAGTATAACAGTCACATATGCAATACCATGGAGAAAATATTGAGGCATATCTATCCATCTATCAGTCTTAACCAACCTCTTGCCATCGAAGTGCATCTTGCAATTGAGAAGCGCAGGCTGAATCAGTTTCCCATTGGACAGCCAATCTACCTCCAGGTCTGGAGGGCCTACAATGTAACATTCAAACATGGCTGACTCCCCGGCCCCTACAGCTATGTCTCTTACATTGCTGATGATTTTCAGGGTTGTTTCAGCTGCAAAAACAAAACAAAAGAGGAGAGTGGCCAAAACCGCTAAAAATAAATTAAGGAAAAAAGAAAAAAGAAACATACATACATTGTATACTATATGTGTGTATATGTGTGCACATACACACACACACTCACACAGATACATGTACATATATACACGTTGTATACTATACATACATACATACATACATACATACATACACACACACACTCACACAGATACATGTACATATATACATTGTATACTATACATGCATACATACATACATACATATTCTTCTTCTTTTCTTTTTCAGCTTTTCCAATCAGGGGTCGCCACAGCAAATCAACCTTCTCCATCTAACCCTATTCTCAGTATCCTCATCTCTCAAGCCAACTACCTTCACATCCTCTCTCACTACATCCATAAATCTTCTCTTCGATCTTTCTCTAGACCTCCTGCCTGACATCTCCAATTCCAGCATCCGTCTACCAATATAGTCCCTATCCCTCCTCTGTACATGACCCAACCATCTCAGTTTGGCTTCTCTGACCTTCTCTCCAAAGCAACTAACATGTGCTGTCCCCCTGATGGACTCATTCCTGATTCTATCCATCCTTGTCACTCCCAAAGAGAATCTCAACATCTTCATCTTTGCTACCTCCAGCTCTGCCTCCTGTCTTTTGCTCAGTGCCACTGTCTCCAAACCATACAGCATTGCTGGTCTCACCACTGTTTTGTACACCTTTCCTTTAATTCTGGCTGATATTCTTCAATCACATAGAACCCCTGAAACTTTTCTCGCCCATTCCTATTCCATTCCATTCATATATATATATATATATATATATCTTGTGATGTGATTCAACTAGACATATCCAGTTTTGCATTGCCTACCTTTAACCTCCACTCTGAATTGCTCCTGCTGGGCTCCATACTCACTGATGATCTTGCAGACATATAGCCCTGCATCTGACCTTTGTGCTGAGCTGATTCTCATTTCACTGGTGCCATCTTCTGTCTCTTGTATGGAGAGGCGCCCCACGTTGTCAACTGAGACTCTGTCCTTCAACCTAGGTGAGAATTAAGTGGCTGTCAGGGTCATTTATACTTGTGTTTAATAGCGGGCGGTATGTCTGACAGGGAAACTGAGTGACCTTGGCTGCTTGAGGTAATGGCCTGAAATGACTCCGATTGTAATAAAACTGTCAGGAGAGGCAACTTACCAGCAAACCATAGGTTTGGGCTGCCCTCTGACTTTCACTGAGATGACGACATCTTGGCCCTCAATTACCGCTTGGTCACATGGTTTCACCTTTTAAAAGACATGTCATATTATGTGCTCAGACACAGATTTGCAGCCTAAAGTCCATTTTGTTTTACCTCAGTTCACACTTGGTAGTAAACCTCCTACCCTGGGGATGCCACTCAGAATGATTATATTGAAGTAGTTATTTGGCTACTATTGAACATATATATTAAAAGAATAGAAATATGAAAAACCTGTTTTTGAATAATATACCAAAAATACTAAGGTTTTGTTTGAACCTCTGAAAAGGAAAACATGCTGTAAAGTTGAATTGATGTCCACAAAAGACGGTTGTATTAGGAATATACAGCTTTTGGACATAACATTTCAACATCCAAAGCTTCCACATTTGAAATATATATGAATACAAAATCATGCTAATGGAGCTAAATGGAAAAACTTGGCTGTAAACGTGTTGTGTTTGTTGTGACAACAAAGTGAGGCAAGTGACATCCCATTATAAATACACATCTTGATACGTTCTTTAGATATCTTAACTTACAACATTTTTTCTTTTCCTGATTTCACTTTCTGGCCCACACAGAGGAGGAGTGTTACACCATCATTTCCCTCTGTCGTTAAAAATAAACGCACCCAGCCTCTATCTGTCTCTTTTTGCATTTGTTTTAACAATAATTTTGCTAGACAAGGCTGATACATGGGCTTTTCCTTGAACAGAATAGAAATGTCTGTGCTCTAAATGATTGACATGTTATGATATGTTATGACTTGGAAAATGGTTTTCATTTTGACAAATAAACACTAGTGCTGATAAGTGCATTTTTTTCAAGATGGAAATGCACTTGGTGTTATGAAATGAACTGCCTGTATTCCTGACTACTAGTTTTTTAGCATTCATTGGTTTTAAAGCTATTCCCTCATGACTGAATGACTCATGGCACATGATAACAATATCTACGCAACATATCTTCCAATTTTGTTGTTTCTGAGAAGCAATTATTTTACTCTCTTAACAGGCTGTTGCAAAGACTCTGGAGATAGGCCACATTGATATAAGAGATATGATAATAGATATTTACCCTAAATATGTTTAGAATTGAAATTAATACATATTTTCATGTTTCAAGGAGTAAGACAAAGACATATTTGGCAAGAAAACATGCTGTTATTGATAATCGTGGAGAAAATACATAGAAATTTTTTTAAGGATCAGATTTTAAGAAACAAAATTGATCTTGTCCACAAGGTTCTCAGTCATCCAGGTCATGGCTTAATCATTTTTAAATCTTATCATGGGAGGTGGAATTAGCTATTCTCCTCGAAGACGGGTCACCTCTCATCTGAGAGGCTTCTTCAGTTCTAACAGACTGTGAGGAGCTTCAAAAATATATGCTACGGTCAGGTTTGATGTTGGTCTGAGTTGAAAGGGTTCATGATGTTGATAAGTAAAATGTTCTGCACCATTTTGGTTGAATGAAATCGTAATGCTGATTTATGTGTCATTATTTGTTTGTAGCTTGCGGAAAAAGGAAAAAGTGTAGGGACTCACTAAACAAGGCCCTTGGATGTCAAGTGAAACATCGTCTAGGAGTAAAAATTCGTGCAGTTGCCACAATTAGATTTGAAAGTGTTGATGTTCCATCAGTATGAGAGATTATCCTACCTGAAAAGATGGAGCCTCTCTAAACTGAACACTTTTAGGTGAAGCAACATCCTTGAGCTCCATGGCATCCTCCTGAGGACTCAGGTACTCCTCATCTGACTGGTTAGGGCTACTGATTCCTGGAGACTTGACTGATTTCCCGCCTTGCCTGTTGGTTGGCTCTGGAAAAACACAAGCAAAATGCAATTTCAAGCACATTGCTCAACGCCTAATTTGCTGTTGCCCTGGTTCATGAAAAAGTTAACTCATTTGCACACTCAATTATCAAAAGCAGTTAAAAGCAAATGTCTTTGAAATGCAGTTAACAAATCGCAAAGGTATTTTATTAAACCTTTACAGAGAAACAGCCTGTCTAAACTCCGTTTTTTCTCAAGTCTCTGAAGATGTCCATGTTTGCCAAGACATACATTTGCAGCATTTAGTTTGAGATGTGTAGGCAATGTATACACACGTACTCACTCAAAGCATTGGCAAAGGAATACTCTGGAGCGACCATATCTGTAGAGATAATGAATTAATCCCCTAATCCCTGACCCATACACTCGCCTATTCCCATGGAGTTCCCAAGCAGACACAATGTCTGGATTCCTGGCAGCTGCGACAGATCTAATTCACAGCTGGCTGGAGAAAACACTGCCTCTGTCTCATACTTTTTTTTTTTTTGTAATTGCACTTATTTCTTTTGCCTCTTTGCATCTCACTTTCTCGGCAAAAGCTGAGAGTGGAAATCTGGCATGAGCAGATAGCACTGTATCATGAGAGAACTAAAAATTGCAATTAGTTGAACAGAAATGATGCATGCCCTTCTTTCATGAAAAGAACCGCATTGTAATGAAACCAACACAGCTGCAAAAAGAAAGAGAACAGGGTTTTATATTGTTGGATGTGTATAAACGTCTCAAGCATTTACAGTGGTACAATATTCTCTTGCATTACCAAAATGAATATCACAATGTATTCAATGATAACCTATTCATGTAGCCAAAGATTTAGGGATAAAAATCATCACATTGGCATTCAAGAAAGAAAAAAAAATTATAAAATGACCTACCTAGTGTCACATCTCCAAGCCGTGTCCGTGCACCATGGGATAATACTCCAGAGAGCATTTATGTAAACCTGCCAACTGTTACACAACTGAGGCACGGCCCCGGCCAACTAGCATTTCTTTTTAGCCTCGTCTTCAACTCGCTGCTCTGCTTCCCTTCAGCTCATGTATGAAACCGCTGACATTCCTCGTTTTTTTTTCTTCATTAAAACACAATCAATAAAGGATATATCGGTAGACAAGAGTTGCAAATTCAAGCTTGCCTGAATATGCAAATTTTTTTGGATTTTTGACATTGTGTGGCATTTGCAACATACAAATCATCATTTGACTTTAGAGTTTGGCCAAATTGCCCTACCACATTTTTACAACAACTCCAAAAACTCTCATTTGATATCTATAAGCTCAGTGATAGCAGTAATCTCTCTCTGGGACAGAAAGATGACTACAATTACTCGAGAGCAGAGGACGGTGGCTAAAAATACTTCTCTAAGGTGGACTCCACTGGCCTAATATGGCAACGTGCACCCTTGTGCTCCTGCTGCTGCTGCTCTTGAAACCTGATTATCAAATCTGTTTACAAAATAAGGGTTGCATTTACATGAATCAGCACATTGGGAGTTGTACAATACAATATAAACACTTGCACAAGTATGCCTAATGCTGAAAAAAGGAATATTTATTTTGTTTACTTCTCATTCTGAATGTCATGCCTGCCTGTAATACTCAGAGGACCTTTGTCTGATGGGGTAAGTCTGCATTTTGAATCTACACCAAGGAGAGCTCAGTACATTTAAGAATTAATGGGTTGCTATGGCGACTATCACAGTGACAACTGGATGCTGAGCCCAAGCTTGCCTTTGTAGTCATTAAGACAGAGTGTCACGCGGGGGAGGGCTGGCAGTAGAATAAAGCAAGTTTGTGTGACTCAACATGTCAATGGGTTTCACAGCAAAGGCATCACTTTCATGAGACTTGAAGTTTCTGTTCCCACGTGTTTGCAAATGTGTCACTGCAGCACTCAGTCAGAATCAGTAAATCTCCTCTTTTATCATCTTTTTTTTTACCTGACTGGATAGAGAGTATTGCTCTGCAGGATGCTCTGCCCTCAGTGTTGACAGCTGTGACGCTGTACAAACCAGCATTGTTCAGCCTCATCTGCTTTATCACCAGGCTGTGTGTCTTGCCCTTAGACTTAATCTCATATAAGGCATCGCCCTGAATCTCCACATTATTCTTCTTCCATGTCACTGCAACGGCAAGGAAAAACACATTGACATTAATGCATTAAGTCTGGAAAAAAAACGATGTATTTTCCTCTTCAGATTTTTACAGAATTTTTTTTTTTTTTTTTCATATTTATGCAGGCTCGCATGTTCTGCTGAATAAAGACAGTCTTATGTCATTTAAATCAAACTATTCTTTTTGCAGCGCTCTGTGTGACTTGTCTGCATGTACTGGTCTTAGTTTTACTGATGTCTTGTTTTAGGTAGGTGTTGTTAGCCTTGATACATGTACAGTCAATTTTATGTGTATTGCACAAGCCCAGGGACTGTGTTTAAAAATTAGCCAATTGGAAAATACTGGCACATTTAGAATAGTGTTCAGAAATGTGCATGGTCCCTGTAACTTTAAATTGGTAAATAGATATAATAGGTAAGAGCCCAGATTTTATGAAAAGTGTGACATTAAAAAAAAAAAATGAAGTTGAGTATCCCAACACTCCCTCATCATAGCAACTGCGCTGAGTTTTTGCTCTCAGAGAACCATGACCTGAATGTGAACCTTCACAGACATATCCCAAAGTACATGATATATTGCTATAAAGCTACTGTAAGCTTTTTTAAATAATTGAGATGATGATGAAAGATGATAAAAAATAATGGTTTGGGTGTGGGGAAGGAAAGGCATGATGGATATGATCTGCAGTTTTATGTTCTCCATATTATAAAAATAGTCTGGGGAAATATACCAGTGGTCTTCATGGACTGCTTTAGCAGAAGCCTTTACTTTCTTCCACTACACAACCATGTTCCTTGCATCAATGGTACACCTGCTGCTTAAAATGCCTGACAGCTGACCTTCTGACTGATTCATAGGAGGTTGCAAAAACATGCACTTCCATTTCAGATGGGACAAAGGACTACCTATTTGAACCATGTACTGGGCACAGTGTTTTTTTTTTTTCCTCTTTTTAATCCTCAGAATAGCAGGTTTAGATTTAGCAGTCCTTGAATTAATCAAGTTCCTTTGCATCCTGTATTTTGGACAACATGCTTTAGATTGACTCACTTGAGAGAACCCATTCATCATAATTATAAAATGAAAAACAAAGTACAGCAGATGAAAAAACAAGCAAATCATTACCTAAAAGTGTATTTAATTCATGTTCAAATCATAATCAACACTGTACCAGTAGGATGTGGTCTTCCAGTGACAGTGCATTTAAGTGTGACCTCCAAGCCGCTGGGAGTAATGGTGTCCTTAAGAGGCCTCTCAAACCTTGGACATTCAAGTGCTTTCTCATCAGCTGACATGTAGGAGTCACCTGATGAGTCCCCTTGAAAGAGAGAAACAAATGGATCAGGAATTAATATTTACCCTTCACATTAAGCCACAACTGGTTGAAAAACAATTTGATCTATTTGATCATCTTTAAATGTTTACCTTTAGTTGCTGCCGTGAGTCGACTAGAGCAAACTCCCTTTCCTTTCCTACTTCTCTCTTTTGTCCAGGACAGGTTCTTCCCATCACTCCTGTCTGGAAAAAAATCTGTTTCCATGGGTTCATCTTCAACCAGGAGAGTGGGGATGATTACTTTTAAAGCGGGAGATGTCTGTCCAAAATCTGCCTTCCTTCTTTTCAGGAGAGGGCTAATGGAAGGGGTGGGCGATGGGGTTGACCGAGGAGGCTTGGATGGATATTGGGACCCTGGTTCCATCCCTGTTACTGAAGACATTCTTTTCCCATTCGGGCTGGGAGATCTGTAATCTGCTTTATCATCCATCTTGGTGTCCTTCTCTCCCTCTACTACCAAGCCTCTAATGGCAGATGCGTGTCCTTGTAGGGGGTCAGTTGCCTTGGAGCTTTCAAGGGTTTCCCTATATTAAAGACAAGTAACTTAATTATTGGCAAGTGTGGAGTAAATATTGTGATTTAATGAGGGCATAATGTTGATGTTAAGTCAGAAACATTCACTTATCAGTGAATATAATTTCCCCCAAACCTGGTGATTCTTGTCCTTGTGGCTGTTGGCAAGGGTTGTCCTGGTAACTGGTGAACTGATGCAGTCTCCATGGCAACAGAGATTTTCCCTATGCTTCCTTGAGATGAGCTATCTCTTGGTTTCCCTTGAGAATTTGGTTGTGCCATCTTATCTCTTTCAGCACTTTGATCCCCCTGACATTTGACTTGAACCTGCGGATGAATTAGCAGTTCTCTGGTTCCTTTCCCCTCCCGTTTTTTCCTGCTCTCCAGGGCTTGCTCTCTAGCCTCCATATTTTTAATCACTTGAGGAGAGATTGGCTCTAATTTTTCTGTCACCATCCTTTCTCTCTGAAGCAGCTGCTCAGTGGAATATGCCTTTATCAAGCTTGGTTTGCCCACCAGCTTCTTAATCCTCTGTAGCTCATCTGCAAACTTGCTTTGGTAACTCTGAACCCTCTGTGAATAGCTTGTCTTGTCCTCCAGAGAGGAGGCCCGTTGTTTGAATGCTGTTCGCTTCTGCTTGGCATCCTGCCCTACTGTCCTCTTTCCACTGTGATCCACATCAGAGAATGCTGCTTGTCCATACCCCGGAAAATCCACGCTCGCCCTTTGCTCCTCAAAAGCCCGGACTTTGTCAAAAACCTTTGGCCCTGCACGAGCCAGTTTTGGTGTCATGACAACGCCAGTAACACTAGATGCCTGGTCAATGTTAGACTGAGCAACTGACAGTTTTTTTTTTTCTTGTTTGGGGTTTGGGGTACTGATGTTGTATTTGTGTGTACTTGGAGGGGGCTGAGGAGAAGACAGGGGTACACAGGAGGATAGTCCCTTTGACTCATCATTGGTTTGAGTCCTACAGGAATGCGGATCAAGGGGGAAATGGAGGTTTAAAGTTAGAGCTCCAGTTGAGATACATGAACACTTGGAAGAGTTAGAAATAAGCAGATTAATATCCACGTGTGTTTTCTTATTTTTTTCATATCACCAGTGAATTTTCATGTGTTTTCCTTGTGCTAAGTGTCTCATTGTTGGGGGATAATAAAGTAGAATATAGAATGAAATGATACAGAAATTAAATTGAAATTAAATAAAAGTCCTCACATGTAAGATTTCTTAAGAATTTGGCATAATTTAATCTAACTGTAGTGACGTTGTCATCTAAGACAAACTGTAACTTGTGTAACATGTTGTAGCAACAAAATTAATTGAAATTTACAACGTGAATTCCTACACATTGACAGAATACAAAGGGGTTGTGACTAAATCAAACCCAAGAATCACATGATCATTTTGCGAAGGTTTTCATGCTAATATTAGCTTGCATCAAAGCTAGCAACTCATGCATGCCACAGCAAACCTATAAGGATAGGGCGTAATCTAAAAGTAACGGGCAGCTCTGGAAACATGCAGAAGAAATATGTATAGTCACAGTTTTCAGAAGTGTTGAATAATACAGATTAGTAGGGTGCATCATTGTATTGTCTCTAGTAGCTAAAAGAACCAATATCTTTAATAACTGTTAAACTGAAATTAAACAAACCACAGGGCAAAAGAAACACAGAGTCAAAGGAAAGTGTGTAATCAAAATGAAACATATGAAGTAACAGCACTGCATGAAACGAAAAAAAAAAAGCCAAATGATCACATACTGAAGAATTTTTGCAAGTTGGGTCTCTATGATGATGATAAAATGATGTCTTGGCTTAAGCATCAGTTTTCTTTGAAAATATGGGGTGTTGGCCAGTCTGCTTTTCAGTGGACTCCTTGAAATAAAAAGCCATATGCTATAATGGCATAGAAAATGTTCTCCCTCTGTACAGGCTGAACATGCTTCCATAGTAGTCGCTGCCTACAGAAACACTTTCCTCTGACCCCTGAATTGGTCGAGCCAGGTTAGCATGAGATGCCCGAATCAGTGGTTCCACACCAAGATGACGGACAGGGGGGGGGGCCTCAGTGGGTCCCCCACTGGGACCTTGCCTGGCTGGATTTGTGGGGTCCAAGTGGGACCCCGGTGGACGTGAGCCAAGGGCCTGGAGCTCTCGCTCCACAACAGGGTCATATGAGCCTGGAAGAGTGGCTCTGCGATCTGAAGCATCTGGGTTATAGTCCATCATCTGGCCCACCTCCCCTGGACAAAGAGACAGGAATATTTGATTACAGTTTTATTATTAGGATGTATTACAGTATGGAATGATGACTTTCACAAGATGATTAAAAGTTTTTAATTTATCAGAGGTAACTCAATTTAATTGAAAGTCACAGGTCTACATGCAGGATTTATCAACCAACAAAATACAAAATACAACAAAAAGGCCAATCACCATCAAGCATTCAGCAGGCGGGACGGTGAAGTAGGAACCAAAAGCTATGAGGTTACGGTATTGTGAAAATGATGAGATATTTGTAAAGGAAAGATTAATCATCTATTCTTTGATAATAAGGATGTATAAAGATGTTACATGATAGTTTAATTGCAGATTACATAAGTTACATTTGTAAATAGATTCACATTACAGTAATAATGTGTTTCAAATTACTTTTTCCTTTGATTTACTATTTAAAGGACAACCAGAGTTGGTATATTAAGTACCAAAAGCATAAAAAAAACAGTCTAAATAGATCAATGATAAACCTTTCACTATGATTAATAGCAATTCTCTTCAGTTGGGTGGAAATTGTGCTGATGAATTAGCATGTGTCAAAGCACAAAGAAGACAGATCCAGGAAATAAAGTAAAGCATTTGCAGGGCTACAGTGTTGATTGTGCATGTCTTAAAGTAATCCGCTCTTCCCACAATCACAAATTAGGTTGTGAATGGCATTTTAGTGATGAGCTGTTTAGACAGGAATGCTTTAGCAGCAAAAAGAAATAGCAGTCAGCACATTCTGTTAACAACGATAACCCAGGAGTCAACGAAATGAAACAACACACTACAACCGGAATTACAAATGATGCTGACTCAGCACCATGATCAGAAATCAAAACAATACTATACTATACTAACTATAAAAAAATCCTTACAATCCTCACATCCTTTTCAAAGGGGCTCCTAAGAAAAATAATCAGTTCCAGTTCTTTCCATATGCACTGATGTTCCTCATCACCTGTTCATGTTTGTTTGATGGTGAGCAGCAACATCAGAATTATTTTCAAACACAATATTGTTTCGTTACGTCCAGTGGAGTGACACTTTTGCCTGCAGAGATACAGTACTCAGGAAGAATAAAAACATTCTCCTCTTGCTTGACACAGCATTCTGGTTTTGGAGTGCAGCTGAGGCAACCAGAGACTTTTCCTTAAACAGAACAAATGATGTATCACCTCATCTGATATTCTCTGTCTATTTATTTGAGTTGCTTGTCTCTGGTGGTGCATGATGAGAGTGCATTTGGCTTACCAACAAAATCATTATGGGTAGGTAAGGGAAGAATATAATGTGGGAATTTCTTAGTGTCAGTGGATAGGGGGTTTAATATTTCTGGTTCAATTTCATCCTATAATTCTTAGAAATAAGGAATTGACTGACTGACATCAGTGGATCAACACCCTTTCAGTAGAGCATAAACTTCTTTTACAAAGTTTTTTCACCCACAAAAAAATTTCCAGAATAATTCCTTAGTTTATATCATTCTGTAATTCGCTGCAATTATGCATGCCACAACAAGAAGTAGATCAGTAAATCTCTGAGAAGTATTTATTTACAGACTTTCAACTAAACTTGTTTTCTGTCCCTCCATAAATTGTGAACCCTGCTTTGCATTACGACTACTTCATGCAGATAAATGCATGTCCTCGATACAGTTGTATCATATGCAGATCAACAAAAATAGGATAAATCAATCAGTGAAGATGATCCGACTTGTCACATTTACAGGTACTTTAGTAATTTGTTATCACATTTATCTTCTTCCCATTATTTAGCTGTATTGATCCAATTTCTTCCCAACTGCATGATGTTAAACTTCTTCAATTTTCTGCATATCACAAGAAAACTGACGCCTGATTTAGCTAAATTCAGCAAGATTATTGAGCAAAAATCTTCATGTAATACATCCCTCATAACACTGCATATATTACCCATCTTCTTTTTATTTTGGGTTTTATTTATTCATTTTTTTTTTTTTTAAATTGTACTCAACTTCCATTGTCATGTCTTCATTAAAGCAAATCATACATATCTAAATCAATTCAACTCTTTTCTAGAATATCACAAGTGCTTAAAAGTGATTGGCTTGGCCACTGTGTTTGATTGTTAACTAGCAACAGAGGCATTTTCAACAAAATTAAGATATGAACCCCACTGCAGTGAATTGTTTGACTGATTAAATACAACGTTCATAAGTTACACAAACTGCCTTTCTGTGATTAAGTATTTTAAATTCCTTTATTGAAGGGATACCTATGGTGTAATATTGCTATCCAGGATAGCAGCCGAATGTACTCTATTTTCTACTTAAGCAATAAAAGGAAGTAAGATGTACTTTGTAATGATAAAATTATGTAAAAGAATGCTTTGCTGGTGTGAAACCACAGAGCATATCAGGTACATAATGAAAACAGTGTCTCTGTATGCTGAAATGCAAGATTGAATTACAATCAAGTTTAACAGAGGTATACTGTTACTGCCTAGGTAGCAGCTCATGATTTTGATAGTCACCCAGGCTACTATAGGATGGTCACTTTATTATTCACCAGGACAGGTGCGAATGTGATAGAAATATCCAGGAAATATACTGTAAAATGAAGAAAAACTGATGAGATGTCAGGAACTAAAATTCCCTTGTTTGCAGGCTTTTTTTAAGTATCGAGGGAAAACACCCCTTTATCGGCATTGAGAGGTATCGCTCTGCATTTGTATTCTACTTAAAACCTTACAAGCAAGTACAACAATAGAATATTGTTACGTAATAGGAGCCATTAACTTTAACCTGATCTAACTCAAAGCCTCAGTTTTCCAACCTGCATGTCCCCTGCAGAGCAACACAGTCAGATGCAGACCTGAGACAGCTCTCCTGCTGGTAACTAGGGCAGTGTGTCATATTGTTTCATCACACCATGAGGGACTAATGTATTCTGCTATATCGGATTTCATCCAATGTACATTTTGTGCCAAGCCAATATCAAGCCACCATTAATCAACCTGAAATAAATCTAAATTTCTTCCTAGTGTGATTTTGGCAGTAGTCAGTGTTGCAGTAAAATGTGCGGACTCTCACCTCTTAAATACAATTTAAAGAGCTGCTGAATAAGTCGACGTTGCTGTTACACTGTCTCCTTTTACTGTGTCATCATTTACAAGTATTTATAGGTATATTGTGACAAAGAACATACCTGAAGGTCCTCTCATTCCAGCCTTGTCTTGGTGCCTCCCAGGCCCTTCTTTGGTTTCCACCTGATGCTCTGTGGTCTCATCCTCTGTGGTCTCAGAGTCTGAAACAAGAGCAAGAAAAAGACAAGGTGAGTGGAGATGGCAGGTGGAAGTTTGGCAAGGAATGATAGCAATGGGGAAGATGGAGATGGGGCTGCAAACATTCAGTGGAAACGTCTTTTCAGATAAGCCTAGTTTGAAGGTTTCATGACAGGGGCACAGTTGTATAGGTTTGTCTTATGATCTCATCAATGAGATATTTTTCTCATCAGTTAATGGACACTTAACAATAGTGACTGATTGATGTACATGGACTAATTAATAATTGTGTAATTGTGTGTAACAATGGTTGTAAAAAGTGTATACATCTATAATTAAAGAAATAATCAATTGCTTTAAATTTTGAGAAAATCACTCATAAAAACACACAGAAATGGCAAAGAAAATACTAAAAACAGCCAAATAGTTTTACAAAGGTGAAATGAAACAAAGGCATGTGACCCACTGAAAATTAAAATACAGAATGGGCTAACTCCTGTGTATGGAAAATAATTTCTTATTTAAAGACAAGAAAAAGTTGAGAGAGGGGTGTTTTTTGTTGGTTTTTTGTATTTATAATTTAACCAGCTAGCTAACCAACTTGCAACATGCAAGTTGATTCTAAATTAATTGGAAATTAACTGGATCCTTTTACCTCTCAACAAAATTCTCTGGTTGTTTTGTAGTTGTGGTCCTAGTTGAATTCTGAATTCCATAATCTCATTGATATGAAACAGTTGTGCTGTCAATAGAGCAATGGGCTTTTATTTTATATTTGCAAAAATAAATCATTATAAAAACTTCCATATCTGCAAGTATTTGCAGAAAAGATTCATATCTGCAAAAAAGAAAATCATTATAACCACTGCCATATCTGCAAATAGGAATCTCTGAAAACAGAATCTGCATTGGTGTAAAAAAAAATCCTGAATAATTTTCCCCCAACACAAAAGGAAATTAAAAAACTAAAAATATTCACTTAATGAATAGCTTGAATAGATAAGCAACATTTTAACACTGAAGGATAAAATATGTTGGATGTGATGAATGACAAAAATATTGAGAGTCAATGTTCACGGGGGACTGAAATATTATGAACAAGAAAACTCGAAAAAAAAAAGGACAACAGCATAGAACAGAAAATGCCTGTGGCCACAAGTCTGCAGGGGAGGTACATGATGAAACCAGGGAAGGTGAAGGAGGACAAAGATTTAACATGAATCAAGACTGGTAGGTTTACCATAGCTTTGCTTTCGGCAGGAGCGGAAAACTTCGCTTCCATAGTGGCAGCAAGAGAGGGCAGACGGGAGAGCACCGTTACTATGGAAACCAGCATCTCGCTCACCCACACGACCAATCCTCTTCGTACCCATTAGAGTCTAAAAATCACCAGCCAAACTGCTGGGTGGCTGACAGATATGTTTACTGGTTAGAGAGCTCGTGCAGGGGGAGGACGACAACCTCCAAAATAGGTTGCACCTCATTGCGCCTCACATCATGTCAGATCCTGTTTAGATAATTCCAGAAGGTCTGCCTAATGATAAAAAAGTCAGTGCAACATGATCACCATTTACTCATTACATAGTTTCCAGTATGTGTGGGTATGTAGATCCACCCATCTGTAACAAATAAAGCTTAATAGCTTGCACATCCAATGAGGAAATTGACTCACCAATGTAATTATGGAATATATTTTGGACCGTACAGCTTGGATTGTGATGCATATGTGATTGGGAGTAGAGAACAGTGAGCCTCTAGTTTGACTGATTATCGATTGCCAAATAGCATACTGTAAAGTCATAAAGATATTATTCACTCAAGGGTTTTTACGCAGAGGCAACAGCATGATTCCAAGAAGATTGCTTTGCAGGGGTGGATTTACAATAACAAAACCCACTGTTGGTGTAAGCAGTAAAGCATTAAGGACATATCACCACACTAAAGCAATATAGATGTTCTACAACCACAGCTTTCATTTATTCAAGATATTAAAGTAATAAATCATAGCACAGCCCACGCTGTCCAGGCGTAGAATACAAACAGGTCTGAGGAAATCATAATCATGAGGCTAATCTAGCTATGATCTTTTCTTTTCCTTTACCAGACGAAAGCAGAAGATTGTAACAAATGATATGCTCATACTGATAACACACCATGGGTAAATCTGCCAAATGTCCTTGTCGAATGCCCAGTTTTCTGAAACAAGATACAGAGTAAAATATATTATTCAGAGAATGAGAACAAAAAGGTTTTTATGCAGAGGCCCAAAGTGAGCTTTTTTTTTCATTTTCTTCAAACCAAAAAATTGCATCTGTGTGTTGTCACATTCTTAGAGCCGCGAGCGTGAATAGTCCTTGCAGGCTTGAACGATCGCTCGTAATCTGAGCAATATCACTGAGGCAGCAGCCTCCTTTAGGTGAGCCAAAAACAGGTTAACAGCTGAACAATGTGGAATGAAAACTGAACCACCTTGTGTGTACCTTTTGTTTAAATTCTACTGAATTTTCAATTTGAGAATTAACATATCAGAAACTGTCTTGATTAGGCAATTGGTCTACAAGTGTCAAAAACTGCGGATTTTCTACGATCATAGAGTCCTAAGCACAGAGCCAGTAAAGAAACAAGACTGTTTGCAACTATTTGAGTCTGTTTTCTCGTCAAAATATAATTCAAGATGTTCATCAAAAATGTGCATAGCCAACTGAAACACTAACAACAAATTGATCAACTATAATAAGGTAGCTGATATTGAGTTTTATATGTATTGACTTTGCTGAACAATATAAAATGTTAGCGAAGCACTTATGAAAGGTTTTCCAACAATCAGTATTGTTTTCATTCCTTCATGGATCATTGCAGATGACAAAATAAAAATGTTGGTAAAATACTTCACATGGTGATACAATATAATTTGCTTCTTCTCTCCCCTGAAATTCTTGCCTTAGTATATTGTTTAAACCTGATACCATAGCAACCCAACAGAAACAGATCACTATCCATGAAGAACTGTAATGCTACAAAGGTAAGAGAACATCTTTGTTTGGTGCAAAAAAATAGCATTTACACAGAGATGATGGGAAATCTCTGTATCTACCAAAATAATCATAGTCTAGTTTCTTCTCTCTGTAATTATCAGCATGATGCTTCGATCCAAAAAGAATAAGTTATTGTGTGTGTGTGGCAAAAAGCTGTCAAGAAGTTTGAATATGCAAATTGTTTTTGCATTCTCATCAACAATTTCTACAACTGGGATGTGGCTAATCTGACTGAAATAGATGACAACCAATATCGATTACATTACAGTTGTATTATTTTCCGTTTTCACTTCATAGACATAATAAGCTAACCTGCCAATTTATCCTGATCCTAAAGGATTTTGTGATTCAAATATTAACAATGCTTATGAATACTTTATTCAAAACTGCTCAAAGTCTATGTTTGGGTCGTTTTTTTTTTCTAGCAATAGTCCAAGCATTTAACATGTTACATACAGTAGCTTTCCAACTGAAAAGAAATTATTTAGACAGCAAATTAATAAAATGCTGCCAGTTGAAGTCTGACAGTTTAAACAACAAAAAAATATATATATATACACTTGGGTATAGTGATGTTACAACTTGACACACTACTTGAAAATATTGACTCAAAGGGTGATGGAGTTCACATTTAAGTTTATTTCTCTCCAGGCCAGCTGAAGAGGCACCCCTGATGAGAAAGCAGCAGGAGAAAAACTGCTTCTTGGACATTCTGTCAAAGAGAGCTCCCCAAAATGACTCACTTCTTTGCAGTAGATGGAAAGTCTCAAAAGTGCAAGTGAAATGACTCATTTCACACTTATTTTCCCCCACATTGTCTGTGCACTCCCATTGGTTAGTGTTTTTGTCTCAGGCAATTTGATTAACTGTTGCCTAGTGGAAGCTGCTGCTTGATACAGCTGGAGGCTCTCTTCGTTGTTGTGATCTCCATTGTGATGGCTTCCAGGAAATCATGTCAGCAAGGACTAGTCGCAAATGACATTCTTTTAAAGGACTGGATTTAGCAAATACTTCAAAAAATTTTTGCATGGGTCTAATCCAAAGCCTACAAGAATAATTCTCTCAAATTTGCTACTGGAAGCAGAAGAACAAATCTCAAGGGCTGCATATGAATGCAGAATTCAAAGGAGGCAAAGTGACCATCAGAACCCAACTGCATCCAGTGCTTTGCTCGCTTTGGTGACTGCCTGCCCTGGTTAACTTGTCTCCATGGAGTGTAGCCTACTGACACACTTTTCATGCATTCTGACTTTGTGCAACGCTTTATATGAATTTCTTATTATATTACAAATCTGTCAAGGCAAGATACATATTTCATGACACAGAATATGGACTAGTATAGAGGGAGCACAGCAGGAATCTGGCCTGTTTTACTATGTCACAGTGGAATATTTGCAAGACTTCATGTACCCAACGTTGATTTGATAACTGCTTTTCCAATTACATCTAAATTTACAATACATCCTTCATTTGGCTCTGTAAGTAGCCTTCTTTGTTGTGTTCTGTGTTGTCAATAAACACCAGTGGAAAAGACAACAAAGATGAAATTTTACTTATCCATCATTTTCTGCTTTTTAGTCTCTTTTCAGCCAAAGCGAGATGATAGAAAAATCTCTCCATGGTTCTCTGAAAATCTCTGATCTTCATTTTCCATCATAAATAAACATCTTTGCATCTAATTAACAGGTAAAGGGTGTGGCATGATCTCTTAGACATAAAAAGCAACCAGCATAAAAACAACAATTTTCACCTGAGTCCTTCATTATGTCCAAAAAGGAATAAACTCACCTGAAATCTCTTCTTGGACCAGATTTTCTTCATCTTCAAGCAAACCTTCCTGTCAAGTGTGCAAGATTACCTGTGGCATGAGCTCACAAAAACATTCCTACAAACCCCAAAAAACTGAGGGTGTGGCATCGAAGACAATAACGACAACAAAACTCAAATTCAAAAACAGATACTGCTTCCTTTGTTGCGCGTGTTTGTGTTTACTCTCCAGTCTGGCGACACGACAGAGAGAAGGAGAGGAAGATGATGCAAAAAAGCCAGTGTAAGGAGTCTTTGTGTCTGAGTGTGTATCCGCTGATGTGAACAGCATCCCCCCTCTGACGTAGAGGTTGCCTGCCTTTAGAGGGGCAATTCTCAGCTGGTTCATCCAGCTCCCAAGCGCAACCTATTCTGCCTTGATCGAGCGTGCACTCAGAACCAGAGGAGGTGGGGGGTTGTGCGCTGAATGGGTGTGTTGCTCTCGAATGCAGTGATGAGTGGAAATTAAGAGGAGGAGGAGGGAGCAAAAGGAACCTACAGCTGACCATGTTGAGTTGTTTTTTTTTTTTTCCCCACCATGAAAAGGGGGAGAGAAATAATAGCGGTATTGCTGGTGATGGGGATGGTGAGGAGTAGATTCATGAGGCTGGATGTAAACCAGGTGAGAAACAGCAGCTCAGGGGAGTGAGACATACGCGATTGCCTGGATGCCCAAGCTAAAAGAGGGAGGGGGGGAGGGTGAATGTGCCTTTAACACTGTCAAAGATTACCTCTCTCTCTTTTCCCCTTTTACCCTCTCTAAGACAAGTAGCAGCCTTCCACTAAAACCACATGTCATCAATCATTCACTCATATACCATGTCCGTTAGCTTTAATCAGTGATAGGGTCAAGGTTACCAGAGTCTCAAGCAGCCACGGGCTATTTGGCCTGGGAGACAAAACACATCTTAGGTCTTTACCGCAGAATGATCTCTTATTGCAGGAGGAGACAACACAACCAGCAGCAGCCTCACAGAATGGGGATATAGGTTATGTTCAACACTTATTATTTGTCCTGTTGGACACACTGCACTGTTTCCAAAATGTACAAATACCAATAAATAACAATAAATTACGAGCTGCCCGCATTGTAAGAACTTAGTGACTAGAAACAGAATAAAGCTGCAAATCAATACATTCATTGAAAAATTGCTTTTTTGGCATTGCTGATTGAGATATTGCTAGTAAATGACAAGAGGTACATATATAAATCTCTTAATTTGTCAGCTATTGAATTTATGGACTAACTTTAAATTTCTTTGAAAAAAAATTCCACAATTAAGTTCAGAGCCTGGTGTTGCCATCTGCCATTAATTTTCTTTAGTGCTTTTCCTGCACAAAAGGTCGCTGGGGGACTGGAGCCAATCCCAGTTGGTATTTGTGTTTACCCTAGAGTGGTAGCCAGTCAATCACATGTCCAAATGCAGGGACTTGGAGCTAATAACTCTTTCATTGAAATCCATGGACAATCTAGAGCCCTCAATAAACCTCCTGCGGGTTTTCAAACAGTTGCAAGAAACCGGAGAGCCCAGAAAGAATCCATCAGGCTCAGGGAGAAAATGCAAACACCGGGAATTTAACTGCAATCTTCAAATTGGAATGTTGATGCCGTAGAATTTCACTTTTTTTTTGTTTTTTCATAAGAGATGACTCTGCCTCCAGCGTCAAACACTGACTGTCTCCGAGCTTCTGTAATCCTAGATTCTTTACAGACAGATTAATCAGTAAAGAAAATCATCATTAGCTGCGGCTCTGCAAGCAACCAGTGTTGTGTCAAACAATGTCATGATCCTTACAAACTGTAAGATCACTTCTACACATATATGAAGACATAAAGAAATATCATAAATACAGCATACCTAAATGTATTTCTGTCTTCAAAGACACCTTGCCGTATATGATTTGGCAAAAGGAAATATGATAATATGTATTTACACACAATACCTGATGTAATTAGCAAAAATGGGATGAGAGCCTGAAACTATCCCCTCACCCTCAAAACCATTCGCTCTCACTAACACACATTCTGTCTTGTGTTAATTGTTCCTACAGTCACGTTTGTGCTCTCAACACCTTCTTCATCAAATGCATCTAAAAATAGTTTCAGTCAGACCCAGATCGCTCTGCGTGACTCTTCTACCACAATTTCAGCTGAGCTCTTCGACTGCTTTGCAGAAAAATATACTCGTGACATTGTTAGGTGAGGCATGCAAATGTTAATAGTCTTGTAAACAGAGAATCAATATCTGAGATTTACTGTTGCTATGAATGGGGAGGCTTTCGTAAAATGTTCTCACATATTCTTAGCTTTCTTCCCATCTAAAACTGTCATAGTCACAAAACAAGTTCTATTCTTTAAGACTGCTGAAACTACATTAAAATTAAAAAAATCATCCCTCCACACAAGCCAAGAGACTCTTGGTACTGTTATTTTAGCAAACTTCTTTACCCAGGACTGCCTCACCTTCCCACTTCTACTCCTCTGCCATCCATCAACAGTGAGAGGCGCTCGGTCCTGCCGAAAGTGCAGATCAATAGCAATGCTTTATGCCTGATATGAGATACACCCATGAGTAACAGTTCAAACGCCCCCCCGATCAATTAGCCAATCATACCACACAATCCCATGACTATCATCCGATCAGAGGCCAAATTATGGTAATGCTTCCATTTCATGCTGCTTGAAAATCTGTCATTATGTTGTTTTGTTCCCCCCCCCCAATAGTCAAAAAAGCCAGAAAAGCTGAACACTGAACTGAGTGGGACACCATAGAACACCAGCAGTTAACAGCACACAATGAGAGAAATCAAAGGCAATGAATGCTTATGAAAATAAGTTAGAATTTAAAGCATGCTGTAATCTAATTAGCTTAAAAACAAGAGGACAGTGGGGAGACTTCACAGAAACCCATTGATTTTGTGACAGACGGAGATTTCTGTGGAGCAGTCGTGATGGATGTGGTCCAGACATACAGCTTTATCAGCAGTACGTCTGACATGGTCCCTGTTGGAAAACAGACTGAGTTGCTGTTACATCACAACTTGATTGTACTGTGTCTGTTTTTCCAATGCAGCCTGAGCCAGACCAACCAGATCATGTTGTTAAGCTGGGTTCTGTTCTTGGAATGCTGGACCAACAGGGAGAAAGACTTTCATGAAAAACTGAAATCCTTTCCAGAAGGATCACATCAGCCTGCGGCTCATCCAAAAAGGACATAATGATAAGAAAACTCTTGAACAAATTTAATGTAATTATCATGAAAAAGTGACAGTATAACATAAAAGTTCTACAAATAAGATTTTGGTTGTTGTATAAACAAATGAATTTGAAGGAGGTGCATACTCTATGCAGGTCAACTTTCTCATACAGTTGGACTTGTAAAAGCTTTAAAATTGTACGGCTCATTTTTGCAGCAAAATAACTGATTTATGAGCACAACTTTGGCAATAAACTCAATCTGTCTGGTAAATTAAAAACAATAAATAATTCCTCCTTAAAATTATAACATATTTTATGTCTATACATTTTCCCCAACACAGGTAATTTCTATACTTGTGTAAAAATACTGTACATTGTCTTAAAGTTTCAGGACTATATTTTACTTTTTCTTTACATACGTGCTTGCTGAGAATAGACCTAATTAGACCTAAATGCATTTAAAACTTAAGTGTGCCTTGAACCTAAGTATTTCGACTTGTTTCTTTGCATTTGAAAGAGGTTAAAGGTAATGTGAAAACACCAAAACACGGACAACTGCAAAGAACAAAGGACCATTGATTCTTGAGTAAATCAGTTTCACCAGAAATATTTTTGGCTCTTTCCGTGATCATGCAGCTTAATGGCTACATCTGTTATCAATAAATCAAACATCTACTGTTTACTGTCATTACTTTGTCTTTAGAGCTGCTAGGAAAATGTATGATAATTTAATTGTCCTAATACATTGCATTGTATAACCTGCAAAAGAGTTATTGTGCACATTAAAATGCTGAAAAGCAGCTTCCTGCAGGTTGTTTGCAGCAACTTGTTTTTAAATAAAACATTTTACAAGCAGGGAGGGCTAGATTTTACAAGCAGGGGGAAAAAAAGGATAGAATAGAAAAAATAAATTAAGTAAAACAAATAAAATAACAGGATTTCCTCTCTCCACTCTAATCACTGTTTCAGTGCTAGAGCAGCTGGTAACAATGCTGTTATAAAATCTGGAAAAGGTGCAAAGCTGAAAGAAATATGTACCCAAAGCCAAACACCCTGAAAAACAAATGGTATGTGATTTCATCTGGTGAGGCGGTTTTGGGCTCCTACGTGACACTGGCCAATGTTGACAGTCACACTGCAACCCGATCCGACCACCTAATCCAGACTGAATCCCTCAGGGTTCCTGTCAATGACCGACCAACAGAACGGAAAACAAACCCTGTCTTTGCCAGATCAGACACCTGGGGACACTGTGCTGCCTTTACTTCCTCTGCTTGGTTGCCAGACAAGACATGTAATTAACTTTGCTGTATCCTTAATCCACTTATGAGTTATGGTTAGGGAATGTTAAAATCATAATGCAAATGTTTCTGCTCCAGGATGCTAGTCCAGACCCGACAACTGGGTCATCAAGAGATTGATCTGAAATGAAAAACTTTTCTGAGAAAACTGACATCAAATGCAGTCATTAAACTAAAGGTATTTCAAATTTAACTTAAGAAAAAGTTACAAGATTTCATTTTGTGGGGGGGTTGTTTGTTTGTTTGTCATCATATTATTACATGTATCTGTTACAGTTTGGAATTTACCTCCTTGTAGTTATTTTTTAGTTTCCAACTTCGGTTTCTCTCTCAAGCACATCATTTGTAAGCATTGCACATGTTTTCTCAGATTATAGGTTTTATGAAGTTATTGTCACGATATAACTTTTGAGAATTTCAATTGACAGGGTTGTGGTCCAGCAAATTTGTGTTAATTGTTGAGAATGACAGCACTGCTGGAAGAAAATGTTGCTGAGGAATACTGAAAGGGAAAGCAAGTCCTTTGAAATGAATTTCAACTGACTGCATAATGTACGAATAAAATAAGGGTGTGGAAATTAAAAAAAAAAAGGTACAATTACATAAAGGCTAAGCAAAGAATGGCCTAAAAGACAACGCACAGCAACTTGTGAAAATATTACTCATCTCTTTCTATATCTGAACCTGCTATGGATAACTATCAAGTACTGTATAATGCAGTATAGCTCCCCATCTGTTTCTCAATATTGAAGTTCCCACAATTCTCCATAAGATGTCAATATATGCATGACTACTTGTCAGGGAAGAATATGGACCTTTATATGACATGATACATGATATTTATGCAAATTTTCCTCTGTTTAATGAATTTCAGTCAAACAACAGATAACTTAAATGTAAATAGGCAGTCTCTTAATTATACATACATACGTACATATTTATTTATTTATTTGTTTATTCGTTTGTTTATTGATTTATTTTTTTTAATTAAGAATTTACCATGCAATTTTTCACAGCTTTAAAGAAAAGTATAGAAAACAAAGAGAGGTGCTGTTAAGCTGCAATGACACTTTCCTCAATTGGATTAGTTTGTCTACATTTTCGCCACAGCTTCCACTTGAGTTCGCAATTTATAACTCCCTGCTAGAATAAAATCCTTCAGTCTGCTAAAGGATCCCTAACAAACCATTTTTTGATAGCACACTGAACATAAAGCGCCCACTTACCTCTTTGCTTCTTACTTCTCTGCCCACTCACATCACCACTAACACTCCTCAAAGTCCTCCGTGCATCGAGTAGTTCCTTCCGCCACATCATTCCTATATTCCTCTGTATTATCCTTTAAATCCAACAAGACAGCTCTTGCTTTTCAAAGGATGATCCTCTCTGCTAAGACAAGAATCTCCTCACCTTTCACAGGGAGTCAAATCAATAACACATCTACTAAATATGGTTAAGACATTTGTTACATGTGAAAGTATCTTAAAAAATGCTTCTCAAGTGTGGGCTGTGACATTGTTGAATGATCAGAGGATCTTCAAACTTTATCTATTTCTGCCCATATCAATTTTCCTTGTCCTCTCTCTGTCCTCCCCTACTCTGACTGTCAACTTCAGCTGTCTATTTCGAGTTAGGCATAGTATAACCCCTCCAGTTGTACTGTACTTTTCCTGTGCACCCCCTTTCTGAGAGCCTGCCGCTCAGGAGATTAAACACCCAATGACCTTTGCTGTCCTCTGTGAGACGCTTTGCTTTGACTCGGGGAAAGTTTTAAAACTCTAGACCAAGGCAGACAGGCAATAAGACTTAGAGATGTTCTGTATCTGTCTTGACATTGTGGGAAATAGGGCAGTTGCAGGGTGGGACACCATTTGAGGTAAGATGGATCTGTTTCAGATGGCTAACAAACCTTAAGAATGGAGTTAAAGGAGCTGTCGCCTTACATTAGTTCAACAAAGTTCAAAATGTGTGACAAAAGAAAGCGTAAACAGATATTCGTATTGAAATGGCATCTATGGTTCAGAAGTGTAAGATTGGGGTGATTATCATGGATCTTCACTGTAATAATCTCACATGGTTTACATTGGCTTGTCCTGTATAGCAGGCCTGTCACTCTATTTTATAGAACATGAAATAGATCTCCTGTGATTTGAAGTGGAAATCCAAGCTCCATCAATGACAAATGATTGTTTCTAAATTGTCAGTGTCTCCAAATATAACATACAATTTATCTACTGTAACTGATGAGCCACCGTTCTCACTTTTCATTAATCTTATCTACATTAATTGTAGTCATTCTGAGTTAATTTTCTGAGTTCTGAGTTCTGAATTCTGATTTTTTTTTCTTTTTTTCTCATGTTGCTGCTGCAACACCCGAATTTCCCCAATGGGAATCAATAAAGTATTATCTTATCGTCTCTTAATAAGCACGTGTGTGTGTATGTGAACCTTAAAATCACATTTGAATGACCAAGTGATCTGTCACACTTCATGTATGAAATTCCTATTACTTTTTACCACAGTCAAAGGAAAGTAGAATGAAAATGTAACTAATAAGGATGAATGAGTGAATATAGTGGCATTCTTAACTAAACCTATAATTGCATCAACACTTTATGTCAAAATAAATTGATTATATTACAATTTTACATTTTATCATTGATGTAACCTCTGTGTGGATTTTTTTCAATTAAAAAAATCAAGGTCTCCATTTTTTTGGCTGATTATAATCTTAATTATCATTCCAATGATCGTAATTAATATTTTGTTTTTCATCCTCTGAAGCTATTGCTGGATTTATTTAATGCCCTTGAAGATAATTTCTCACAGATTTCTCATTTATGCTTTTTCATTTTCTTTATTCAGCAATTCTTTATCAAATTTGACCTTTGAAAAATTCCAATACTTCGGTCTAGAGAGATAAATGTTTTTTAAAAAAATAACATCTTGTGCTTTAATCCTAGTTCTTCAAACGCACCATGCAGGTGTTTGCCGCTTTCCAACCCTCGTTTTGGGACCACTGCTATAAAAAGAATAAAAAGGGGATGATCAAATGTTAATCTATGACTTTGTGTCTCCTCTGTCTTGAAGAGTTCATGATTCTGTGTCACTAGACGACAATTAAATACCATAAAATACCACAGGTGGCCTATCATTGTAAGAGCTTCCATTAAACTTTGCACCCAGCCCTCGGATGCCTGAAGTAATGTTAATAAAAATCTATCTGCCAGATGACGTCAATAAAGTAGGCCAGACTTGTGACACAGCATTGCTGTGGTTGGTCTGATCATACAGGATGATATTTTAAAGTGACAGACCTGACTGTCTGACTCACTAACCAATGCTCAATAGCAGCCGGTCCAGCCATTAACGCTAACCACACACGCGTGCACAGAAACACACAGCCACCCACACAAATATACATCCCCTCTCCTCCAGCCACAGTGTGCCCTCTCTGACTCTCTTTCATCACGCTGACTGTGATTGAGTGTGACAGCACTGCATCTTGACCATGGCGTTGCTATAATTATCTGTGATGTCTGCTGGTGCAATTCGAGAAGGGAGCCAGCGGCATCCACACATCACTGGAGCAAAAAGCCCCCTGGCTGGCATGGCGCATACCATGCCATAAATAAGCATGAGGAGAGAAAGGAGGAGAAGGATATTGGGAGGGGGTAAGACATAGAAGTCTGGAGTCCAAACAGAACATATACTATACATTGGACAAAAATGAGGAGAGTGAAATAATTTTAGCCTTTTTCACTGAATTATTCAATTCATGAGTGGACCTCTCTAGGCAACATAACAATGAAAAGAATTTTGCCAACAAACAATTTCCAAGCATTGATTTGGAAAGTTTAGGAAGTTTTTGAAACAATAATTCAGCATGGCTACGTCATTTCTGATGATGAGAAACCTTCGCATTGGGGGGTTGTCTCTTCAAATTCTTCAAATCGGGCTTTAATTAGGGTGCAAAACAAAATTACATTTGCTGTGTATGCAAAAGTAATTTTCTTATGGGCTTCACCTGGGGAACCGTCTGATGGAGGATGTTTGAAAAACTGATACCACGGTCAGCCCTACACAAAAAGTTGCTGTTTGCCCAATTATGATATTCTTACATTTTTGTACATTTGGCTCTCTCTTTGAATGTCCAGAGCTGTAACTAGTGAACAACTGATGTTTCTATAATCAATTGGCCGGTGTTCTGCTAGGTATGGCATTGACCAAATTCATCATTTAATGCGTCAAATAGTCTTACAGACTAATCGCAAATGTCCATTTGGAGGTCTGTGTTACCACAAATCAATTTTGACCGGAAAAAATGCTATTTTGGATATCACAATCCAAGTCCCCCAGGTGTTGAAAGTGGGAATTGCAATTTTTGCATTGTTCCCAGTCACCTCAGGAGTAAACCCCTGAAAATATTTGTATTGAGGAAACTGATAATTAATTTGTAAATAAAACTTAATGAATTAATGAATAAATACATCTGTTAGTTAAGTTCTTTTCTTATATTTCAATTCTCAAAGCTTTGGTTTTACTGAGGCTTATAAATCTGACACCCACGAAGAAGGGGATTTGGACTGAAAATGCAAAAAAAAATGAAAACCTAAAAAGAAAATAATTGATAAATTGGAACGCATTAGGCAATGCAACAGACAGACAGGAAAGGAAGGAAAGGAAGACAGAAAACAGAAATAAGAGATGTAGCCTTGAGTAGAAGACACTGATATTTATGTTGGATTGAGGTGAGTAGATGAGAGGGAGAAGAGTAAAACAGGACAGGGCTGAGTGACGTGCCAGCTGGACTGTGTGCATCACTAGACTGAGAGCTGCTGACAAGTGAGCTACACAGGCAGCTTTCACCTCAGATCATGGCAACAGGCCCACCAACAAAAGCCAAACAGCAGTACGGTATTCTAGCCCAGTCATATATGATGTTGATTGTTCTTGTGATATTGCAGAAATCAGTGGTTTTATCCTTGAAAGGTTTTTAAAATCACAAACCAAATTTCAACTAAATAGTCCTTTACCAGAAAGAAAACTTGAAGATAATGGACTTTGAGGTTTCAGTGTAAATTCCTTACTCTGGTCAAGTTGCGTTGTTTCAAGTTGTGTTGCTTTGTCTTGCAGGAAGAAACTTGGCGAAACCGTAACTCTGATGTGAAAAGTCAATCGTAAGATAAATACCTCAAACAAGAAAAATATACTCGCTGCATCGACTGTAGAAGAACCAAGAACCAAACATCCTTTTTTTTTTTTTTTTCATTGTCTTTGCAGATCATCTGTCATATCCGGGGCATTACAAAACCTTTACAATACCAACCCATTATGAAGAGACAAGCTGTAGCATTGTGGTAGGAGGTAGTTAAATTTGGCTCTTCCTCTGAATACATCAATGAGAAGCAGTGATGCAAAGCACCCATAACATCTTCAACATCTTCTATAAACTACGAGACATCATGAATGATACTTGCTGGGATCGAATTATGATGTCAATCATCCACTGAGCTTAAACTTAACAAAAAAAAAAAAATAAAAAAAAAATAAATAATT
>CAAKHD010013475.1:0-33314 GCA_901007705.1 Fistularia tabacaria
ATGTGGCTGCAGGCGGTGATAGGGTTCAAGAGTGCAGATCCCATCACAGTTTAGGGGTGTGTGTGTGTGTGTGTGTGTGTGTGTGTGTGTGTGTGTGTGTGTGTGTTGGGGGGGGTTATTAGACTTTTGTCACACTATTATGGTAACACCATACCCAAAGGATGGTCTAAGCCTCATGCGCCTGCCCGGCTCGGTCAAGAAGAGCATTTAGGAGTTCCAGCTGAACCAGATCCGAGCGCTGACGTCGTGTTTACATTGACTTTTATTGCAGTGGTGATTAAAATAAACAAATTATTCCATAAATCTCCGCGTTGTTATCACGTTATTATTTGATTCGTCTACAGCAGCCATGCATTTAAACTGCGCTGCTATTCATGGAGCTACTTTGATGCTCTGTTGTTTGCAAAAGTGTAGTTGGAGTCTATACATCGATACTCGTGCCACTTTGCGTCGTATGTTTCAGTTTGTCTTGTGGTATTTAGTGTGATATCAAGTAATTCAGCATGTTTTGGTTTCACGCAGGCACGGCACGCATCCTCTTATTCTGCCTTTCTTTTGTGGAATGTGTTGTTTTTTTCCACATGAAACAACAGGACAATTAATGTTCCCGGTGAATTTAATATTTTCCAGAAGGAGACTCGCAAAGACCTCCGTTCAGTTGTTCGTCCAGTAGCGCTGGGATGTAAACACTGTTTTCTGGCTGCCAAAACCTAAAAAAAAACCAACAACATTGAAGCATTACACTTGAAGCAACTGATCTCTGCGCTCCTTTATTGACTTTTTAGAAACGCTTTCGTCTGAGGACGAACTGTAAGCTACTCGCTTCAGACTTCACGTGCCGGACATGCGGAAGTTCATCTATCAGCTCAAAGGCAGCCGTGTGTGCGAGTGTCTGATACAGTCCGTTGGAGAGCTCTCCGTTCATACGCAGGGAACACGGGGAGGATTCAGTGTCTGGCACGATGGCCGACGCACGTCGTTTTTCTCTCGTGTTGAATGGCATCAGACATTTTTTTAAGATGAACAGATTTTGGATGAACAGGCCAGTCTGTGTTTTCCCGTTTCGTGGGGGATCATCTTGTAAAGAGCTTGCCCGGGACAAAATTCTCCCCGGAAAAGTTCATCCATTCACATCTAAGAATTTAAAGAATACTGCGGCCTTTTTATTTTAACATTTATTTACTGAGATCCATTATGATTATAATTATTATTGTTGTTGTTATGCAGATTAAATCCAGTTTAACTGTACATATTTTTCATTTAATTTGTTTGGTTTTGTAGCTTTAGGCTCATGAGGAAGGACGTGTTCTGTCGTCATTGAGATCAGGAAAAAATGAGATGCACTGCGGACACAAAGCACCCTATTTACCGCTGGCAACCACGAGCAGAGGAAAATATGACACGGAGTGACAAGAGGCCAAAATGTTTGGAACTCTTTCAGTGTTGAGCAAGAACACTATTATAGGCGCCTGTGAAGCAGCTGCACCGTAATCATCCCGAGCAATTGTTCATGTCAAAGTCTATCCATTAAAAGTGGTTGTCTTGCCACTGACATGCCCAGATTGGTATTATCAGTGCCTGACAACATCATTGTGAGCTTAATTACTAGTCTGACATTGCTGTGATTCTCTGAACTGTGCTCCGCTCATTCTCTCCACAGCTTTGTCCTTGCTCTTTCTTTCCAAGTCTCTGTTCAGTCTTGAAAGTCCAAAAAGAAATCTTCAGCACATCTCTTTCCACCTCATAATAGCACCTTTGTATCAAACATGACATCATTGTCTTTGCTGACTTAGTACCAGGGATGAGTTGGCATTTCTCTGAGCTGCATCAGCGTCCTCTTTTTTTTTTTTTTCTCCTTCTTCCTATCATCTCCACGCTCTATTTGTTTTTCCGTTTCCTTCACTTCATCTCTGTTGACAGCTTTGTTAAAGTCAAACTGCTTGGGGGGGCGGGAGGTGCTAAAATGAGTGTCTGGCTGGTGGGTTTAGCATTACTCAGCATATTTCTGAATTTAGTTTTAATCCTGTTTCGTGTAACCATTGTGATTTTAATGAGTATCTCCATGACTGTGAATACCCCGCTGCTTTAATACACAACAGTCCCTGCGAACTATCAAGGACAGCCGGGGAAACCAAGTTTGCACAGCAATTGCAAATGGCAGAAACTTTTCTTGCTCTTAAATTGGATGCCAACTGTGTTCGTAGCTTTGCCTTTTGCCTCTTTATGGCTGCAGAAACAGTTATATGTCACACAATATCCACTGTGTCAGGAAAGGGACAAGGTCTGTTCTTCTCGCAGGCTCCGTGTGCCATGACAGTTTACGGAGTTTGGTTATTCTAATCAAAAAGAATAGGCTGTTCCCACTACAACTTTGCCACCGGTTATCTACATCTGTCTGCCTCACTAGCAGCCTGGACATCATCGTGAGATTTGCATTGCATAACGTCCTCGGTGACCACGTTGGTACGGCGGTTCGCATTGAAAAATCATTTCGCTGGAAGTTGCTTCACAATCTAAAGTGTGGTTTGCCTGCATTGATTTAACCTTTTTTTTTTAGAAGTCCTCTATTCATCGTAGAACAACGAACTATTACAGTGGGTCGGTAATATTTCGTGTATTTGGCTGTATGACCGAGTTTTGGGATCAGAACAGATAAAAATGTATTCTTTGTCCGTGGTCTCCTCGCTCTCTGTTTCCATCACCTGTGGGAGGAGGCTCAGGATTCATTCAGTAGATGCTGCCATTTCCACCATTCAGTTTCCTTTCTGGATGATATACACCGGTCAGACTTCTGACAGGTTGTGGAAAACACTGTGCATCTTGTTATTATCTCTCCTGACATGGAGCTGGATACATCAAGCATGGGGTGAATATTTTGTCCGAAAAGCTGATGTGATGAAAGCTGAAAAAAACAGCAACAAAAAAAAAATGGCGGTGTTACTTTCAAAAAGGGTAAAACGGGGATGGTGACATCAGGATCAGTTGTTGTGCGTTGTTCCCGACCTGCAGCGGTCGGTGCCTATCAAAATGGTCCATATAAGGAAAACCGCTAACCCATGGCCAAGGTCATGGGGTCTGGAACAGGCCGTGCATGGCTCTGTGTTGTGTGCGTGGGGTTACGTGGACAGACTGGTTCCGGGGGCACACCCAGAACCGTGTCCTTGCTGTCAGAGCACATAACGGGGAAGTGAGAATCGGCGCTGAACAATGGCAGAAAACGTCCGGCTCTGATAAGGCGTGCTTCTTTTTATATTTCGTGACATCCTGTTCCCATGAGCTCGGAGGAAGGAAACGTGGCATTTTTCACGAAACGGTACAAATGTATTGAGGGTAATGGCCGATGCTTTGTAATTTAAGCGGGCTCACTCACACCGTGCGATGCCCATCACGGCGCGCGTAACTCCCGCGATGATACATCCATTACATTTCGAAACCAGGTGGGGTTTTATCTACAGCTGTGTGAAGCTAAAAGGCAGCAATGTGTTTGTATGCCTCATCTGATGACTCCATTTCATCGCCCCCTCCGCTTTAGATTGTTAAGCTAATCAACCCCGCAGGTCTGCTAGTCAGTCAGCCGTGGGCCCGCCAGACTTTTCAAGAAGGCTGATATTAAAGTTAGGGGGGGAAAAAAAAAAAGGAACAGAAATCAACGGGGTTTATAACAGCAACATTTCCCACATTTGAAAACAGAAACACGGATTTTGTCAAGCACCCTCCCCCCATCTTCATTAGAAAAACAGCACCTCCAGGTGTTGGCATGTTCATTTTCACAGCCACACATACGTAAGTGTAACCGTAGTCTATTTCGATCTTCACAAAATTAACTTGTTTTTTTGCAGTTAGCAATGCCTGAATATACAGCTACTTTTTCATATTTATTTGAATCAGAAATTGAGCTTCTTGCTTTAGGGATTAAAGTAAGTGGATCATATTCCCTGAAGCTTTTCTTAAGTATCAGATTTACTGCCATATGTGAAGTTCCCTGCACGACCAGAATGGCCGTGTTGAATCGCGGGTAATAGACTTGTTCCGATTGCCACACACGTAAATGACAAATCACAAAAAGAAGCGATCAGTATCCTGCCTGTCATAAGAGATTATGTGCGGTGTTTCAAACTCTATATAACTATAAACTATATGCTTTTCTGACAGGCACTGAGCAAACACATCTGCACTTCAAGCAATTAGGCCAGACCTCATTTTTATGCCTTGCATTAGTTTCATCCTGCCTGCCAGTGGCCGCCCGTACACACGTGTGTTTTATGGACGCTACGGTCGTACTCACATGTGTCCCCAGGATTATTTCGCATCTCAAATTGTAAAATGCTTGAAAAAATCCAGAATTTTTTAGGAATCCCTATCTGTATTTCGACGTGATCTCAAATATGTAAATACAAGCAAGCAAATGGAAAGCATGTATGTTGTGAATTATATGAAAAGCTACTTAAGACACATGATTCCTGAAAAAATGCCCAATCACCATCGGAAGCCGCGTGTTACATCCTCGCGCTTTAAATTCACCGAGCGATCCGGGGAGCCCCGGGGGTCCTCTGGGTTCCGGCAGCGAGGTGAGAAGGGGCTCAACTCGGCTCTGGCTACATTTACCGTAAGCCTTCTCGGTGAGCGGACGAGACAAGGGGGAATCTTTTTTTTTTTTTTTCGGATTCTGGTTAAAGTCCCCTAGAAAGACATTAGGCATGAATCAAATGGGCGGTGGGTGGAGGGGAGGCGCTCTGTCGCTTATTCCGCCTGCTCAGCAGTGCCATTTAACTACCTGTCAGCTAATAGTTTTGCAACAAATACACTCTTGAGCTGTGCTTTATGGTTGAGGCTAAATGTGCCAGTCTGGGTAGTAAAAAAATGAGAGCGGAATCTCACGTGGCTTTGCGGATCTGAACTTATCGTTCCTACACGTTGGCTCGAAGCAGCAACGTTGCAAACGAGTGAGACAGGAAGCCGTTGCAGAAAAGTGAACAAAAGCTTGATGTAAATGACAAAAGGTTCATAATGTATTCTCACCTCTTTTAATTGGATTTCAAAAAGACACTTTTTCCTGTTCCTGTTCAAATTAGTGACATAGACGGGGGCTCTCGCCGAAGTGCCTGTCGGTTTGCCTTCCTGCAGCTCTTTCAGCACCGCGGACAGATCCTGCCACGGCCGTAATTGAAGGCAGCTACTGGACAGAGTGGGAGAACTCCATGTCAGGGCTGATACCATTCTGCTGTATGTAACACGGCCAGACCTTGTTATTTTTTTAGTGATCAGCACTGTGTTGCTCCATGGCAGCGAGTCTGTGCTGAAAAAAAAAAAAAAAAAAAAACACGGGTGAGGTATGGAAGCTCTTTGCAGTTTCATTTAAATACCGCATTTGCAACAGGCTAGGGTGAATTAGAAAGAGTTGGAAAGAACTAGATAAAAAAGACCGTGCTACTTTTTTTTATCACCTTAAAATAGGAGCACGGACGAGGGTCAGGGTCATCCAAACTGCTGGCACCTGTGCTGGTTGATGGTGTAGATGACAGGATGGAAGAAGGAAGCGTGTGGTTTTCGACCAACTGATACAAAGGGTCCGCGGTTATGCATCTGTCTCCATTCGGACTGGTTCGAGGGAAGAAGGCATGGTTTGTTGAATCAATGTGACATTGATTTAGTATTGACTCTCACTTTGGAGCCTCTGAATGTCAGAATGAGACGATATCCTCTCTCCAGTTTTAAGGTGATTTCTATTCTTAGTCTGGGCCCTCTGTTTCGGGCCCTGATGGTAAACCTGGCAATAAAAGGGTCGTGCAACAATTTCGGACTATAAAAGTGACATATTTTGTTCAGTTTTATTTACTGGACTAGCACCCTTGTCTTTTGAGAGGAAGTTTGTCTCGTGTGCTCCTCAGATTGCCCCCCATTCCCCGTTGTGAATCGTAAATAAGACCACTTGCAGCGTTCTAGAAATAATATCAAAATGATGTCTTGTCTTTTCTCATAACCGTCTCCTTCTATGGAGAAACCGCAGAAGTTTTCTCTCGAATTCTGCTAAATCAGCTCTTACAATTTGGGCTCACAAGCTACAACTTCATTGTTTCTGACATGGCCTTTCCCCCTACAGATCTCCACATCTGTCCCAGTTGTTGTTTCAGCCCCCAGTACTCACTGATCCTGTTGTTTTTTTTCTGAAGCTACTGTTAGCTAGGATCTCCCCATTTATTTATTTTTTTTATCACTGCCATCCTCTGCACTTTGTCTGCTACAGCTTTGTTCGAATGTTAAGAGTCGGAGTCCCATAAGATCTGAGCCCTGCTGTTCTCTGCCATTTTGTTTGGTGTTTCCCCTCGGGGGCAAAAGGAGTTCTGGTTCATGCTCGACACAGATGTTGCTGTGCAATATCCCCTTATTGCTTCTTTGTGTGAACTGCCCCAGCGTGCATCACACACCCTGCTGCTATTTGGTGGACTGTCTCAGAGGCCTCTTTACACAGCTTGCCCCTTGATGTTTAATAATTTATTTGCTTTCCAAGCAATTTCTCTCAAGTGTTAGCTGGCTGTGACCTACTCCTTTAAGTCAAATCCTCTTTAGGTTTGTACAGTTGTACATGACAAATGTGTGTGAAATCTGGGATGATCTTCAAAGTTAACTTTCCTTTTTTCAAATATTATCTCTATATATGAGTGTACATGCGTATGTATGTAAGCTCTTGTTTATTTATTCATTTATTTTTAATTTTTTAAATCATTTTTATTATCATTATGAGTACTAGTAATAGTAATATTGATGATATATTTTTTATTCTTTTTTTATTTTATTTTTTAGTGTCCAATAAACTGGCAGACAAATTAGATGACAAAGCAGCAAAAGGCAGGAAACAGAGCATGGAAATTAAACAACAATTGGAAGAAGAAAAAACAAGAAAGTTTTGGAGCTTAAAGAAGACAAAATAGGCAATGAGCTGAGCTGGACTATATAATACCTCCCTGTTTATGGACAGGGAATTTGGATGCATTCCTTTGGCACAGGTTGTGCATCAAACACTTCAGTGTGACACTGAACTTCTGCCGTGCCTCAGACCGACCCGCTCCTTGCCCGTTCTGATAATAAACAAAAATAGTTTTTTTTTGGCAGGTCACTTCAGATGGAGCCCGAGCTCCGATTCTGTTTGTGTCCGTTTCAATCCCGTGGCCTCGTTTGCAGATATGATGTTTAAATAACCCCCATCAGTTCATGTGGGTGTAATCCGAGGTGTAGCTGCCCACCGCTAAACTCCCTCCACGGAGTCAAGCCGCAGTGTTCCAGCATCACGGCTCGCTGTCGAGTGTTTGGACCGCAACCCTTGTCATTTTAGCCCCTACACCGGTGGACACAATCAACAGAGGAGAGATAGTGAATATATTGGTAGAAAGATGCTGAGGTCGGAACTGCCGGGCAGGGGCCCCGAATGGAACACTGGAGAAGAGATTTATGGATGGACGGGACAGGAAGTGAGTTGGTGTTAGAGAAGTGGATGCAGAGGAGAGGGTTGGACGGAGGCACGTTATTCACTGACCCCTGAAGGGAACAGCTGGAAGGAAAGGGAAGAAAAAAGGAATCAGGTGAAACAAGAACTGCAGACTTTAACCTTCAATTCAAGGATTCGGATTCAAGGATTTTCTGAATACGGGCATCTCTAATGAGGCAAAAAGCAAAATGCACAACTGTCCATGTTACTCGCCTGAACAGTTGAGATACACACATGTTCAATCCACAAAGCCCTTATTATTATTAGTAGTAGTAGTCCTATTGTTGTTATTATTATCATTATTGTTTTTGTAATTTCTAATTCCCTGCTTTAGGTTATTTGTGAACAAAAGTAAATATCTTTGACCGTCAACACACCGTTGTGAAAAGTGTGACTTGGGCACATTTAGAAAGTGAGTATTTCATGTAAAACGTAAATGTTTAATGCTTTACCGGTGACTAAGTAACCCATATTTCCCTATTTATGATCCTATCATTTGCACTTTATGATGTGTGTTTCAATATGAGGCCCACAGATTAATTATCAATCATTCTTATCTTTGATGGACGATTGGTATTATTATGATCATTATCATCTATAGGGATATATAACAATCACTTCAAAATGTCAGGCGCAGTCATCCATCTATGTAGCCTTGCATAAATAGCGCTTCATATTGCCGTTTTAAGTGCCCGGACTGAGCTGCTAAGCTTTTAGATAGATTTCTGTCACTTGTCGGTGAGGAGAAAAATACCCGCCCTGCAAAATGGCCACTCTGGGACGCGTCCACAAGACTTAAAATTTAGAAACACTCTGAGCTGGATGTTTTTGGGAGGGGGAGGTGTCAAATCAATATTGTGACTTAAAGTATTTATTCATTTGACGATGTCAATGAAATCCAAAGGTAACAGCGGTTCGCTCCTCTCTGGTGGGACACGTGGCATTCATCTGCTGCATTAAAGAAATTCAATCTTCACGAAAGGGAGACGGGTCAGAAAGAGACGGGTCTGTGCACTGTGGTTGCAGTTGCAATCTTAGATTATTAACCGAATGTCAGACAGCCTTTTGCAGAAATGAGAACCTAGATATAGATTATATAATATACAGATGAGAAAAAAAAATGGCTGGACAATTTGTTTGACAGTAGTTTGCAGCACTGCAGTGTGGGCTACGATAAAGAACAAAATACTGGCATATCCTACATTTCATACAGTGTCAGAGGCTCTTCCAACATCAGTAACACTGAAACATATCTAATGGACACATATTCTAAAAATGGAATAAGATACTTTCTTTTCATGTAGCTTTGAGAACGCTTCACTTTGCAGACGAGGCGGAGGACTCATCTTTATTGTAATTTATTTGAAAGTCTCTCCTGTTATTTATCTCATTTCAGGCTCAAAGTACTTTCTTTTTTTTTTCTTTTTTTTTTCTTTCCCAAAGTTATTTTTCATATGTAATAGACTGTCATATCTCCCCCTGGAAGGTAAGGATACTGAGTTTCTCTCCCAGAAAAGGATTAGTGCTGCATGTGTACTCCAAAGATGGTGAGGCTGAATTAGAAGAGTGGGGAACTTACTATTTTAGTTAAACTCCGTTAACATGTATGTTATAGCTTATTACTGGACTAAATATGAAGTAGATTAATTTCCCAAGGCCCGCTTACACAGACAGGAGAGAGACGTCCGGCCCCTTGAGAATGTGATTAATGAATTCAGCTGTGGCCGAGGAGGGCCGGTAGCCTCCTGAGGGGCCTTTCTACCTGCGCGCCACGCGCTGCTCTCTGAGCTGCAGCAAATTAACATTTGGGCCTTCCTTAGCTACCTTCCTAATATACATATCATAAAGTAATTGTAAACTCTACATGAGTTTAATTTACTCGAGCCTGACACTTCTGCGAATCATAGCATTGCCTTCCTTATTTTTGATCATTTATTTAGGTATTCATTTTTATTTATTTCTTTTTGTAAACGTCTGCCTTTTCAGCCAAATTTTGCATCGGTATGTCTTTCATATTCCCACATGCTGGTGGACATCGAATAGGAAAGTTGCTGGTTTGATTTCAAAGTGGGGCCTTATTGATTCCTCCACTTTCCTTGGTTTAATTTTCACCTCATATTCTCCAGACGGCCTCTCATACACCGCTTACAAATTTTGCTTGTTGTGCGCGAGTGCACTCATTCAGTGAAAAGTATTCGATCATAAAGTTGCAATGTGATCAGATCAGGGGAATATTTTCTACATATTTATTTTTCAACTCTCTTCACCAATGTGCCCGACTGAAATTGGCATTAATATGTGTATTTGCATGTACAATTTATCCTTCAATTTTCCATTATGGCCATCCTCTTATTCATAGTTCTGGTATTTGAACATGACATTCGGTGTGTATACTGTAAATGCGTTTCGATTATGATTACATAACATTATTTTGATCCCATGAATTTACTGCTGTTTTATTCAAATCACAAGAAAAACATGGGCTCATAACAAGGTATCTGTATGCAGCAGGACTTTCATGCCAAGCCAGTTGCGGCAGTTATATAATTCAACAATAATTCTTAACTAAACGAGAACTGGGAAAAAAAAAGTCTTGGAGTGTTGGATTTCATGACATGAACTCGCGCAGATGCTCTGGGAAATAGCTTGTCCTACATTTCCAGCTCTCTGTATTGTTGATGAGAATAATCTCATATCTCCAGTGGATTATAGAGCGAGGGCTTTCTGAACTGTGGAACGGCAGGCACTTCATCGTTACTAATTTCTGGAAGATATCTTTTTCTTTTTTCCTCCTCTCTCCCTCTCGCACTTGTCTTGCTTTGAAGTCATTTAATTCTGCTGTGAATGCTGTCCAGGAAATTACAAAGAGGCCGTAATGAAGAGTGGCTGATTGGACCAGTGCCCTTGTGTTAACAGTCATTTTTCAGCTATCCAGGAACTTTGAATGTGCACCGAGCAGGTTGGAGTGCACAGATTGATTTTTATAGCCCTAACCCACCGCAATTTGCAGCTCTCTGGTACCAATTCTGCACATCATCTAATGAGTGTTTGCCCAAATAGCAAACCTGAGGCTGATATTTTCGACCATCTCATCTACAACGCTTCATCCGTTATCTGTAATATTCCGCGAGCTGCAGATGAGCTCAGCCACATTCCTTTATGGAGCCGAATCAATTTGCAGGGTAGTGCCAGGCAGGGTGCTGAATTAACTTTTTGGCTCACCTGTGAATGGCTTTTAAACCGAACATATTTACCAACTATGCGCGTGTGTAAGACTATGTATGTGGTATATGTCCAATTTACCACTTTAACACCCTGTGGTTTCAACACGCTCGACACTGGATAACATCACACACACACACACACACACACACACACACACACACAACCGCACACTGATGCTGGCAGAGTTGCCATGCGAGTTGCTTTCATCGGGAGCAACTCGGGGCTCAGTATTTCGCCCAAGGACACTTCAGCATGCAGGCAGGCAGGTAGAGCCAGGTAACTGAACTTTCAGCCTCCCGAATGGATTTGAGGAGCAACAGCAACGCTAACAACAGCTTACATTTCTACTATATGCATGTAACGAATGGCAGATACTCATTCAAATTCAAATTCCCCAAACTTGGAAATAGAAGAGATAAAGTTTCTACACAAGGGACAAATAAGTCCCGAACACAACGAAATTTTTACCAAAGTTAAATGAAGCTGGTCTCATGTTGCTGTCAGTCATTGGCAGTCAGTAGATCCACCTTTCCTCGCTGCATGAGAAAAGAAAGAATAATTAACGAACTGTAAACGGCCGGGCTCTGCTGTAACACACCTGACCCACACACCCACGCGCCGAGCTTAGAATCATCCCCACAAACACATAAACACCTCACCAAAAGCTTTTGATGAAGCAGACAGAGGCACAGAACAATATACTGAACTTCCACGGAGGTCATAAAACCAGCAAATGCATAAAACATGACTGGGGAGAGGTATTCTGGCCGAACAGGACTTTCGGGGAAAGGCCGTCTTCAGTTTGAGCATTAATCTGGAAATGCTGGACCACAATCCACTCTCCCGGTACCGTAGACATGAATTAGTAATGTTATCAACTTTTTGAGCGCAAAGGTATTAAAAGTTTTTTGGATTCGCAATATGAAGTAAATCAAGTGAGGAAAAGGTTGGAAGGTCAAAGTGAAAATGAAATAAACATCAGCACATACGAGCATGCTTTGCCTCTGTTTCACCGAATTAATGCATCCACATTGGAACAGATCATGGGTGATAAATCCAGATGAGATATATCATCTTCCACTGATTTTAGACATTAAATATACATTAATCCACAGCCTTACCGGGCTTGGTGTTGAACCTCATTACATTTAGTATAAATATACATGTCTCTGTAGCAGACTTGAGTCTCCTGACAATCATTTGGATGGAGAATTCTAGGAGGTTTAGTGAAAACTAAACTTCATATGTCTATCTAGCTGTCTCCCTCACCTTTCCTCAACTGTGATTGGTTGACTGAGTTAATATTGATGAGTGCAGCAGCAGTTTACCCTTTCAACGTTTTCCATCCCCTTCGGAAGACGGAACTCCGGCACAGTGGCACCTAATCCCACCAGAGAGGTTCGTAACACAGTGCTGAGGCATCGCCAGGCACGGTTGTCCCCGGCTGTTAGATTTTAAGTACGAAAAACTGGCCAGAAGAAGAGTATCAGATTTGAATGCGTAACTCTGCAAAACATTGTTTGCACCGCATGGCCCCTTTTTTTTTTTTTTCTTACAATATCGATTATCTCTCTTGACATTTCACATTTTAGAATTGTGAACGGTCTTTCATCAAGGTAAAACGTGAATTGCATAACGTTAAGGAGAAAATAAAGAGAGGACATCTGGACGCTAAAAGGAAACTTGCCTAAAAAAGTAATTGGCAAATGAGAGCTCTGACACACTGGGCTTACTGCTCAGATTCAGGGGAAGTGCATTATGAAATGTGGAGTTGTCAGGGTGTAAAATGTTTGGGACTCCATCAACAAAAACAGTAACATCTGTTGCTCTGGGCTCCAAACACACTGTTGTAATCATGATGGACAGGACAGGAAGGTCTCACACTGAAATAAAGGTAGATGTCGTATCATGGAGTATCGTGCATTCATCAAACTTTTTAAATTCATGTCATATTTTTTATTATCATTAATCAATATTTTTCAATTCTTTTTTTTTTTTTTGCATGGCGCAATGTGCTAGTTATCTTTTATACTTATTCAAGTGCCTAATTCTGCATGCTGGGAGCCAGCTGTGTGGAAGCTTCTCAAACTTTCCTATGTGGAATGGTGTTCAATGTTACATTGAATATTGTATTCTTCGTCATTTTGCCTGTGACTCAAATAGAAGATGCTCATTGGTCATTGTATCCAATGCATATAATATGGATTTATTGAAATCATTTACAACCGGAACCTTTTTTATTAAAAAAAATATATATATATATATTTTTTTATTTTATTTTTCTATTTTTGTCTCGTGATGTCTGCAAAACATAGAGCTATAAAAAAAATAAAAATAAAATAAAATTTAAAAAAAGGAGAAACTCCACAGCCTGGAGATCTTGGCAATACTCCGCAAACAGTATTTTGAATGCATAGCACCTGACAGCACTCTAGAACATCGTCCAAAGTTGAATTATTTATCTTATCCCTGCATATACCATGAGGTCTCGACTCCGCTGCTGCTATAAAATGTTCATGTAAGGTAGTGCAGCCATACTGTTACGGGGGGATATTCTCAAAAGTGCTGCAAACAGCATAAATTGCAGAGTATGCAATCATCCAGTTACAAGCAGAGATTGAAGTGTCGATGATATATTGACAAACTACAACCTCCGAACTGGGTTCAACTTCACAGCAGATCTAAGACTTTCCACTTGTGCCTAACGGTTTACCTACAGCGCTGCTGTCAGATGATGGTTTTCATTGGCCTGTCATTCGCTTGGGTAGCATTTGAAAGGATAAAAACGCTTCCTCTCAGCAGTCTTCTGAGTCCTCGGCCCATGTCCTCCCAGGCTGTCTTCGACAAATCAAATCTTGTTCAGCGCTTTCATTTACTTCCTGTGTAGGGTTTGCTCGTCAGGTATCATTCATGTCTGTCATTTCCATATTGACAAAAAATGAAAAACAATCTAAAATATTGCCACTGTTGCTGAAAATGTTATTCCACTTAATTTAATGTTTTTTTTTTTTTTTTTTTTTATTACTTTAGAGGTAAAACCCTATTGTCAATACATTTTGTATGCCAGTTGTGATGTCAATGAGAAGTAATTAAATAAATACATAAATAAGTTAGTCAATAGATAGATAAATAAAAAAATAGCAGGAGTGGATGAACGTTCATTCCTCCACAAGCATTTGTCTTTTCGGTTTGTGATGGGTTCATTAAATATCTACCACCGGGTGCCCAGCCTGATGACAACGACATGTCTGAGAAAAACACATGTAACATTTCTTTAACACGTCATTACAGGTTGCACTTTGTAGCATCAGGACTCCCAGGAAAGTCTTTGTCAAAAAATGAAGTCTGGCTTAATTAAAAGCATGATTTTTGATTATTGTCTGTCTTCTGTCAGATGTGAATGCGCTTTAAATAAGTGCATATGAATGAAAGGCTTTGGAAGAGGTTCAGCATCGAGAACAATAAGATAGTCTAGATAAATAGTTTGCCCACTATCTTCATCAGGAAAAAAATGTCAACACTCGGAGCGGTTTGCTAAATATTCTGACACTTGTCTCTTCTTGATGCAGAATTATAAAACTAACAAGCTTCTTTATTTTAAAGTGAATATTGTGTCCAAAAAAAACAAAAAAAACCTTCCATGGCTTAAGTAAGTTTTTACCAACTTAACACTTCAAAGTGAAGAGATGAGGAGTTTGGAGTGAGAGCAGGCAGGGCTCCAGGCTAAAGCTTCAACACAGCCTTCATGGTTGATCACGGCTGTCTGCCTTGTGTGTGTGTGTGTGTGTGTGTGTGTGTGTGTGTGTGTGTGTGTGTGTGTGCGCGCGTGCCGGTGTGTCTGGCCACGTGTGTGTGTGCGTGCCTGCATGCTCCAGGTGCCTATGTCTCAAGTACAAAAAAAAAGAAAAAAAAAATCATTTTCTCAATTTTACACAAATAAGAGAGACCCCCCCCCTCAAAAAAAAAAAAATGTCAGAGTGGATTGAAAAGGTGCAGAAGTACACGTGTGCGCACGTGTTCGACAGACTGACACTGGATGAAATCAAGCTGATTAAGACGCTGCGTTTCAACACTTCCTCTCGCAGCCCACAGGCTTTGCTGCACGTAATAAACAAACAAACAAAACAGAGCTGGATGAACCGAGCGGCAACGCAGGGTTCAATCAGAGGGGAACGTCTCCAGGCAACTGATCCCAAATAAAAAAATATTATTTATTGCCCCCGGACTGACTTCAACTGGAGTGTCTTTGCCGTGAAATCTTTCCATCCTGACCGGCAGGTTTCTCTCTGAATCCATAATTTCAATGAATATCTCAATAAAAGCCATTCATTATTCAAGCTGTCACGGTTTGGGTGGTAATCTGTATTTGCCAGTTGGGTACTGCTTGTACACATTCATTTTGTTTGGAAACAACATCAAAACAATAGTCCCAGCATAGGTGCATTTCACTTCAAACTCAGGCTCAATTCCTTTGTCCAGCAGTCCTCTGACACCATGATGCATTTTAGTAATTTTGTTTGTTTATTTTTTATGACACGCCTCAGCTTAAGAAGAAATTCTAAAATACATGTCTGCAAAGATATTGTCTTACCTGCTTATGAGGCAGACCTCAGTGGTAAAAATAAATAAAAATAAAATATGTCATTGACGGGATGCCTCTGTGCTGTCGTGGGATCCTTGAAAGAAAAAAAAAAAAAAAAGTATTGAGGCTATTATTGCTGGCTTGCTCTTTCATCTAAAACTTCACTTTTATATCAGTAAAAAAAATAAAAAAAAATGCAATATTATGCAGAGTCAGCAGCATTTGGAAATACTTTGATACCGCCGGCGGCAGGAGCTGGATGCAATGAAACCACTGTTACGGCGTGAGGTTTATGGGTGGTGCAAAGAGCGAATTAGAACCAGGGAGAGCCAAGGTTAACAGCTGGCACTGTGTCTTACTCACTATTGTGAAAAGTTCTAGATGTTTTTACAGGTAAGTGAGCTGTGGCCGCATAAGCATGTGATACTCAGTGTGCTGGATCACTCTTCTCCACAGGAGGGGAAGACTTGGAAACAGAAATCGACGCTGCTGCACAGTATGTAGATTGTTGAGCTGAGAGTTGGTGGTCATGGCGTTGTCTCAGGCACACAAAGAAAGTAAAACCTCACTGTGTGTGCTGTTACTTGCATTATTATGGATGTATTCCCAGCATTTGCCTGGCTTCACTCCGCTCTAAACTCCTGTAATAGCCTTCATGAGTCATGTTTTACCTGTGAGACTCAAGTTTTAATGGCTCAGTTCATCATCTCTGATGTCAACACATGCATCCTGGGGATAGTTGAGCTCCGACATGCTGGTACATGGCTGCGTAGCTACTGTCAGCAGAACAATCTATCACAGCAGACAGTACAGAAGGGCTACACCGCGGTTTGTTTTAATTAGCCAACTTGGCTACATTAAAAGATAGAGATGAGTCAACCTGCTGTTGGTTACACTAACAGCGCTTTCCATCTTTGTTATCGACCGGTGCATGAAGAAAAAATTGTTTACAGCAAATGTTTACAGCAGCCGTCCTATTATCGTTTGTTATTATTTGTATGATAATCACGAAGGGAGGGAAGCAGTTGGACTGGAAATTTCATGTTCCTTCAGCGATTTCCCCTGCAATAGGAATGTGTCAGTCTAAGCAAACTTTATCAAATTCAGTTTTTATTGTTATTCAGGGAAGTGTCATTAAAAAATGATTTTACGTTTCTGTTATTGTTAATAAATTAATACATTTACAACCAGTATATAATAATAATAATAATAAAAATAATAGTAATAAAAAGAATGAAAAGAATGACAAGAAGAAGAACAACAACAATAATAATAATGACAATGATGGTAATAAAATTGTTATGATCAACATTACTATTCTAACTTATAATTATATTAGCAATTATTAATAATATTTAATATTAAATTAATATTACCAGTATTATTACTATATTATTAGATTAATTCAATCTTCTATGATCTAATCTAATAATTTTGGTAAAATAATAATTCTTTGATTAAAGATTCTAATACTAATAGTGTCACAATCATCACGATTGTTATTTTTATTATTTATTTACTTATTTGATTCATTTATTTATTGGTTGTATTCACATATAAACTTCATCATAATCCAACTTCATTGTCAGGGCCTGAGCTGCAGCGGTCGTAGGTCAGCCAAGAAGTCATTGTTGCGAACAGAATCACAAAAATCCCCCCCCCCCAAAAAAAAAAATCAAAAGAGAAGCAGTCCTGAGGTTTCCATATCACACACATCCCTTCCTGTGTCAGCTTCTAGAAATTCTGTCCATGAAAATCCCAAACGGTGACTATGGGAGGCCTCGGCAGAGCCGAGCACCTGCTTGAAAGGTGTCACCAATGCGGACACACAGCTCTCACAAAGTTTGTACAGAGACCAGCGCCCCGTTCTTCAACATAGAAACGTGTAAAAAATCTGATTTTTCATGCAATCCACTGAATTCTTGACATTTTTGTGCTCACCAGCACTTTCTGTTCCCAAATCCTGTACCGTCACTGAACCCGTGGAGGCTCTATTCAGAACATGTGCCCAGAGGCAGACCTGTGTCCAGCCATAAATCAATGACCATTGGTCTCACCACTGCATGATGATATGATCTTGTTCATGCGATGAATATAATGCCATGCAGTTTTTGCTGCTCACTGCAAAATGCACTCAAAATAATAGCTTTTTCTTTAAACTCTTGAATTGATTGCGTCTGAATGTCAGTCGATGTACAGATGCAATTTGTACATGCGCACGTACCGTTTCCTGTGCAATTTCCCAGGTGCCTCATTATATTTAGGACAGTTCATAAGATGATGATTTATTTCCAAGCCAGCAACACAAACGTGTTCATTTCTCCTGGGTACTGCTGCTCCATTAACCAAATAGAGAGGTACAGCCAGGTATCTCTCTGACTATATAATCAAATCATTTGGTATTCAAAACAGATTATTTAGCCCTAAGCAACGGTTCATCTCAGTTACCAAAAATGCTTAGATGTCTAATTCTATAGCCGGCTACAATTAAGGGTTGTTCATCACTGACCCTTCGAGGAGATTTGCAACCTTTTGTAATGTCTCTGCTTACTTTAAGTTCCCAAGCAAACTAATACGGGATGACGTTACAAATTTATTAAAACCCTCTCAATTGAACCGAGGTGATTGACAGCAGTTACATTGCCATCCTTATGATGGTGCAAAGCGTAGATCAAGAACTTCCTAGAGTTTCCCCTGTACTGTGCTTAATTTATGAGTGACCTTTTTCCAAACCAGTGATAAACTGTAAAAAAGCCAGCAGTTTCTTTGCAAGTGGGGATGTCTTTGACAATTTAATTTGTGAAAATTAATCTGTCGAAAGGAAAAAAAAAAAAAAAAAAAGCAAACACCTTTTGATTCAACAATTAAGTATCATATATTAGAGTACAAATGCAGTCTGTTATCATGGATATATATTTGAAGGGCTGACAAATGAAGAACCGCCCTGTGTTCAGTGCAAGAGGCTCATTTTAATTGTATTTGACCAGGCTGCTGTTAATTAGCTCCTTCAAGGAGGATGTGTGTTCAGTTGTGTTTATTTGTCCCTTTTGTTTTTTTGGTCAGCAGAATTATAAGAAAACCTCCAGACCTGTTTTCAGAACGTGGGCTTTTTCACAATTTCGACAAAGATGTAGTTTTTTTCTAATTTATATTTATATATATACATATATATATATATATATGTGTGTGTGTGTGTGCATGTGTATGTATGAATGAATATACATATGTAGATATATTTTCTTTCCATATTTATACTGCTTAGTATATAGGTTTGTGTATATTGTATATATGTGTGTTTTGATATATATATATATATATATATATATATATATATTCATTTTTCCATATCTATACTGCTTATCCTGCATAGCCAGCCTATCGCAGTTGTCGTTGGATTGAGTGAGAGGTTTCTCCTCATTCAGAGGAATAAAACCATCTGTCATTCACATGTCCTATGGAGACGTACTCGGCAACCATTCACTCGCTCATTCACATATGCGCAATTAAGGGTCTAGGATTGACCAACTGCATGGTCTTTAACTGTGAGAAGAAATCGGAGAACCTGGAAAAAAAAAACACCAGGCAGGTGGAGAACATGCAAACTCCATGAAGAAAGGCCCCGTGTTGGAATCCAGCCAGGGACCTTCTTGCTGTGAGGCAGAACTGCGTAGCTCCTCATATGCTAATATTGTATCACATTTGGATGACATCACAAGGGCACATGAAGGGCAGTTGCAGAATTTCAACACAAAAAAAATGATTTCTTTATTCTGGTTACTACCAGTTATTGTAGATTTTTTTTCTCAACATGTTGACCTTAACTTTGCTTTTGCCTCATGTGATTGCTAGTAACCTGGTGGCATGCCTTTTTACACATTTATAAAAAGGATATTTTAATATCTGATATCGTCTGCCGGCAACATCAAGGGCTAACACAGTGCGTCTGTCGGTGCGGGCTCCCATAATTCATTTGAATTCACCACTTTTGCATGCTGGGCTGATTGCAAGGTGTGTCCTCTCAGAGCGGGTCCGCACTTTGACAAGCTGTCAGTGTCGACGGAGTGGAAGTGTGTCTCTGATGGCTGTACCTGTCTGTCAGGGTGTGCACGCGCCATGCAGATCTCAATGTTTGCAGAGACCTTAATCTCAAAGTGAGAAAAGACTAAAATGATGTATCTGATGTTTTTTTGTTGCACTTCCATTGAACAATGTTGATGATTGTGTTTGTGAAGGTTGTCAATCATCCAGGTTGTGGCCCGTCATTTTTCAAATCCTGTCGTAGCGGAAGGACTTCCATTGTTGCCACAATCTTTCGTGTCTAATTCAAGAGGCTCCTCCAGTTCTAACAGACCGTGGGGTGTTTCCAGTATACGACTGAGGGTTGGGTGTTGGCCCAGGTTAAGAGGGTTTGTTATGTTAACGAGTGAGTGGGTGTGTTCTGAGTGTGTTGTTTGGGACTAAATCTAAATCTTCCAGTTGCCATGACAAGATTTAAACATGATTGGTTAGGATTGTTCTCATGGTTTCGGTAAACCAAAATAATGCAGATACCATTTTTTTGTTGTGCATATTCAGGATTTCTTTCATCTAAAAAGCAGCTATTCGAAACACTATTATCAGATCAATTATAAAACGGTTCAGAAACGACTAACAGGAACGTACAGGAATTCGGTCCTCATGATTTATAGATAAGGTCTTTTGTGAAATGGGTCATAACGGTTTATTTTTATAAAGTGGGTCCCCTGCAAAAGTAAAAAAGTTTGGGGAACACTTTAGGGCACAAAGGACAAACAGGATTTTGAGTCTAAGCTTCTGAATGAGTCACACACCGTCGGATACCCCGGACTCCATAGCGACGGCTTTTTATTTTTAAAGGCAGATGTTCGAGTAACATCTGCCTCAGACCAGGGGCTTATTTGAATGTATTGTCAAGGTTAATTAGGTGAAATTTCAGTCAGGTACCATCCGCAAAGTGTCTCCGAGGTCTCGGACGATTTCCATAAATGTCACTCGCCCTCAGCCACTTTTATATATTCAGAAGCCTTGTGACCTGAACACACAGCAAACTTGTTTTGGACAGCCTCATTGAGTTTCATGAGCGTCTGTAGAGCTCCAGAAACACCAGAATAACTCAAATTTACAAAGGGCCTCCCCGCATAAACGGTTAAGTACAAGTTTCTTGACGGGCCCTCAGATCCAAAGACTTCACGTAGTTTATTGAGTCTAATATCTTTGAAAAAGGTGGTGAGAAGTTGAGAAAGTCGGCAAGTGCCGAAAATCAATCTCAGGAATTTTCACATCACAGAGCCTCTTGAGACCAAGCACACACAGGGTGTCAGGCGGTGATCACGATGAAGGCCAGATGTCCCCTGCACAGTGCTTGTAATCATCAACGCCCTCGCGAGAAAAGCATTCTGTCCTGATTACCCTGTGATGAAAGGCCATCCTTGTTTTTCTCATCACGGTCAGAACATTTCACTTCTGCGAACTCTGCACTCTTTCTCATTTGTAGCATTAAATGTTTGTTATGTGGAGTTTTCCCTCCCACGTGCCTCTGCTTGGGAGATTCATCACAAACACGCACCCTGCTGACCGTGCAGTTTCCGACTTTTGGCTTTGGTTCAGACCAAGAATGAGCGCTGTAGTTAGAATGCCCTCACGCTGCGTAAACTCTGGTAAATTCACCGTGCCCATCATTTGATGATAAATGTCAAGCCCTGGGATGTCATAAATCCTGCGAACCAGTTTTAGTTCGAGACAAAGGGCCAACATGATCCGAACTGCTTCTCTCCAGGAGGGGACAAAAGTAGATTTCAAAGTCATTGCATGTTGATGTTGTTGACGGAAAAATGGAGTGAAATGAAGGAATCTCAAAGGGCTGGCGGAAAAACAGGATTACAGTCATCTCATGGTTTTTTATTGGCAGGACAGACTTTACTGCTATTGAGCTGCAGCAAATGAGGGCCGTGTGCACCAGCTCAGATTTAACATGCTGCCAAAGCTAACTCTGAGTTAGCATATGCATCTTCAACCTGCAGTAGCATGGGCATGGTTGCATTGTATTAAAATGAGTGAATTAATGAGATGAATAATCAAAAAAAAAAAAAGACAAAAAAAAGAACCACACTTCATGCTGTTGGTTGGTTTATTTGATTATTTATTTATTGATCCATATATGTATTATTATTTTTATCATCACTATATTTAATATTATTATCATTATCATTATTATTATTATTATTATTATCAGTAGTAGAAGTCGTAGCAGCAGCAGCTGCAGGAGTATTTTTTGATTTATTTTTTTTCCACATTCCAAATAGCCCACGCCAGTAACTGACCTCAAGGTTTTGATGTGCTTCACCCTGGGAAGCCCTCATTTAATGTAGAGAATTTATCCATCACTGGGGAGAAAAAAAATCCCCCAAAAGTTTAATGAAGCGATATATTTTAAACATTGCATTTATGGGATGGAGGCCTGTTTTCCACATACTGACAGCAATGTGGGTGTTGTTGACGTCCTCTGCACATCCAGTGTCCATTGCCATCCTGGAGCCGGGGTCTCTACTCTGAGGCTTTTGTTAAGGTTTCTTCCGGTTTTTTTTATTGCTGAAAGGTCTTTTGGGGGCAGCTGTTCCTCACTCGACGGTCGAAGGGCAGAAGATGCTGCACCGCGCATCTTGTAAAGTCCTCAGAGCCTATAGAGGCAACTGTGTTTATGATTTTGGGTTATAAATAAAAACCTTGGCTTGACAAGAGAGGGGGGTTGGAAATGTAGCGCTATAAAAGAAGAAGATGCACCTGGGTTGTAACTGAAGAGACAGAATGATTTATTCACTCATGTATTTATTTATTCAGCGCAGACCTGAATACGAAACAATTATCAAAATGATTTTCCACACTAGGATTAAAAATACATATGAAGATTATTGACCAGCTCCCCGATAATAGTTTCAAACAACAGAACGTTGAATAATCTCTGTTAGATTTTCTATTTGATGTGCAAGTGCTAGTCTGCAAATTTCACTATCTAAATATTTTCTGAGCGGGAGCCTTATATAAGTGTGTATAATTTGGGGCTCCACCAGAGGGTTTGCTCTCACCTCCCGTTCTCCTTGTTCTACCAGTTTTTAAAATATGCATGAGGCATCTGTCTTCGCAGGGAATCATTTTCCCTTTGCTTCACCACGGTGCAGTTTGCCGGTCTTCACATTGGAACTATTTATCAGTGGGCAAGTGTAATCCAGGCATGTGAGCTCCAATATGGATCCCTGGCGAGAATTATGTATCATCAGCAAGCCTGTGGTTGGCAGGCAAAAAGAAAAAAAAAAAAAAAAGTCAAGCGGGGTGGCATTTTCCCGCGAGCGATACCTGATCTCATCCTCAAGGTCAAGAGCTGGCTTCATGCTAATATCGGTGTTTGAGTGGGATATGATCTTGTGATTTTTTTTCTGTCTCACATAGTCGGTTCAAACAAAGATGAATGGAATATCCGTTTTAGGCAAGAGTATTTTTTACATATTCACCAAAGTGACAATGATGTTAAGAGGAAATAAATGATTTCTAACAACACGGCGATCCTTGAAGTGCTTATGATAAAGTCAGACGCATTCAAACTCGCTGGATTTTCATTAAATATGCAAATACAAGTACCTTTTAGAAAACAGCAGACAGTATGTTTTAAGTGTCTTGCAAACCAAAGATTCCGTTATCATAAATTTTCTATACCAGCTATTCATTGCTAATGATCCTTGACGATTCTGAACACATCAACCTTTATTTTTTCAACGGATCCCAAAGCACAAGGTCCCTTAAGGATCAGGAATCCATCTTATCTCCTCAGTCCTTTCAATGTTCTCCACTCATATTGCACTTTCAGCAGATCAGCACTTTACACTGGATTAGCTTCACCCATTCATTCATGCACCGACGGCGACGGAGCTGCCGTGCAAGGCGCTTACGGGACCGTTGGGGGCAACTTGGAGGGAGCGAGGGTCCGGTGTCATGCCGAGGACACCTGCAGACAGGAAGAGCCGGGGATCGAACTGCCAGCTTTCCGGTCGGAGGGACGCTCACGGGACAGAAATCCAGCAATGGAAACGAATAAATGATAGAAGCTGTCCCGAGTCGGGTACCACTTGATCACCTTCGGTGGCAAACAGTCTCAAGCTAGTGTTGCTTCGCCACAACACAACAAGACTGGATGGTAGTGACAGCGAACGGGGGATGTAGCGAGGAGGTGTCAGGTGTGGCTTGTTGCATGGGGATCCTACTGTGATTGGGATGACTCGCTGCGCGGTGGCTGCCGCAGCTGATTGCCACAACCAGATGCTATGATGGTGACTCCGCCTGCTCTTCCAGGCTAAAAATATGCATTCAGTCTATTTTTTAACAGAAGACGCTCCATTTCACACAAAGCGGAGGAAACGAACACGGCATATCATCTGGGTGATTTTAAAAAATATGTCACTTCACACATTCGTGGACGTGCATGACGTGAATGTCTCATGAACAGAGAAAGAAAACTATCAATTGAGACCAGAGATTTCACTCAGGCTTGGAACCACGAATGAATGAAGATTCACCTGTATTGAATTTATCTGCAGGGTGCATTAGTACAAAGAAGGAAATGGCATCAATAACTAAAAGAAAAACAAACAAACCGTTTAAGTAAACAAAGCGTCGTAGCCATGAAGGAGCACAACCATTAGGGGAAATGATCAAATCAGTTAGTCTGGGCAGACAAATCCCCTCAAATTCCAGGACCCTCCCCCCGGGGAAATGGAATACCACACAGAGGAGGAGTTACTCTCACATTGCAGCAGGCCCCGGTGAATTGAAATTTGCTCCACCGACTTGAAAGGGACAATTATCACATTGCATTATGTTAATGGCACATATGTGCTTCTGCGTGTGGATATTAAAAAAACGGCGTCAGCTGAAGTTAAAACGTGCCATGTCACTAGGAGGCAGCAGACCTCAGAAAATGCACTTGCCTTTTTTTTTTCCTTTTCTTTTTTTTTCTTTTCTTTGTTGGTTTTTTTTTGTCATTTTATTTTTGTCTCTTCAATTTCGAGCTGGTTTCTCTCATCTGCTGTGACTGATGACAGTTTTTTTTTCTGGTTTCTTGCTGATGGAAATCTCATCACTGCTTTCAGTATTGAACTTGTGGTAAAATGAATGGCATGGCCACTCTGCACAGCAGCTTATTGCGGATGGGTCAAAACAACGGAGTGAATAATGCTTTCGATCATGTCAGCAGTGTAGAAACTAAAAATAGTGTCGCAGATTAGTTTAAATTACTCCATGGATGTTACGGTTTCGAGGCCTGTTTACAAGTTAAGTTTGCTGCATCTTTGTAAAGTCATTTAAGGTGACATACTCAAGGAATTGTTTGCCTGGATGTCTCAGCGGAGCACCTGATAGGCGGAGTAGACATTGACTAAATGGGGAATTAGCTGAGTGTTTTTCTTTTTTTCCATCACAACAATGTATTTCTCTCACTTTGAAGTTTGTCAGGGCCTCTGCGTTTGTCGCTGTTTCAAAGCGAACACACATCCGGTTCTGCAGTTGTTGTCTAATCCTGTTGTGTGCGAGTTTACAGTGTTGGTTTGAGGGGCCAGCATGGAAACATCCAAACATATTTGCATTGATATGTTTATTCATTTTCCATTCATTATTTGTATAAAAGGAATGGGATATTGCATCACAAATCCTGGCACCTGTTAGTAATAATAAGAATAGTAATATCAATGATAATGGTTGGATTCTGACTGGGGCCTTTTAGTATTTTCTCCTGGTGTCTGGGTGGGTTTCCTCCCACAAACCGAAAACATACAGGAAGTTCATTTGAGAATCTTAATTAATTATAAGCCTTCAATAATTCCGGGTCATAAAAATGTGTGTTTTACATGTGCGGTTCATTTCAAACCTATTGATGACCTTATCTTTCAGATCATAAATTAAATAAATGAAGATACAATGGCATCCAATCAGCACATGTCTGTGTGTGTGTGTGTGTGTGTGTGTGTGTGTGTGTGTGTGTGTGTGTGTGTTAGAGAGAGTAAGCAAGTGAGAGAGTGAGCAAAAGCTCATCTCAGTTTAATCTGCTCATACAGTCCGAGTCGACTGCGTTGTACCAACCTACTATCTAATGGGTTTGGGGCAAAGGCAGGAGTTACTTTATGGAGCTGCAGTCAGGGTGCCGATTAGAAATACAAATAAATAAATAAAAATTCCATTGGCACAGAGACTCTGCTCTCTGTAAACAATGTCATAAATCATACAAGCTTCTTACAAGTAATTCCCAAACTCTCCTTAAACTTGATAAGTCCAACACACAATAACTCAACATTAATGGAGTGTTGTATTTGTTTGATCTACTACTGCTGACACCAGGGGGCTTTTTTTTTTTTAAATCTATTAATGTTTGTGAGTATATAATTGATTTATTCATCTATGACTATTCAAGGACGGCCTCAGATTTTGATGGTACAGCCATTTGTACTCGGTTAAAATTGATGGTAAATAGTCAGCACTATTATAATATTGCACCCAACTGTCTTCAATCATCCACTCAGCTGTAATACATGTAATACATATTAATATGTGTGTCTATTTTGGCTTTATCAATAACAAAGTTATGATTTGCTCATGGTTAAATATCGGGCCACTGTAGATTAGACATAATATAGTCCTCCTTCCTGGAATGAGAATTTCTTAAAGACAGAGCTGCGTTTAAAGCAAATGAAACTTCCTCCTCGTCAAACTCTTGCCAACACATTTTTAAAGATTTCATCTGAAATCCTCAACTGTGAAGAGTGTGGGGGCATGAAGGGTTGGGGGGGCGTAAACCTGACAAACAGCGCTCTAATACTAACCAAACTTTGCTTGCCTGATCGGAATGTGGCCTAGATTCTCGAAACCGCTTCAAATGAAATCTGAAGGTCGTCATTAATTTGGGATTTCCCTCCTTCCTTCTCCTCCTTTTCTCTGATTGTTGAAGATATTCTCTAGCAGATCAATGTGTATACAAACACACACACACACACACACACACACACTCTTGATGATTAGACTTTAGGTGAGTCTAATCAACTGAATTAGTCTGGTCTCATATTCTGTGCACAAAAAAAGCCAGAAACTTTTCAAGTCCCCTTTGCTGACGAAGCCACAAGTAAACTGTCAACCATAACAGTGTAATTCACAATCTATTACTTGGCACTTATCAACCCCTTCAATTTGTACAGAGCCCCGCTGAGCAATAAAACACATACACGATAAAAACAAATTATGTCATGTTTTCCTGGATGCTCAGGTGTCTTCCTTGTTCTCAGAGCTATAAATGTACTCTACATCCCCTCCAGCGCGAAATGCTATCTCGCTGCGATCAGACATTCCACTAGCGGTCGGTCACAGTTTCTGCAGCTCTTGTTTTTCAGTTCATTCATTTCGTGCAGAACTCCCATTTTACCATTAGTTCTGTTTGTGATTCATTCAGCCCCGGATTGGACAACTGTCTGTCTTCACCGAGGTTAAAAGAACGAACTCTGAAATTACCGAATAAATATAGGAAGACATAACAACGGAAGAGACACTGCACCGTATGCAGACGTACGGCTGTAAGGATTCGATCTCGTGTTTTGTTTGACGGACCTCATCTGTACGCGGCTGCTGTGGCTCAGTTGGCGGAGAGGGTTGCACTTCCAATCAGAAGGTTAGCGGTGTGATTCCTGGCTCCTTTGATCGGCAAGCCCAAGACACCGAACCGTCGTACCTTGCAGTCTTGTTAGCGCCTTACATGGCAGATCTGGCGCTACTGGTGTGTGAGTGTGTGTGTATGTGTGTGTGAATGTAATCAAGTGTAAAGCACTTTGAAACCACAAGGTGATGCAAGCACTATTTAAGTGGAGACAATGTTTGTAGGCTTTTTTGGTGCCCCATATGCATTTATTTGCATAAACACGCTTTGTTGGCCGTCCTCACTACATCCTTATTCCTGATTATTTATTTATTTGATAACAACTAAATATCAGCACTTTCAGAGCTGTACTTTAACAAGCGCTTAAAAGCCAGAGTAGCAAAATGCTAAATGCAGAAGTGTTTTTGAGAGAACTGTTTCCAATGGATACGATTAATCAGTTATTCGTGGGGCAGTGTATGAAATGAAAGAGCTTTGTCAAACTGCTGAATTTCCTAACAGAAATTCCCAGTGTAGTCAGGTGGATCTTTCAGCGAGAATTTCACACAGAACCTCATTTATAGCTCTTGATTAATACCCATGAGGAAACCCTCTTCTTTTTTCCTGTGTTTGGCCTCCGTTATTTACACACTCCCTGGTAATTCTCCAACATTTAATGTGTGGTATCCTCTATAGGAAGTAATGGATTTTGAAGTATATTTTGACACCTGCAGCTCTTCCCTTAAATGTCTCCGAGCCAGCTTCAGGTGCAGGAATCTAACTGACACTTCACACACCAGTAGACGAGATCCCACAATAATTGGAATAAAACGCTATTTATATTGTTGTCAGACTCAGTGTGTGGCTGCATATAAAGGGGCTCTTGAATCACAGCCTTTTCACTGGAATATCTGTAATTGTACGAGTTTTATAACACAAATCATAATTCCGGCATTCTCGCTGTAGAGGCTGCGTGAAAGCCCAGTGGTGCATAACGCTGATGAAGCAACCAGAGAGATAATCAAATAATTATAAATGAGAAATGTTCTGCTTCATTATGCTTCTCTTTGATAAATGCACTGCCTCATTTTCTCCATGACAAATGTAGATTACATTCTGTGCAAGGCCACAGGTTGCTTCATGTATATTTAGCTTTGATGATGAACACTATATTGAGAAGAGAACACGTGTTTACAATCTGCACCGACACAAGACACTTTCTATTTGTATTGAGACACTTATTACCTTTTTTTTTTTCTTTCTTTAGTGTGTCCACGTGTGACATTTATCACCAACAATGAAATGAGCTCTGAAAGGGACAGATGGATACCCCAAGTTAGCGGACAAAAAACACAAGTCTGGAAATTATTCAGCGCCACAGATTCGATGCCAACGGAAGGCTCGCTGGGTTATTTGCCATTTACTGACAGACACTTTATTATGTCTCTTCATGCAAATGGCATCAAGAGGAGAATAGCATGTAAAGAGCATATTCAAATGAGGTGTATAGACGTTTGATAAAGACGTGTGAGTGACATCACTTGTACCGAAAACAGTTTCATGCCAGGAGCAATAATGCCATGCATAAATGGGAAAAAAAGGAAAAGAAAAAGAAAACAAAACTGCATGATCATATGGTAAGAATCGTAATGACCAGAGTAGCTGGCTGTGAAAAATGGCAAAATCCGTTGATATTTGCGTCAAAGAAAATTATGCACATTGAAGACAATTAAACCGATTTAATGCTACTACTATTATTGATCGTAATTATTATTACTTTTAATAATACACACATTCACAAGCTTAAATCTGAAGTGGAATTGAGATTTAAATCATCATTTGAATTACTGTCATCATCATATGATGATTATGGTCAGTAGAGTGTAATAACCCTGGTCAACCAAAGTAAGAATAGAGTTGCAAATTAACAAATTGATAAATGCATAATCATATCATTTCAAGCAAAGTGTCTCAGTCTACCCTCTCATCTTCAAGCTAAACAAAGGACTCTTGATATTCTTGAGATTTCACAAGTGTTTTACATCCCATTCAAGAGGCTTCTTTGGCTGTGACTGTTTGACAGATAGTGTCAGGCATTTAACCTCTGCGGGGAATGTAACACCTTCAGAGACTTTTGAGTTGGCAGGGGAGTCATCGGAGTCCCACAAGTCAAGATGTGCGTGGTTGTTAAGCGTCTCGGTGAAGGATCACATCAACAAACTATCAGTGTTGTAAACGCCAACGTCTCCGGAATCACAGCCATTCCAGTTTATTCCACTGAAAGCGTGTTTTAGTTCCCTTTAGCTCGGCCACAGCCGGGTTGTGAGGAACAAAATATTTTCATTAGAAACTTTAGAAAACTCTTTCATTAGAAAACTCATTAGAAAATTTTCATTAGAAACTGCTGAAACGCTAAAAACACGCTGTTCTCGCAAGACTCCTGGTCACAGTGACCAAGGAAGTGCTGGATGTCACGATAATACAATGACAACATTCTGACTCAACATTGTAATAGGAGCACAGTGATTTTTTTTGCTTAAGAAAAAAAAAAAGAAAGGAATAAAGACCCAAAATTGAATTGTTTTTGAAAGCATAACTGCTATAGCGCAACCGATTTGTCTGCCCTGCAACTAAATGTCGCAAGTGGAAGCTGTTCCGATTTTGCTTTATATCTCAGCCCAAAAAATCCAACCCCGACCCACTTCTGTAGTACTGCAAGGAGTCTAGAAGATTATGTGCACAGCAGTGATGGGAAGGAAGTGTGTTTGTTCATATAATGATATTAAGTATCATTTATGTGCTTTTGCATGATTATTTCAGTTCTATTGCTCTACTTGCAACACATTCCAGGCTTTAGCCAACGTTGATTTGACAGGCGTGTTTACTTTACTGAAATTGGGCATTTAATAATACATTTGAAATCTAACTTCTTTCTTGTTTAATGTGCTATTAATGGACTTTAAGTGAACTCCACATCGATAAACTACATCGAGATACTGTCACGCGTCTCTTATTGTAAGAGAAACACATTCGTCAAGAATAAATTAGCACGAGCCTGCGTGATGATTACTTCATGAGGTCAGTTTACTGGTAACACGTGGGTAATATTCCTGAGGCTACGCCGTTGCATTGAGTAACAGATCCCTTCATCAGAGCAGTTTCTAAAACTTATGTTGGCTTATCTTGAGGCAAAAAAAAAAAAAAAAAAAATCAGATACATTTTTTTCTCCCCATCTCAGTGGCTAAGTATTGTTGTTTGCTGTGAGATCAGCCTATAGAAAACGTCTTACCCTTGGCCCGTGAGAGGCCTTGCTCCGAGGTTGGTAACTGCAGGGCTGAGATGCTCTTTTCTGCTGTGCAAATGTTGCAACCTTCATCACAGTGAAGATGACAAAGGCGGAGTGGTTGGAAAGTTGACCGGGACTCAGCGGCATGTCCACTTCTCCATTATCAAACATCATAAGAAAAGACACTTTGTGCTCTTTTAATTATACAGGGAACGAGATGAGGACTTTTTTTTTTTAAAAAAAAATTATTATTAACCTCGTGTCTGCTTTGCATTGAGGAGGAACACGGCTCAGTCACACAACGTTACAAAAAAATGATCCGCCATATCTCTCACATGTAATTTTTATTAGAATCTGTAAATCCTGTTTCGTATTATACCGCCGAGTTGTCTCATCCATTTTCCGTGGCACTCGGGAAACGAATCATTCTCAAATTAGAAACTGCTGCTCCGACTCTGCGGCGTTGTGAAGAGTCTTATCTTGAGCTATCACTTGTTGGGGAATTATTTTTCACTCGACAACTTAGCTGCTGTCCATCTTGCCACGTAACCTGACTCAAGATGTGAATGTGCGTCAGTGGAGCAGTTTCTTCACCAGAAGATGGTAACTTTATTGACAATAAGTTGTAGTGCCACAGGAGGACTTTGTATGAAAACATAGTAATTTGAGACCTTGGCTTTTGGTGGCACGTGGTGCATTTGTTATGCGTCAGTGTGGCAGAGCGGCGGCCTTGAAATGTATTTTGTCTGTATTTATTTAATTCTTTGGGATCAGTAAACGAACTCTCATTCATTCCAATGAAAATGAAGCTTCTAACTCACCTTGTATCGAAGTCAAGCAGTTCCTGGTCTACCTGGTGGAGAGAATAAAACACATTTTGTACAGTAATACAAAAAGACTGCCGCTTGAATCGGGACCAGCTTGTGTCATGACGGAGTCAATTATTGCCATTTATTTAAACACCAACGTTTGCTTTTGCTGTGTGATTCTGACCCTGACATTCTCATACTGCGAGTCACTAGTATTGTAGCCACCTCTTGTAAGTTGGTGTGAGAAAGGCTCTGCGTATGTGTGAGCATGTGTGTTTATGTATGTATATATATATATATATATATATATATATATATATATATATATATATATATAATTTATGTATTTATTTATTTATTTATTTTCCCAGCATTTTGTACTCCATCTTTTGCCTGGTTCTCATTCAGAGCTATGTTATTTTCTTGCCATTAAGTCCAGGCCTCTGAATCAAAACATGATAAAGAAAAGATTCAAAGCCCCCACAGAACAGTAGCCTTTGTGTAAAATGCAGAAGGGGGGGGGGGGGATAAGAAGTTTCACTGACTTTCAATTATTGTCTAATTTCTATCATTGATAAAATTCTGTGGTCTATAAGTTTTTCTAAAAAAAAGTTATAACAACACTCCAACATAATCTCAGCATATCATGAAAGTCCAAATAGCCTGAGAAAATGGAGCTATCAAGTAGCTTTGGAGCTTTATCGACATTTTAACACAAGTCAGACAAAATTATCTACATCAACACAATTGCAGCACTTTTGGACAGGCGAGAGACGAAACTCGATAGATATGAGTGCCAAATCACTTGTGTTTGTCTTCAGATGATAAACACAAATTTGCAGTTTTCTGTGTGTAACTCCAAAGATTTAGCAGCACAGAATGTGAGGTTCAACAGTGGCTGCTAATTTTGAGAGAATTCATATTCAGACAGACCAGCATGTGGATGGAATAGATGCTCAAAGATAATGATGGGACGTCCTAGTCTGTGTTTTGCAACTGGTGACCTTCCGGCAGCTTCCTTGTGTTGTATAAAACAACCGAGAACGGCAATGTAGCGCAATTCGATGACTTCACAGTGACGCAATGGTTAGTGCTTCCACTTCACAGCAAGAAGGTCCCTGGTTGGATTCCGGCAGGGGTCCTTTCCGTGTCTCCCACCGTCCGAAAACATGAAGGAGGCTCATTGGGGACCTTAAATGCCCAGATGAGTGAATGGTTGTATGTCTATATATGTTGGCCTTTGATGAACTGCTGGCGAGTCCAGGGTGAACCCCGTTGCCCAATGACAGCTGGGGGAGGCTTCAGGGGAAGAGAAGCGGTGTCGATAACGAATGAATGAATGAACTGTGGAGTTTGTCAGTCATTCAGGTTATAAGGAGTTCTTGTAGGAATCTTCTTCACATATGTGCATAATGTGTATATGTGTATATGTATATTTATATATGTAGGTGTGGGTATGTGTATGTATATATGTGTGTATATATGTGTATGTATGGGCATATGTGGTGATATGTGTGTATATATGTAGGTATGGGCATGTGTATGAATATATGTATGTATATGTGTGCATGTATGGTGATATATGTGTGTGTATATGTTTGCACATGTACATATTCTTCCTTTTCTAACTGTTATTTTTATATTGCTATTGTTGCACTGCTGCAACACACAAATTCCCCTCATGGGGATCAATAATACTGTAGGTATGGGTATGTGTGTAAAAATGTATGTATACATGTGTGTGGAATGTATGGTGACTTATCTGCATATGCATATGTGTTTGCACTGTCATATGTGTGTATTTATCTTTGCTGTTTTTTTTTTTATTTTATTTTTTTTTATTTTCCCTCTAATGTTGCTGCTGCAACACCCAAATTTCCCCTATGGGGATCAATAAAGTATTATCTTATCTTAAAGTCTTATCTTATCTTATTGTTGTCATGGAATCTGGACTTGGATTTCTTCACTTGAAGACGCGTCATCTCTCATCCTAGAGGCTTTTTCAGTTCTAATGACCTGTGGGGAGTTTCCGAATATAACCGCCAGGGTTTTGGGGCAGGTCTGGGTTATGGTGGTTTATGTAAATGGAAGAGTTGATCGGCAGAAACTAGGTCGAGGGGGTCGTTATGCTGATGGTGTGTCATTCATTGGGGAAAAAGGCGAAATTCTGGGGGGGGGGGGGGTTACTTGGGTTGGAATGGGAAAAAGGAAAAGGGGGCCAAAGAAGTGAAACCTGTTGTATCAAAGGGAC
>CAAKHD010013475.1:48985-59830 GCA_901007705.1 Fistularia tabacaria
CCTTTTTTTTCTCTGGGAAAAGAATTTTGGTCCAATTTTTTTTTGGGTTTTTAGCCTTTTTTGTGGGTGAATGGTTTCACTTTTTTTTTTTTTTTTTTTTTTCCTACTTTGTGTTCTGGAAGGATTATCAATCCGTTCAGCTTCTGACCGCCAGCATTGTTATTCTATTAAAATATAATCCTGTAATTAATTTTGTGCTTTCTGTGTGGGGACTTGACATTCGGGTAGAGCTCTTGGGACCCACTTGGTCGTGTAAACATAGTTTCATTATGACTACACTGACTACTGTATCATAAACAACATTTCTAAGATTAGATTGTGTCAGAAGAATATCTGTTTTAATTGGAAAATTCAAAATTTCAAAAGAAAATGCATGCTGTATAAATCTCTTCATAAGTCCAAATAGACTCTTGGCAGTCTTTTGATAAAATGAGATGATAAGCCTCATTGTGTTCCTGACTTTCATTTAGTTTCTCGTTTTGTTCAGACTTCTGTGCACCAATTACCACCGCATTCGTTATCCAGCTCTTCTGGCCACAATAACAAATAAAGAGAATTAATAAAAGCACTAACCAAATCCACCCCTTTCCTTTGTGTTTCCGCGACCGACCAGAAAGGCGGCTCTTGTTCATTCCTGCTCTCTGCTCTTCTTTGATTCTTCTAATAATGAAAAATGTTGATTTCGGAGAACAGACTGTGGTCCATTACGCCATGCTTATTATCCGGGGGTTGTTGTTTACCCAGCCCACATAGCATTGTTCCTCCCATATGGCTTTTAGCTTCACTTAAGTGTGAATCGATGTTCATCAGTGGGAGCCAGAGGTGACTGTATAGGTTTGACAAATATGTACATTGGATTAGCATTTCCCCGAGATCATTCATATATACAGCACCGCCGATACCCTCCTCTGACCCAGAGTGTGTGTCGTTATTAAGCATCGGACAGGCTGGATGATGTGTTGAGAGGTACCGAGGTAATTACAGCAGAGACTCGTGGCGTCCCTGATGAGACGATTTGCAGGCAGACCTTTGTTTGCCAGTTTGCTTGTTTGCTCTCTTTCACTATAATGGACTTCTGGATAATGAGGTCATGATTAAAGCAAAACGACACACGGAGACCAGCCAGTGTTTTCTTGTGATTTGTTCGGATAATTTTAAAGATTTTATCACAAAGTTCATTTTTCCATAATGGCTTACGACTAACTGGATTGTTTTTTGGGATGAGTTCATCTACTTAGCGGGAGTTGTGGTATTTTGTACACCGGCTCACCCAAATACGAGGTGCTGTTCTGAACGAACTGCTCAGACGGTCATTATTGTAGTAACTCAAGCTGCACTCTTACATCCAGATTTCTAATTGACCTCTAATAATAGTCCCCCTGTATATCAAGTTACTTTTATTTCACTTTATTTTATAACCAGAATGGATCTTTGACCAACACTGTGAGGATGTCTAATCACTATATTATTTGAGAAATATGTTTTTTTAAAGTTCATAAAACTTATCATTTATTCATTGCGGTGTTTGTTTAAAGCTGTGTTTTTCCACCCAGTAATTGTTAAAGTATAAATTATAGATGTTTAATGCACAATAACCTCTTAATTAATATATCAATTGCTAAAAGAACAACACTCGCGGGCCTCGTCATGGAATACAGTACAGTGTTATTGTTCCGTACTTCATAGACCATCTCTGCAGTAGATCGTTTGCAGGCTGCAAACCCCGACAAGGTTCAAAGGGTGCAACCACATTTCCTTACATATGAGAAGGTTCACGAATGCCGTCTATTTGTTTCGTGCTGCGGTCGAATAGAAGTCACTACTAGAATGTAAGAAATGACTTGTTAGACTTCTCCAAATATGCTTGTATCCCTCCTCTTTCTATATCACTTTTTTTTTTTATTGTGCTGTTTTTTTTCTTAAGCCTCCCTCTTTATCAGATTTCAGAACGTACATTTCTGAGTGGAAGTCATCATTAATGTTCTGTTTTCAATTAGCGGAAGACTGAAGGGAGTCAGAAAGCATGATTTAACCCATTGCAAAATGATTTCCCACATTTTGTATGTGAACATTTTACGAGTCATAAAAGCAACATTTCATATGCTGTCCTTGATCAGTCCCGGTTCTTTCACCTCCCACTTTGAGAAGACGGACAATCTGAATAGATTGGATTCCATTCAACGATGAATGGTGGACTGACTTTGCCAGCTGATGTCAAGGTCTGCCGCTCGAGTTTTGTTTCCTTTTACGACTGCTCAACATGAAAAGTCTCTTCTTTACTTTCCCTTGGTAGAGCTTTAAATATTAATGTAAAATGACGGACTTGGCCAATGTGTTGCTGAGCATTCGTGTTCCTGTTGAACTAAGAATGCATCTCTTAAGAGAAGCTATCTACTTAGACCATGCAGTTTATTTTATATGTATACTGTATGAAGATACATATTTTTTTTCATTAAGGGTAAAACTTTATCATGTATTTTTTGGTCATCAAATATAAGTGGATCTCATAGCTCTATTCAAAGCAATCCAAGACTACATGGTGGTGCAGTGGTTAGAACTTCCACTACACGGCAAGAAGCTGACACAATTCTGACACGGTGGCCTTTCTCTGTGGAGCCTACATGCTCTCCCCGTGTTTAATAATAGCCAAAATGGGTGAGTGAGAGATAATGGTTGTGAATTGGTGAATAGATAATGAAGGAACTTTCCACCATTGCACTACCGTTTCAAAAATCGCTCCAATGAGTTTGCAGCTGTTGACCAATACCTCATTCTGTGTCAATCAGAAGTGCAATCACATATGCATGTATTCCTTGCATGTGATAAACAGTTTATCACACGCAAGGAATACATTCTTTAATACTTAATGGTGGACCAACTAGATAGTCCGACTAATTTGGATGCACTGTGGACGGCAAAGTAGGAATTTCATCGTGCAGGGAAAGACGTTTCCAGACTGTACACGTGACAATAAACGCTTTGACTCTCTTGAACCTTTAAACAAAGGTCAGTTTGTCAAGCTTACATAATGTGGTTGTTTATCCTAATTTGCGTTCGCTCATATCACGTGTCGAACACTTGTTTTGTTTGGCGAATGCCCGCTGAGACCACATCGCGTACACAAACTGGAGCTAATGAATAATGTACTGTATGTGATGAAACAGAACCTACGCGCTGATGTAGCAAACTTTTTCTTCATAACGCTCGAGAAAATCACTCCTACTCCTAACAACTCTGCACAGCAGCGTCTTTATTGCAACCTGTTGTGTCTCATAGTTGCATTCGGTTTCTCTTCATATCCATGTGAGGATGTGTTCAAAAAAGTAACTTAAAATCAATTAAGAAATAATGAATACTCTTATCTGCTGGTTGCTGAAACCCAGCTTTGAACATAGTGGGAAAAGAGAAAAAAAATGATGATGTTGTCTTTGCTTTCCATATCTTACTCCAGCGCAACAATGTTTACATTTCCTGTAACTGCATGCAATTTAGTTGATATAATATGTCCGCATATACAGCACATCCGAGCTATTACAATGCCCACTCGGTTTATCAGTAACTTGGGGCAGATATCAGAGAAAATACGATGAGTCTTATGAGCCGAAGACAAATTATACTCTAAGGTTCTGATACTCATCACAAGACCATTTGAACCGAACCTGCATGCACATAAGGAAAGCGACACATTAATCATCTGGATGATCAGCAGAAGTCATGTATCCCAAAAAGTTGACCATTAGCTATTTGCTATTTATTGACCAGTAACTACTTTTGCATTACCCTCGATCTTTTAATGAACCCAGAGTAAGGCTGTTTTCTGTTTTTATTATTTATTGTTGTTCTTTGTCGTCTCTCACAAAGCAACACAATACATGTATTTACAAGCGATAGAGAGCTACGTTCAGTTGCTAAAAAGCAATGTGAATATAATTAGTATTAATAGACGGATATAAAATGTGGATGGAAGTTCATAAAGGGTCGGGCGCACTCAGTGGGGCGGCAGTGAACCGGGGGGGGTTACCCCATTCGACCAAAGGGTGGACGGTTCACAAACATGTTCGTAAATGAGACAAGATTATAAACTGACCGGAGCAAAAAGACGTATATAATAATGCACCACCCTGCTTATCCTTTTTTTTTTTTTTTTATGTAACATTCACTAATATAAGAAAACGTTGTACGCTGAGATGTCTCCAGGTCTTTCAGAGCAGACACTCACCGAGTCAGCCACTGTCTTGCACACTTGACAGGATACGTGACGCACTGACTTATGTTCTGCCGTCTTGATTCTGTTTCGAGATTCTTCAATCTGTCGAGATGTTTTGAATCATTTATTTGTTTATTTATTCATTTTCCTTTCAAAAGCAGCCAAATACAATTTGCTTTTTTGCTCTGCAATATTACAGATTACATTTTTTATTGATGGAACCTGGGGGGGATATCATCAGTATCAAATATCTTTTTTGAACAGATTTTGATGGTCTCAGTTAAACCACTTTTAAGCAGAAGATATATACAAGAAATTTGATCCAATTTTATTTGATTCTAATTTTTTTTATTTAGACCAGCATGGGTAAAGTAAACATGAACCAGGTCTTGGCTACAGGAGATACTTATCCGCTGGTCCGAGAAGCTCAGTTTCTGACCCAGTGCTTGTCTGATCCACGTTTCCGTGGCTCTTTCTTGGAGTCCAAGGGTGGAGCGGCGACCACCTCAGCCATGCGAGCGACTGGCTTTTTTGCTACTGCAGGTTCTCTCTGGCTTATCAGCGGGCCGTTGTCTGTTTGTCTGACTTCTATGTATCCATTGATTCGTTACGGCGCTCCTGACAATTCAGCTGTGATAACAGGGATTTTTGTGCAATTGTTGTTTCATAAAAGATGGAAAATCTTGTCAATGGCTCCAGAAAAAAATAAATAAAATAAATAAAATATATAATATATATATATATATATATATATATATATATATATATATATATATATATATATATTTCTGACTTGTATATCTGGGTGCTTGTACGCTCAGCAATCTTAAGGATTTCATTTAATTGAGCCATTTTTCTTATAAAAGATAGCAAATAACCCTCCTTTAAGTCACATTTTTAAACACAATTTTCTTGAATCATTTGTCAGCCCTTCTTCCCCCCTTTCAAAGTGTACTTAAAAGAAAGGGTGTTATCTTTGCATAAATATTCTCCCTTATATTATTTGTTATTATACCAAGCCACTTCTATTGTACTGAGTAATCAAAGAATGCAGGTTTTGTCTTAATGTTCATCGAAATATGTTATGTAATAACATATTGCATGCATGCACGCACATCATCATGCATGCATGCATGATGATGTGCGTACACACTACATATACATATGCCAAACGAATTGACAGACATTGCATATGTATATAAACACCCACAAACACAGTGACACACATGAGCACACAGTGAGATGCAGAAACACTGGAGTGAATGCGTGGGCACAGAACAGACCGTATTCAATAGACAATAACCCACCAGAAGCCTAAAACTTTCATATATTGTTAATTTGCGTCGCCTTGATGATAACGGCAAGACTTGAGCAATGAAATGATTCCATTGTAGTCCAACAAATCAGTCAGTTGTTTTTCAAAGGACAGCCGGGGACAAAGAGTTCAGTGTGTGTCATCACGGATGCCGTTCGTAGCCCACCGCCGCTTGAAAAGGCTCTTTCAGCGCCTCCGCTTGTTATGGGGAAAGTGACGGAGGGCTGAAATTCATTTTGGAAAATATGCCGCTTGAACTTGCATCCGGCCAGAAGACAAGTGATGAAAAGACTTTTTTCACAATAACTGTCTTCCTCTATTTGTTTTGTCAGTTACAGTGGTCTATAAATTGCCATTTATCTGTCTGCCTTTCTTTGTTTCATTCAAAAAGATTAAAAATAAGGAAATACATAAGGGTAGTAATTTTTAATTATGTATGTAACTTTTTATTTGAAAATGGAGTAAATGCATTCAATACATAGATGATTATTGATAAATAAATAGATAAATGAATCAAAAATTAAATGTGATAGTACACTCTCTTTCCATATGATCGCAAATAGAAGATTTAAGTTGTTTTACAAAAAAAATAACGAAAGCAAAGTTACTATATGTCAAGAGAGTCCTTTGAAAAGCAAGAAGTGTGGTTCATGTAATCAAAGCAAAATGCTAAAATATGACACAAGCAATAAGGATAGCATTAAAGAGCAACAGTAAAATAATAAATGATACAATTAAAGTGATTAAAGTCCAAACTATAAAAAAGATAGTTAAAAGAAATAGAATAAATAAAGTTAAAATGATCAAATGCATCATAATATCAAACATAATGTCAGCAATAAAAAAGAAAATGAAAACGTTTGAGGGAATCTGTTTTGAACTGCAGAGTTTGTGTATATGTGTGTGTGTGTGTGTGTGCGTGTACTTGTACTTGCTTATTGTTTGTGCATTGGTATGCAGTTTAGGAGGCATTTCACAATATCTTGTGAAAGTGTGAAGTGACAAAGTAATGAAGACAATGTTCACCCTTGTATGCTCATGACAGCTGTGTCAAAGTTTCAGACATTGTCTTAAAGTGATAAATGAGATGATGAAGTTCAATTTAATGTGACACGCTCCTGAAATCATGCCTCCAAAGTGAAGCCCAGAGGGGGCAATTATATTTCCATTAAAGACGTTCTTAAGTTCCTCATGATGACAGCATTTGTTTGGAACATTTTAATAATAAATTAAATTCATAAAAGACACGGACGTAAACAAGTACATGAGTGCTTGACACTCTGAAAGACGCAGCACTGAGTTTAAGAAATGTCATTTTAAAGCAAGTATAAGCCAATCTCAATGCATTGACCCTGAATTGTGCCTTTTCTAAGGCAATCATCGCAATAAATCCACGGATACAATTAGAACAAAGATAAGACAAAGCAAATGAATGTGAAATTGCAGCTGCTTTTCACCAACCATACGTCTCACCGGTATGATAAAAGGATAACCTTTCCTTTCTTTTTTTTTTTTTTTTTCAAGGCACACCAACCCTGAACGGTGTTAAAAAAAAAATAAAAAAAATTTAAAAAACCTCAATGTTCACTTTGCCTTAATACGCCATAGTCTTTCATGGAGACAAGAAAGTTTTCAAGGCCAGGGATTTCACAGTACAGTTAGTTAACCTTGTCCAGAGTCAGTCCTTTACCTCACTTCCACACACGCCTTAAGTGATGGGGCTCTCATAGCAGCCAATTAGGCTGTGTCATTTTTCGAGTTGTGCAGGCCCCCTGTTTGATAGATAATGCACCAGAAGCATGTGGAGGGAAAGGCAGCCAAGCATGCGCTGAGGTCAGCTCCATCCAGCAGACACCGATGCCCGGTATCAGTCAGCCAAGGCTCTGTGATCAATGGGGAGGAAACTGTGTTGCTATTATTTATAGGATCACCAGGCCATTAGACCCAACTATCCACTTAGCCTTTGCCACAGACTGTTTCTGTGTGCCAGACTAGAGAGAATTGGGGACTGAGGATAGCTAGATGGCCCATATTGTAGAGATCATTCCTTTCATTTATTTCCATCTACGCCGAATATACCCGAGCTCCAGTGCCTACAGTGGAACAACTGGATCTTCAGGAAAGCTGTCGCACACCATTTACCGATCACACCCAGCGATGTCGAAGCAATATTTATTTAGCGGCGGAATTGTCCGCAAGCTAACCATGCATACATATAGGTGATGGTGTAGAAAAGCAACTTGAGCCGCGGTCTCGAGACGAGTGGCAGAGCTCAAGTTGACTATGGCTGCCCGGAGCAGAAATTAGAGTTTTAATTAGTGCAGATGTGCAAGAATATGACTGCCGGGAAGATTAATGATACATCAATAATAAATATAATATCAAATTTGGAGAAGCTACGGCTACAAGAGACCTTGCTTAGATCATCGCTGAAGCACTTGAGCTGAGTGCACTGAGGCTTTTCTCCAATGTATTCTGCTTCCACATATCCTTGGCCTCTGGCCCCCTGTTGTTATTAGGGCAGCCAGAGACAGGCCATCTGGAAGTTCTGGCAATGCCAAATGAGCCTGGTCAGAGTGGAGGGCCACAAGGCGACAAATTGCGGAGCAAAAAAAAATGACCACCCAGAGGCAGTGCGCTTGATGTTGAAGGAGCCCATCTGATTAGGGGTTTACACAGTCCCAACCAGTCAACAAACTCATCTCCCCTTCAGTTAATCTGTCCATATAATGTCAGAGGTAAGCAAATGACAGCGTGGCAGTAAAGAGTCTAAATTGAAAAATAATAGAGAAGAAAAACATCCCGAGGCCGGTGATACATTATTTACTAATGGCGCTAGCGCTAGCTGCTGTGCGCCGCCGTGAGATGACTGACTCAGCTACCAGCTTGTGGCTAAGGAAAGGTTTTTAATTGCATACGGTCTTCAAAATCATTCAAAAAAGGCTAGCTTTGTGTAGTTGGAGGTAAGAACACAGTGACCAAATAATTGAACCTAAACATGCAGACAGCTTTCTTTCATTTGGGTTTTTATGAGTAGTTTAGAGTCATGAAGTCAATATTTTAACAAAATATTGGCAAAATGGATGTGTTGTCATTACAGCAGTGGCACATGTAGTAAACACATAGTGAGTTGTGTTGTTGAGACAAACGTGAAAATATGCCGTAATTGTATACATGGCTTTGTGTGCATTATTAGCGTCAGTCATGTAAGGAATAGCCAATTAGGGGGGGAAAAAAAAAAAACTGCTATAATAATCAGAAAATCAGGGAATGTAGCAGTGAGCGATAACGAACCCAAGACTTGTCACCATGATAACAAATAAGATCACCAGGTCAAAAAGGTTGGAAAATATAAATGGAATGGGAACTGCTGCCAGAGTCAGGGAGTGACAGAGATACCTTTGAAGCTTCCATGCAAACATCAGGGTCTTTTTCATGTTGTTCTGTTATTTTCCTGGAAACAGAGGGTTTCTGCTACACTGGTTTATCTCCAGTGATTAAAAAAAACAACAAAAAAAACAACAAAAACCTAGTAGCCAATCGTGTTGTCTTAATGTAGCCGTCAGCTATCAGAACCCCTGACCTGAAGGATCTTCTCACCTACCTGACCTGAAGGATCTTCTCATCTACCCTTCGGTCTTCCAATAAACATCGACAGTTGGGTATTCTGGAATACATTTGATGGATCTTGAGTTAAGCCCTGTTATTTCCTCAACAGTACCCAAAATCTGCAGTAGATCAGTTTCTAGTCCAAGTGTTGGGACTTTGTAAGTGTGAGGCGACTTTTCTTTGTATCACTGCCGTGACATTTCCTCTCATTTACAATTAATTCTGCATTTGTGCGAATTAAAGAAAAAATCACATCTAATTATTTTTTTCCCTTGGCTTTTAGCTTCCTGTGTTCAACAATATCATTATTGCCTCAGACTTTGATCCACAATCCACTGACCGTTAAACCACATTTATTTATTCTAATGCCCGTTTCAAAATAACTTTATCTTGAGTCGTCTATAATTACCAGTATGACCTTTAACTGATGATAGCAATCTGTCTTTGTAATTCTGTAATTCAAAAAAAGAACGCTATTTGATGAAAATAAATGACCATATGTTCATTGTTTTATCGATCTGTTGGATGTTTTTCCTTTTGGGAAGGTCCGACATTAGCAAGATAAATTTGGGTATAATGACATTGGTTACAGGTTAATGTCTTTTGTAACTTGGAGCTATTTGTTTATAGATTTGTTTTAGTGAGGCTCGGAGCGAGAGGTTCATTTTTTTGGAATTAGTGATAATCATAACTGGCAGGTCAAACTGAACAGTGGCGAAAATGGCGAAGGAACTTCAAAGTTGTAGGGAGTCCTTAAGCAGTTGGAGGGATTGTGATGATGCCCACGTAATGACTTCATTACTGTTGTCTGGGCTGAACTCAGTGCGCCATGGATTTCCATCGGTTTGCCTTTGAATGACTTAAACCCAAATGTCAAAGTCCTCCAAGCTTTCAATGTGAGGGACCTGATCGCAAGCGTTCGGATATCAGGAATAAACGTTTTAAGTACTCATCTCTCTTCTATAAACGGGCGGCGTAACATTGCTATGACCCAAACACCATACCTGCATCAAAAGATAATTGTCAATGAGGGAAACAGTAGGAAGAGCTGCAGGCTTGTGTGAGGTGTTGTCTTTGCCTTATCAATTGCCCTGGAACTAGTGGTAACTGTTTTGGGACAAATCTTTTCCCCATCAAACAAATCTCTCCCCCTTTTTTTAAGGGTCCAGGAGATGGCAAAATTTTACCCGGCCACATGACCAAAGAGGGAGTTCTTCAAGTGAGAGCTGGGTAAATTGGATCAGCAGTTCGGCCATGGTGAAATTGCGAGAAAATGGGCCTCTGGGCCATGGAATATTGCCCAAAAGGCACTCCTCATACACAGCTTTCAACTTTAGTCCTTTCAAAATCCCCCCATATAAGACGGCGAGCCCATTTCAGTTCGGTGTTTTTCATTTCGTTTACTGTGAAAAAGCATCCAACCCCCCCCCCCCACACACACCAAATTCTAGCTATGGTTTTTAAACTGTTTATTGTATTTTATTCAATTTTGTATCATTTGATTTATCTTTTTAATACATTTTCATGATGTGTTTGTTCAGCAGGGTATTGTTGTCAAGCTGTGATTGCACTCTCTCTCTCTCTCTCTCTCTCTCTCTCTCTCTCTCTATATATATATATATATATATATATATATATATATATATATATGTGTGTATATGCATAGGATATGCGTAGGTATGGAAATGCTCTTGTTACTTATTCTTTTTTTCTC
>CAAKHD010013475.1:62919-74552 GCA_901007705.1 Fistularia tabacaria
CCTCATTACCTCTGGAAGATTAAATACATTTTGGATCATGAATAGTTTTTAAATACACCCAGAATGATGTATATTTTTATAACAGCACAAATATATATATATATATATATATATATATATATATATATATATATATATATATATGTATATGTATGGTCATATGCATTGGATAATGAGGGGATCTACGTCATTTGTATATATGTTGTATGTACGTATGTTTGCATGTATTTATTTATACATACTGAATATGCTTGCTGTAGCTGAATGTGCAAAACATATATTTCCAACTGTGGTGGCACTGCGATTTCAATCAGCTCGTTGACATTTCTTAAATTTGTTTCTGAGAATCAAATAACTCTTATTCCATGGTGTAATGAAATGAGAAAGGTCACTGTTGGGATTCTGTGTAAAACAGCTGGTGATTTAAAAACACCTGCAAAGTAAAACCAGTGCAAACCATAACAGTGTAATGAGACCTAATTAAGAGCAAGTTATCGAAAGTGTCATCTGCAAAGGATTTATTGAATGATTAATCCGCCTTGTTAATTTGCTTTGCTCACTCTTATAAAAAGGGCAGATTTGGTTTTGGGTTGCATGGGTAAATGATCATTGGATAGTTAGTCTATCTGAAAGTTGAAGTGTTGCGTATTTAGTTCTACAACCCACATTTTTTAACAGCAAAATACAACAAAAGAAAAGATCTTTGTTCGGACTTCTCAGATTTCTCAAGTTATTCTGACTGTCTCTTCGGTTTAATCTTGTATATGAGCGGTATTGAACTTTGTGTGCACCCCCATTTGACTGAATAGATCCCCTTCCTCCCCCTGCTGTCAATGGCTATGAAAGAAAAAAGTAATCATCAAAAGGTAAATATGGAAAAAACATGATAATACTTACCTTTGCAGTTGTGCCGTATTATTACGGTGCCATTGCACTTTTAGTACTTTTTCCTGTCACCTTTGATTACTTTGGATTCCGATAATGTTCTCCAGGGTCTACAGAAGTGTAACTCAATAATGAAAACTATTTTGCAGCTGACATATCTGAAAGCTGTGCATTTCCTGAAAGCTTCAGAGCGACACTCGGGCATTTGGAAAAGTTGCAATTTTAGCCTCAGGCAGCAAATGCCCCATTGTTCGATCTAAACATACTACTCTGTTCTTTCAGAAACCACAAAGTGCATTTGATAACAATGACGGTCAGTGTGTCTTCTAAGCACGGTCGAAAACATCAATTTATATCTTTAAGAATAAATAATTGCGGGCGGCAATTTGCCTGTTCTCCCCATGTCTGCTTTGGTTTCCTCCGGGTTCTCCGTTTTCCTCTTGCAGTCCAAAACATGAAGCAGGCTAATTGGAAAAATGAGGGAAATAATTGCCCAGATGTGCGAATAAGAAAGTGAATGGTTGTCTGTTTGTATATGGAGCCCTGCGATTGACTGGCTACCAGTCCAGGGTGAACCCCCGCCGCTCGCCGGATGGCAGCTGGAATGGCTCCACCAACCCTGTGACCCTGAGTAGGACAAGCGGCAGACAGTGGATGGATTGATAAATAAATGCTGGAATGCTCCTGAGGAGACATAAGTACAATGTCTGGAGAACTACTTGCTTCATTTCTGCCATCATGGAAATACTGATAATTGAGTGGCCCGTGTGTTTTTCATGGGTGTTGAATTTAACATTCAGAGTTTTCGTGAAGAAAGTTCCAATCAATTGTTTTCACGGTTTTATTTTCTTCTTCATTTGTTTTTGGCTGTTCCCTTCAGGGGTTGCCGCAGCGAATCAACCTCCTCCATCTCACTGTATTCTCTTTGCCAACACTACCTAACTTCATGTCCTCTTTCACTGCTCTAATGGTTTTATTTTACTTTGTTATTGTTGATATATATTTTTTTTTTTTTTAGTCTAGTGCACTGTTTGGCATACTTACCTAAAGAAAAATGTTCTTTGCGTCACATGACTTCTTGTAAGTCCACCTCTAGACTGCATGTATTAAAGGATTCTCAACTAGCTTCCAATTTGGTCAACACATTCTGCTGTGTCGCCACTTTAAACCAGGTACTTTGCGTTGGACAGCATTTGCTTAAGTGGTGGAGGAGTTGCAACACAAGTCTGAGATGGAACAGTGATGAGTAGACTGGAGACAGATACTCCTGGGAAGCCGTCCAAGCTCATATATTACAACTATGAATTACTCTCAAGGGTTGCAGCTCTTAATCATGCCTGACAAGAGGAAATAGATATATATAAAACATTAGGCTTGCTGCTAACAAGGCAGCAGGCTCTGCTTTTTAAAGTGGGAGTATCATTCAGTGTATGATTTCATGTGCTCTTCCTTTGAGTGAGGATAATCATTTCTGAAAAGAAAAAAAAAAAAAAACCAACAAATTTGTACCAGAGAACTACAAATTCTGCAGTTGCAGAGAAGGAGGCAGTTGACTTTAAATCTTGAAACTCCTTTTAGTCTATCTTTGAGCAATATTACACAGTAATGTTACATTTACAGCAGCCGCCCACCTCTATCATTCATGAATCAGACTTTGTCTGCCATTTCCCTCCATTTTCTTTTGGAAAGATGTCGTGACTCTCCCCTCTTTGTCTATTTGCAAAAGAGAAGGAAGTAAGTGGGTTCAGGGTCAGATGATGTGACAGCCCTTGACTCGATGACTGTAAAAATATATAAAATACTGTTGTGACTGACCAGCTACCACAACTAGCCACAGTTCTCATCAGAGAGGCATTTCTGTGGCATCCCTGCATGCAAAACAAATGCATGTAAATAGACGACTGGAGTCATTTTGCAGGAGATTAAAATACCTGCGTTGACAGAGGAAAACTTTCTAACAAGTGCAAGGCTTGGCTAATTAATGTAGCCATCAAATTACTGGTGAAGCTTAATGTATCATTTTGAATATGATTGGCTTTTCAGCAGTGTGTCTTCTTTACACCACACCGTGGCTGCGTTTGTTTATTTGCCTTGTTCAAAATGAGATGGGAATCATAAACACTAACTCGAAGAGCGTGGGTTTACACTTTCAAGACAAAATATTAAAATAATATAATACTTTATTGATCTCCATAGGGGAAATTCGGTATATTATATGCAATAAAAAAATTAAAAAAAAATCTCAAATTACTCAAGCGGTTAAGATCAAAGCAATTTTGCATTTGGTATAACCGTATGTGCAGTTTTCATATACAAGGTTAGCTGAAGATGCAGAATTGCCCAGAAATGTGAATGAGAGAGTGAATGTTCGTTCGTCTGAGTAAATGATGATTGCATTATTCAGGAGATTTAATAGTTGCAAAGCAGGGGAACAAAACATCTTTCACATAGGGGTTAAGAAGTTCGATGTTGGCTCCCCTCTAAAATATGATTTTTGTGTTGCTTTTTTATCGTATTTTGTGATAGGTCCTGATTTTTGAATTACGCGTGTGATAATCCCTTTACTACACAAAAAGGTCAAAGCCCAAAATGAAAGGTCTGCTGTGTACTTGAAGTGATTCATTTCAAGAAATTCTGAAATATATTTCGGTTTTGCACTGTGCATTTAATGAATCGCACATTCCTTTCAAGATGACCATCATGATCTACCACTGCTACATTTAAAGAGTATCTTTAAATCTTCCGGGGGAGTGAATGTTTTTCCTATAAAAGTTGATGAATAGATCATTAAAAGAATGACACGACTGCTGTGATTCACCACATTTTTCTTCTCCTCTTTATTGCTCAAGGGTGAAAAAACACAAACTCTCATTTTGCATTTTCAATTGCTACCAGGTTAACTTAAGAGCTCTAGTTTTGTACTAAAACACCTGCCAATTTAATAAAGTCCTTTTGACTAAAGCTCCACCCGTCTGTGCCGCTTCAATGAGCTCCTTTCCAAATGCTATCACTTCAGTATCCTCCTCCTGACTCATTGATTTAAAATCAACTGAGCCTGCTCTTTCCCTTCAAACCTTACCGGGAACATTTCTCTTGATACTTCATTTCTCTATCCTTGTTACAGTCACTTCTTATTGTTGTTCATTTGACATACTTTTGAGATGTAATAGTTTAATTTTTAATAATTAATAAGTGTTTAATAATTTCATGTAAATGAATTATCAAGAGCGGAGTAGCATACTAAGGTTGATGTATCACCAATAAGTGTAATTTATGCGAAAACTAATGAAAGAAACAGCACTGTTTAACACACTACTTTGAGTTTTCAAGTTTACCCAGTAGTAAACTAGAGTGAATAAATAGTTGCATTTATTCTGATTTCACTAAGAGCCACGATATATGGAGAACAGTGCAAAAGCCTATATCTTTATCAGACTGCCCTTTCTAATGACAAAATCATTTTGCTTATTGCCCCAGGGTCATTCAGGGAGTTGTGAAAAGACATATCGCTTTGCACCAAGGAAACTTTCAAACATTTCTGATTCCAGCTGTTGTGGCTATATCAAAACAAGATCCGACTACCGTGACCCCACCCTGTCACCGTGAGCTAACGTGATTTTGTTATGACGGCCACAGCAGCTCGTCCCAGCAAATGCGTTGAAACATTAGGTTAAAAATCGACCAAGTAATTTGAATCATTAGAATACATCATAAATGGCACCCATCGGCCCGAGTGTGTACTTTGTAGCAGGCCATTTGACATGCATTAAAACTCCGCCTGACGCTCTTTGGGATGAAAAATCCCCATGTTTGCCGTCTTGATGCAGACCACGGCGCGAGAGCCGCATCGTTTTGTGCATTCACTCCCACTCTGATGGAAAAGACTTCACGCTGCACATGGCGAAGAGGCTGTGCTCTTAACTTTTGCATTCGTTATGGCTTGAACAGATATACATGCAGGAGATAGAATGAGGAAGATAATAAAAGAAAAAATGTCAGCGCAGCTTAACACTAACAACGAGAGCAGTAAATGTTGATATAGTCGAGAAGTTTAAAAGGAGACACTGGCATGATATGTGAAGCAATATCATTTAAATTCTGCTGGGATAACTGGACCTCTTGTTAGACTGCCTACTTGTTTCACAATTTCTGTCTGTCAAGTGTTCGCAAACAAGGTGGATTTTAAGTGACATCAATGGGGAATATTTCCAATTTCAATTGTGTTCAGTTTATCTTTTCAAAGGGAAGGACACATGAACTAGCATGCCTGTAAAAGGTGGCCCTATTACCTAGCTGGTTGTCATTTAGCACTGCTGGACGAGATCGAGACGGCAACATTGACTCGACTCGCCGTGCCAACCAACGGTTGATATTTAAATGACGGTAGAATAATGCATTTCTAAAAACAGCACAGAGAATCATGCGTGAGTTTAACGCGAGTGATGTCGTCCACAGCAGACCTTTGAGATGCAAAACACAGCAGCAATGAAAACTTTATTAAGATATATATGAAATTGTATCACGATATTCAAGACTTGCAAGAAAAACAAAATAATCTTTCCTGGAAAGGGCCAGCATGTATCCCTTAAATGAGAGTACTGATAGTATTCTTTGTAGATATGATGTGTGAACACAAATTGCACTGCTTCAGACTTTTCCATAAGGGTTATTTGTTGTGGCGCTTCACACTCAAGAAGCTTTTTGGAACAGATCATTTATGTGTTCAACTCATTTTGACAGCATTTGACCCAGATTGAAATTAGCAAAATGGCCATGTGACGCCCCACTGCTACTCTGCAGCCTTGGGTTTGGTTCCAGACACCAGGTTTCACTCAGTAAATGTGTTCGTGAGGAACTGATAAATGCAACAGCCCTGCTGGCTCTGTTCATATCTATTCAAGGATGTTACTAAAATGCATAGTCAAATTTTGTATTGATCTTTTTTGGTTTCTTAATGATAGAGAGATGAAACATTTGGGAAGACGGCAATTGCAGGGTGAAGACCTACAAGTCTTTTGTTGGTTTATTTTTTATTTTTTTAAGAAAACTTTGCTAGTTAGCACTACTTTTTTTGAAAAAACTGTCCTTTCAACACCCACAGCATCTCCAGTTCTATGAATATTCAAGCATCAGATATGTAAAAAGGAATCACAGGCCTTCAATTTTCAGACAAACGGGGCGAAATAGCTTCCTGCACTCTTTCTTCAAGCAATTCTTCAAACAAAAAGCTTTAAAACTGCCGCAATTTATGTGGTTTCCTGTAGACTATGGGTCTTTTGTGCAGGGGGTGACTCTTACAGACAACGGCACCCAATACCGTTAATGGCAGCGAAGCTCTGCGTCAGCGTGGGGAAACCGTTACAATCGAGAGAAAAGCTAATTGGTCTCAGTGAAAATTCATAGGCAGCCTGCCGCCCAACCTGTGTGCCCGTTGAGCGTACCAGCTAAACTGCTGCTTTGCAAAAAGAAGGGGTTAATGTTTCGCGTCAATGTAATCGAATCCCGTAAGCTTTGCAGCTGCCTCCTTCTGTTCTTCCTCAAAAGGCACAGGGGGGGAACTGCTCATGCTTTGGAACCCCGCTATACAGTACAGTCACGCCCCTGACCTGAGCCATGAAGAGGTAATTTTAATCTCTCCTGTTACAGAGTTGGAAGACATGAGGCTTGTGCTCCACAAAGCGAAGCCCCTGATGACATAACATTAAACATTAACTCATCCACTGTGTAAACATTGTCTGCCTGTGACATCTAATTGTGGAGCAACAAGGGTCATGTATTTTTAATGGTCCACATATTACTGCCAGAAAGCACACGGGGAGAGTGGAGAAAGTGTTTGTTCACGGTTACAGTTTCACCTCCGATCTCCCGTCTCCCCTTCCCTTCCGCCTCTCATGCTTTTGAGGAGACTGACAATTTATTTGGATTAAATTTTGTTTGCAGTCTGTGCAGAAGCGATAAGGGAGGAATATATGGTATGTAAAATATTTATCCCTTCATTTTTCTTCCTGTTGCTCTCTAGAGGGATTTAGCTGGTGAGGCGTATAGTCTTTATAACAATAACAACCAAAGTCAAACCAGATTCTCTTTTCAATAAATGTCATATATGTGTGTGTATATATATATATATATATATATATATATATATATATATATATATAAACAAAGTTTTGATGTTTGCCTATGCATTTTGACTTCCTGTGTGATAATCTAGCGTCAAGGTTATATATATATATATATATATATATATATGTATATATGTGTGTGTGTGTGTATGTATAAAGGCTACAAAAACAAATGTTTGTCTTCTCCCCCTCATAAAATGCAGGTCTGACCGCCGAGAATGTGTTTACCACACACTCACACAAACCATGTGTGGACACTCGGTTACATAGCAGTTCAAGTTTGTCACCCTGAAAAAAGAACGAAAATACTGTGAGAAAAATCTCCATGAAGAGGAAAAAGGCTCTTTGCGAAGTCTTCATTTTTAAAGTCAGATCATTTTCTTTTTAGTTTCTTATTGAAACACAGCAATGTAAATGTAGCCGGTAAACATGTAACACACTTAGCACACACAAATTCTATACTGACTCTTATTTTGGTAAATACAAAGTGCTATATTTAGCTTAATTGCTTAATTTCTTAATAATTCCCAATGAATGAGAAAAAAATGCATTTTGTGCAGAAACCTTTACAAAAAATGATACATTCATTTGTCTTCATTTTATTTTTCTCACAGATTTACATATATATAAATATATTTAATCTATTTTCATATTTTCAATTTTATATATTTATGTATGTATATTTTTCTTTCTACATTCTTTACCCTTAAGTTTGCTGAAAGTCCTTGTAATTTTTGGGGAGCGTTGGGCCAATTTAAGGACTCCTGATATTTGGATATTTCCAGTACTGTGAATCTTAAGATTTGTTCTCTACTCCTCCATGCCCAGAGAGCAGAACCCCTGCTATAACAAAATTTGCAAGTTCCCCCTAAATTGGAAATTGGAAGGCTTAGCAAAGACAGCAACTTCTAACTATGAAACAGTGAAGGCTCTGTTGATGCATGTGGTGTTGGCCGCATATCTGACCTTCAAGACAGATAATTTTAGAGAGAATTACAGAGTTCTGGCTAAGAAAAAAAAAAAATCACTTAATAAGGATTTCTTCTTAAGCACTGTGCACTGATGCATTCCTCCCTGCTGTTGCAGTGCAGCTGATGTCAGGCAGCCGTCATGGAACCTTTCTCAGTACTTCGTAATAGCGTGTGGGGAATTCATTTCACAGTCTTGTATTCTAAAAGTACATATCTCTAAGTTTGTGATCTAATTTTAAATGCAAGCATTCAGTGCCTTGTTCTTTAGGAGTAAGTAGAAGGTCTCCCCCTAACATGTCAAGGATGCATCGATCAAAGAAATTTCCATTAAAATAACTGTCAAGCGCCAGGAAAGTGCTAAATAGAATTACGGATTGGTCCGTTAATATCACACTCCAACTCATACTATCTAAAATAATGCAACGTATACACTATCCAAAGGTCAACCTAAATAAGATTTACCCCTCCGCCTCCCCTAAAAGTGACAAATGAAAGCTGGACTGTAATTGGCCTCTTCTAGTCTTGTCCCAAATTGCAAAAGTTCTGGTTTTTTTTCAATTATATCATTCAATAGATACTAATTTAATGCTGGTCCCTGTCAATGTCCTGTCTTGGTTCCCACCAACTGGTGAATAATTTCTGGACTCTTTGCATTGGGAAGGGTAACGGCCGGATCTCACTCCGCCCGTCTCTGACAGGTTCGATCTCCAACTCTGCTATCCGGGCTCGATGCGGCCATTTGAGTCATTTATTGAGCTTCATACTCATGCACTGTGAGTTGTCTTGGGATTAGATCGGAGGGTCACTTTGCCACGGGGTGAGGGGCGGAAAAAAAAGTACATTTGATATGTTTGACAAATTCCTCATTGAGATCAAGCAAAGGCAAAATTCTGCACTGCAGTACAAATACAAGGCGTAAGAGTGGAAAGGCAATTCGTCCTGGTGACATCCAGGTACTCGTGGAGGTGTGGAAGTGTCTAGGTGAGGGAGGAGTAGAGTTTTTTGACTGAACTCCTCAAGAAGATCTTAGAAAGAGCGAGGCCTCCCAAAGAATGGAGAAGAGTGCCGATACCGATTTTTTTTTTTTCCCAGAACAACAGAAACATTCAGAGTTTTGGTAACTGGAGAGGAATAAAACTGAAGAACCACGCAATGAGGTTATGGGAAAGAGCACCGGAAGCTAGAGTAAGGGCAGAACCGATCATTTGTGTGCGGCAGTCTGGTTTCACTCAGAGAAATAGTACGACGGATGCATTTTTTGCTTTGAGAACGTCCGCAGAGAAGCGCAGAGAGAGTCCATGGCTGCCGCTCTGTGCCTTTTAAAATCTGGAAAAGGCATACGACTGGGTGAAGGGAGAGGAACCGTGGTGCTGTATGAGGAAGTCTGGAATGGTAGAAAAGCATGCCAGACCTATGCAGGTGGAGGTGTGACAGAGGAGTTCAGAGATCAACTCTAGGCCTTTTTTCCCTCCTATAGTGATGGACAGGCTGATGAAGAAGATTAGACAGGACTCTCCATGGACCATGATATATGCGGATCACATTGTGATCTGTGGTGAGAGCAGGGAGCAGGTGGAGGAAATATCTAGAGAGGTTGAGGTCTGATCTCGAGAGGAGAGGAATGGAGGTTAGCCTTAGCAAGACTGAATACCTGTGTGAATGAGAGGGACCCAAGTGGTACGATGAGGTTACAAGGAATGCAGATATAAAAAGGTTGGGGCTTTTGAGTGCCAAAGGGTCAACAGTCAAGAGCGATGGAAAGTGTGGAGAAGAGGTGAGGAAACACCTTCAAGCTGGCTGGAACAGATGGAGAAGACTGTCATTTGTGATTTATGATAAATGAGTATCAGCCAGAATGAAAGGAAAGGTCTATGAGTCAGTGAGACCAGTCATTGAGGAACAGGCTGGAGGCAGCTGAAATGAAAATGTTGAGGTTCTCTTTGGGAGTGACTAGGATGGATGGAATCAGGAATGAGTCCATTAGAAGGACAGGACATATAAGATGTTTTGGAGATACGGTCAGACTGAGATGGTTTGGTCATGTTCAGAGGAGAGACAGAGGATATATTGCTAGCAGGACGCTGATGTTGGAGCTGCCAAGAAGGGCGTCCGGAGGGAGACCAATGAGGGGATTTATGGATGGAGTGAAAGAGGACATTAAGGTCATTGGTATGAGAGAAGAGGTTGTCAGAGAGGAGGGTTAGATGGAGGCAGAAGATTCGCTATGGCGACCCTTGAAGAAGAGGATTACCGACAAACGGTGCGAAAGTGCAAGGTGTCCCTGCCATCAATACCGCAGATACCAGACACGCTGAAGTTGCTATAGATTAGGCTTTAAAGGAGATCAACATGTTTCATTACCTCAAATAATCCATTCCATAAAGATACTGGCCTGTTCTGAACTGCTGGTGGCAATGAGGGGCTGTGAATCCTGGTATGGAGAGGATGGTCATTGTGCTTCCCCGTTCAGATGACATTAGTAAATAAAAAACTGATTTAAATTAAAACGGGTGACATGGAGATTTTTTTTCTCTGTATTTTAGGCCCGTAGCAGCGCATTGACACCTTTATCTTGTCATAAAAAAATCTGGGTCGTACTATTATATGTTGCCTTGATAGTGCTGTTATTCAATACAAACATATTGTGGTGGGATATCTCACATCATTTGTTAACTTAAGTAGTTGTGGTTTTAACTGATATCATTTTCTGTGGAAGCTTGCTAGTAGTTCCTGCAAAAGTAAGCTTCAGTTGGACTTCTCATTGACTTTCTCCTGCTTGTTTAACTGGTCACATGATTCTACAACTGAATACAACCGATTAATGTCTTTTAGCAATTTTTGTTTTTTGGCTCAATTTTTTTATGAATCTGTCCATGTGCGTCTTGAATTCGAGCTTTGTTTTGTAATCTATGAGATGATGGAGGATTAAATCGATGACTTTGTTTCTAATTTTCTACTTATATCAGTATGTGTGTGTTTATTTTTTTTTAAAGCAGTCTTGAATTGTCTTCATCCACGTTAAGCTTTCTTTAAACTGCTAATTATTCAATTCCAAATAAATGTCTTTTGCTGATTATTTGCACGTTACGTTGAATCCGTCCAAGTGCTTTCAAATTTCAGCCTTCGTTCAAAAGGAAATTTGAAAGAATTCGTTTTGTAAAAGGGGTATTGATATAATTGATTTTGAGAGCAATGTCGTCATATTCAGCTTAAGTCGCTCATTCTTTTCCTGTCACCATCATCTATTAATACTTAAACCTCCTTCAGCGTTTTTAATCATGCAGTTAACACGCAAACTGTTACTCTTGCCACACATACTCGAGGAAGGGCTTCAAAGTTTTGTTGTTTGGAGACCGAAATGTATGTGGTCCTATGAATAATAGCTCAAAAGATATCAATTTACTGAATATGCTGTGAACGTATTTCAATGGGTTTGCTTCGTCCTTGGATATTCCCAAACCTCACTATCTTGCACACACTGCGATCCATATATTTTTTAAACCCGTTGCCTCTGTAAAATGATTCTGGACGAGCACTTTTTTTTTTTTTTTTTTTTTTTTTTTTTTTTTTTTTTTTTTTTTTTTCCAAAAAAAAAAAAAAAACCCCAAGGGGGCCCTCTGACACTTCCTCCGCCCCAGAGGGGGAAGGGTCTGGT
>CAAKHD010013475.1:79572-95102 GCA_901007705.1 Fistularia tabacaria
AGAGTATTTCTTGGTGTGTGTCAGGGACTGTCATTGTTTTTCCAGCACAGACAGGATAATATTGAGGGCAATTTCATTTTCAGGCTCCGCTGCTGTCAACGCAGATCATCTCTTTAGATTGTGTTGACTTTGCTGAGCGCCTGAAGGTTTGCTATTTAAAAAAAAAAAAAAAAAACAACAACCAAAAAAGCAAATATCTTGTGGATATATGTCTGGCGAACAAAACATCCGGAGTTTACTGGAAATATTTTTAGCGTTAGATGGGATCGAGCGACATTTGACTGTGAGCATCAATAAAGAGGTGCCCGACAGACATCTTGTTTGTGTAAGTAAAGGGTAAATAAGCGCTCTGTCCTATTTCCAAGTGTTTTATATGTCAGAGTCGATTTAAAAGGGTTCATATTTGTCAGGATGTCAAATTTAAATAGAGACAGAAATGACAAGGCAACATCATGCCACTTGTAGTTTTTCTATGGCCTTGTTTAATGTTTGAATATTTGTCAAAAACAGTTATGACACATAAATTCGGTGTCCAAAATCTGCATTTTTATCCACTTGGTCAAATATACAATAAATTCTTGTTGAATAAAATGTAAGCTTTTAGGCAGCATTGTGAAATCTTCCTCAGTTCTGTCGAAGACATCACCAATGTTTTATTTTTTAGTTGTAGATACAGTTGACTGTCATCCAACATTTCTTTCTATTCTCTGTAGGAGTTTCCAGTTCTATTCTAGTACCCGCCCTTCCCCAGATTTCCCCTGATATATATATATATGTCTACACACACACACACACACACGCACACACACACACACACACACACACACACACACACACACACATTCACATCAGAAAAGGTGTGACAGTGAAAACACAAACACTGAGACACTCTGAAAATATAGTTGAGAGCTCGACTGGTCTCTACATATACTGGATATACAGAATTTTGATATTTGATGTATTGAATTTTTGATTAAAAAAAGATTTATTGTGGACCCTGAATTGTTCCTTATGTTTTGCATCCAGCAGATTCATTGTCTGCAGCTGATCATTGTTTGCTTCCCTTTTCTGTCTTTTTTTTTTTCTTCTTCTTTTGGTTTCTGTCTCACGAAAAAAAAGAAATATCAATGTGTTTGACTTCTATATCCTTAGTACTCATCATGAGGTCTGCTCTCCACTGATGTTTATTTAATTATATTTTATTTTAATGTCTTTTTAGCGCTTTATTTATTATATAAAGAAAACAGTCCAGGGATATTTATTCCATTTGCTGATTTTGGCATTCTGGTTCACGTATTCACCTTTCATATAACCTTATGGTGCACTGCTGCTCCTAAGGACACATTTCGTTTTATGTGGAAGCAGGCAATGACAATAGAGTAACATTGATCTTTGAAATGATAAGAAATCATATTTGTCTATCATAAATAAATACATTGACAAAGGGATTGTACGATGCAACCTGCAGCTTGTGGGTTTTAATCACCAGCGGAGCTTTCTTTGTAAATATTGCATGTTCCCACCATGCTAGCATCATTTCTCTCTACATGTTCCAGCTTCCCTCCAAACATCAACAACTCGTAGGAGATGAATTGAATACTCTAAATTGAGTGCAGCTTTGAAATGAGAGTGAATACCAGGTCCTTGATCACCTGGCAAGTGGTCACAGCTCCCGGTTGATATTTGTAACTGTAAATGGCAGCACTGACAAATGATTAATCCATACAACTCATAATTAAGAGGATAATATTGTTAATGTCTCCGGGGCTACAAAATATACATTGTAGTTCACATTAAATCCCACTTTAATCATTTACAAACACAATATTGTTTAAAATCACAAAGTCTAAATAGCTGTAGTTTATTTTTGTTTATTTTTACGTACACTCGAGGTCAAGTGAATAGAATATTATGGCTTTCCCTGTACAATGTACTTATTGAAGTACATTGCTATCCTCCAGCTCGATATGAGCTCACTGACACAGAGATGTTCACAAAATTAGAAGTCTTTATAAAGTCCACCCAAATTTAGTAAAACCAAACATCTTTGCATCAGCAGTCAGCAGTAAAGTGTGCCCAGATGTTGAAATGATTTATTTATTTATTTATTTTCAAATCATTATTATTATTATTGTCGTAATCATCATCATCGTGAGGACACGGTTATAATGCAAATGCAATTGTCTGGTTCACAGGAGTTGAGGAGAAGAGGTGACTGCTTGTTTTTTTCTTCTTCTGTGCCTTTCCAGTGACGCACTAATAGCTCACACCTGCATTATCCTGCAGCCCGCTGCATTCAACTCCTTTATCTCCTAACCTGTGCTCCCTATTCCTCCTTTTTTTCTTTTTGTCGGTGGGTTTTCATTTCTAAGGTTGACCTACTTCTTGTAAATGTCACTGCATAATAGCTGTTTGATTAGCGGCACGTCCATAAATTAGAGCGAACCGCAGCGGAGACTCTGAATACTTTTCTTACGTGTTTATGCTGCTGAGATATCGTCAGCCAATGTAGAAAGCTACATCCAAGCTGCTTTTGAACTTGGACAAGGTTCACCATCCCTAAAATTTGGTTTCATAATAAATGCTAGTAGTCGTGCACTTACTTTGCCACGGTGATGGAACATGGCAGAGAAAGGGACCTGACCGATATGCAGTTAAACAATGAATAACTACGTTCGTACTTTTAATTTATGTTTTTTACTTGTGTATGTATTCATAAACCACAGTTAAGGATAACAAATGGAACTTTTGCAGCGCGAGCATACAGAAACCTGTTGGAACTTTGAAAGAAGGATATCCATGCAGAAATATGACCAAATAATCCACCACGGCAAAATAAACTGATATGAAAAATGTATATATTTTTTCAACATTTTCATATCCGTGTTTTGTTTTGCACATATTCTTTCGTGTCTGTAAAAATGCAAAGGCATACCTGAACCGAACACCTGCACCGTGCACAATATGTTGCATCAATAGCAACTTAGCCATAATAGCATTCAGAATGATGTATTTTTTCGTTGACACGACTAGCCATTTTGTTGTATGTTTGCAAGAAAGGTGAGGCGTCGCGTCGCGTCGAACTGGGGTTGGATTTTAGTAAGACACACTTGTCACACATTTGCCCTACAAACTTTATACTCAGCACAAGCGGGACACTTGAAGAGTTTCCAATTTTCAGTCGTCCTTGTGTCAAAATTTGCAATATCGCTGCAATAATTCTCCAACCTGACGACTTATTTTGAATTCATCTCAAAAACCTCTTTGTTTTTTTATTCGAAAAAACAGGAGGTTCAGCCTTGGCCTCTTGCACCACAGCTAAATAGAAGCAACACAGACGTTCCGCTTGTATGCGTTTGTTATTCAAGGAGGGTAAACAGGGATTAAGCTGACATCCAATAAATTATTCATAGAGAGTTTGTCTTACAAACAAGTCTGATGTGACTAAAACGAGTTAAAGCAGTGGTGACACTCTATTCATACACCTTTTGTTGATGAGCCTCAATGTTAAAACAGAGATGTGTCCTTGTTGCTTTGAAATGGAAATGTCAAAAAGAAATAGAAAATAGCCCCCTAAGATCTGTTTGGAAGAGAGAAGAATCTAAAAAGTGTGGAGTTTCCAGAAGAATCATTCCTGTCACTTGTAGCTGTCATATATGTCTTCTGAGGTTTCTCTGGACTTTTGTGTTGTTGTTGTTTTGAGCTCATTTAAAGTCTTCTTGAAAGAGGCCCATGACAATGATTAGTCGCATTCCCAGCTTGTGAAAGCTAAAAACACTGGAAGTTGGCCTCCATCGGTCATATTCGGAGTGAAAGGCTCACCCATTCGGCTCATACGTGTACGTTTATATATATTCTGCATTGTTAGTGTCGGCCGCTCAATGCATAGCCAATGCGGTAGCATCCTTGCAAAAGACACTGAACTCGTAAAGAGCTTTTTAGTGTGAAGCTCTTTAAACGACACCAGTTGTGAAAGCACTATATAAGTTGATAGGATTTACCTTTTATTATTTCTATTTTTATTCCGACGCTCTCCAAAACCGCAGTCACTTGGGTAAGTGGATGGATGGGAGAGACACAGCAACCACCACTTCATTTAAGTTCAAGAAGGTGAGCTTTGTCCTCGAAATTAAGGGCTGCATATGCTGTACCAGCCATTCAAGAGCACATCCCCGACAGATACTTGTATAAGGTTTAGATGGTAGTGATCACTCAAAGCAGACTTATCAAGCTCATTGTCCCCTCACTCAGGGTTAAAAGCGTAATGTGTGCTATTTAGTGCTATATAACAGGCCGGCAAAGACTTGCTTCAACTCATTCATTATCTATACGACCTATTTTGCTTGGGGTTTTACCCTTGATGGGTTGCCAGTTGATCGCAGGGCCAAATTTATAGACATTCGTCCATTCACTTACATTCACTCACGAAATGCGTTTTGGGGATTCGTTTGTCATTGTGGTCTCCAAATATACCTTTTGCCTGTTTTAAAAAAAAACGGAGAACCCAGAGAAAACCCACGCAGACACGGGGGAGAACGAGGAGACTTGCATTTATAAATTTACTCACTCACTTATCGACTTATTTACTAAGAGTCCCTTAAGAGAACTTGGATTGCGTTCGCTTTGGAAAGGGGTTTGACAGTCACCCACAAAGCATGAGCGTTGAATAGAAGATATGGTCTTAGGATGGAGGACGTCTCTATTCAAAACCACTTTCTCTTCAGTTAAAAAGACAGCACTTAGAACAACCTGAATACCTGTGATGTGTCCAAATACAAATTTTAGATTTATATTCCTTTGGGCAGATTGACTGACATTGAAAGCGTCTCGGAATCCGAGCAGCAGTTAAATCAAAAGATCTGCGATACCCTTTCCATCCTTTTGATGGAGACTAAAGATATTTGAAAAAGCTGCTGTGAGGCCTCGACTCAGTTATTGATTATCTGTGGGATGTACTGTACTGTAAGTAAAAAAACTCTGGTCCGCAGAGGCAACAAGGCCACCTTTTACTTTTTCCCCATTCCTGGTAACTTTTTAAAGTCCACTTACATCACTATTTAGCTCTTCAGCTTTTTCACTCAGGGCTTTTCTTGATATCTTTCAAGGAAGAGGAAAAAAAAAAAAAAAAAAAAAAAAAAAAAAACCTTCGGTCTCACTAAATGTTTAAGAAGACGAAAGGGGAATAACTGGTCGTGACAAGGGACGGATCGGGATAAAAGCAAGAGGCCGTAAAGGACAGAAAGGTAGAAAAGTCTCAAGGACCGATGCAATTTCAGTAAATGTTAATACACACACATAAATTTAGCCAATTTATTAATATCAGCCAAAATGAAACGAATGCCATAAAATACAAAACCCGTCCTGGCGACGTCAATGTTTGCATTTTTACTGGAGCCGGATGACTTTAGTGCAGAAGATCTAGTTAATTCTAGTCGTCGCGAGTTGGCAATTTTAATTAACAGTTGTGTTTCACCCCCGCTTCTGTCAGGCGCTGAGTCCTGGGCCGTACATTATTGTAACAGTACAGTGTGGTGGAAACGCCATTCCCATCAGACTTGTGGTGGGGCGGATACCCGGGGATGTGGGAGACAAAGGGTGATGCGATAAAAGTTGTAAATGGAGTGTTTTATCAGGACGCCATCCATCCGAGATCTCGGCACAATAAAATTGGTCACAAAATGTGGCCGTAAAGTTCTTCCTCCACCTGGTTGACTCGGAGGCAAAAACTATTCTTTTTCTCTTCTGTGATGGTTTTTAGCAGGTTTATCATGAGATCACTATACAGATACATCATCAAGTGACACCGTTGTGTTCTTAAAAACACACACTGCCAAAATCACAGAAGATTCAGAGGAAGCCTGGACTATTCCCATTGTTTAGTTCTTGGCTTCAGTTGATTTGGGATGATTGGATTCTTCTCTTTTATGGGAATAAGTTAGAGATGCGAAAGCGTCGTATCCAAGACGATACCTGAGTGTAAATATCAGTCCGTCCTAAGATATCATCTCCTCTGCATTGGTGTGGAATAATGATCATGCAGTGCGTCTGTATGTTTCTGTTGCGTGGTCCTACTTCAGTGTCGTTTAAGGTCAAAGGTGACATATTAAGTCATGTGGCAGCTGGTATTTTTTTCTACCTGTAGTGTAAAAATTACGGTAAAAGAGAGGCATAAAAAAATGAATGAAGGCTCGCATTTCATATTTCAACTTATGAACCTGTGAAAAAAATTTTTTCTCAAATATCTTTTGATTTTTGGTCATTAATTCAACTTACAGTTTCCAAATTTTAGTCACGCTTTTTTTGTCCTCTTAATTTATTTATTTTATTTTTATCAATCAATTATTAATGTATTTATTCTTTTTTTCACATTGGATTTTCTTTTATAGACTCTGACATCATTTTCCCATTTCTACCTTCCTTCTGATTTTTTTCTTTTTTTTCTTTTACAATTATATTCTGTGACCTTTTAATCTAGATACCCGCTTGACCAAATGTCTTCATAGGTGCCTTCATAATTCACAGCCGTGCGAGCAGAGGTCAGAATAATGAAAGAACGATCGGAACATCGAATAAGAAGGAGTGCAACCTTCCCCCGTCACGGTTCTCACTGGAAATTAAAACAACAATTGACCAGATGGTTTCATAGTTTCCACCTTCAAATATACGTGTCAAATATACGTATATATATATATATATATATATATATATATATAGGTGTCTTTTCTGCGTGTGGAAATAGTCTTTCATTTTATTTGCTGTAATGTGTTGTATGCATTTTGAGCCAACATTACTACACCTTGTCGGAAAAATGTTCGTGTTTTAAGTGAGTTCATCCACACAATAAATAGTAGTCTATTTTTGGTAATATATGAGGAAGAAAAGGTGCGACGGGTGCAAACAGCAATACACATATGGTTGTTAGATGGAGGGATATGGTGACATCAAGTGATATAATAAATTGGGATATAATGACACTGGGTATCAGATGCTGTGCACACTGCAATTTGAAGTAATGTCAACCTGAAAACTGTTTATGATCAAAAATAGGAAAGTTCTGCTGACGTTAATTTCAATTCCCTTCACCTTCATAACTGTGAGAATGTGTAAAGTGTATTTTCTCTTTGTTGTAGAAGAGGGAAAAAAAATCAATCGTTCTTCAAGTAGGCCAGCCCTGATGACATGATGCTGTGTGAGCTGCTCCAACTCAAGCCAAGGGATCCGCATTTTTTTTCTGTCCCAGAGAGGGTTAGCATCGAAAGATGCCTATCGTTCTCTGTCAGTCAGTTCTCATTTAGAATAAGTTTACTATTTCATAATAGCTTTCTTAAAAGAAAAAAAAAAAAAAAATCTGAGAAATGTAATTGAAAGTCTGAATGTCTGCCATGCATTTATGCCTGAGTGACATGGCATCTCCATCTGCCTCCCCCCCGATCCCTCCCCAGTTTAATGCATTAATAATGCCATTCTTTAGCAATCTTTTCATGCTTATCGTTTACAAAAGACATTCATTTAAATATAAATTATCTGAAATACCCACAGATCCTGACTTCAGACCAACAGCTTGCAAACTAAGTCGTCCAAGCATGTTATAAAAGTTTAACTTGGGCCCAGGAAGAACCCTCTAATCTTATTTGGCCAACCCATTAAATATTTACATAAATAAATACATTCATAAATTCTGTGTGTGTGTGTGTGTGTGTGTGTGTGTGTGTGTACGCTGTAAAGAAAAGTTTATGTTGTTGTAAAAAAAAATCTCGATCTTGTTTTTCTTGAGTGAGATATAAATTAATTAGCATTCTTTGCAGTAATCAATCAGAAATGAATGCATTTAACTTGGCAAAATCTCATTTTTTCAATTCATTTATTTTTTAAACCTATTGCATTAGTTTTTAGACTTTCATTTATTCATTAAGCAAAGTAGGTTGCCCCCTTTCACCTGCACAGTGCAGCAACACGCCGCCAAATTGAAAGATTCTACTGACTGTGTCAACCTCCATTGTTTATCATACTTCAATCCATGCGGTTCACTCAGAAATGAGGACAAAAAAAGAAATTGCTAAACTTAGTGTCAAACAGCCCAACTCTATTCCACTACAAGCCTAATCAGCTTGCGCCGACCATAATCATTATTGTTCCCAAATGGACGCTGTCTCGAGTGGCGCTGTCCAGAGTGCTGAATCCCGCTGTCCGACGCTGCTGTCCTCAGTGGATTCAGCTGTTCTGCGTCCAGCAAGGTTCCCCTGCTCGTTTGTCAAAGTCATCATTCACAGCACCTGACAACATCTGTTCCTGTTCACCAACTCATTGGTCATTTGGTCAGTCCCGCCTTTACCCATTATGTAAATCTCTTTAACAAAGGCACCTTCTTCTGTGCCTGGAATGCCTTTTTTTTTTCCTGCCATCAGGAGTGACTGTGACGTCTAACTCATCCCGAATGATCTGTTCGGAGGTGTTTGCTGGCCAGAGAGCTCTGTCACGAAGCCATATCCCTGTTCTGAGTCCTTCTGATTTGCTTGTTTGTTTATTTGCTTGTTTGTTGCAGCTGCTGTTGGTGATATCTATTTGTTTTTTGTACTTATGATCTCCACACCTTTGATTTTAGCAACAAAAACTCTCAGGGCCCTTGAGAGGGATCTGTAAGGATGGAAAAAAAAAGGGCTTCAGTCCATTAATGCATGTTCAGACTGAATTGTATTGAACCGTCCAAATTCAAATAGCACATATTTATGTATTTCCATTATTTTTATGGATTTCTTTATTCATTCATTCATTTATTTTATTTTTTTTCTATTTTATTTTAACCTGGCTGATACAGCATATTTATAAAGGCATATTACAGGCTATGTGCTGCACTTGTGTCGAGAAAGGAAGCTGTTTTTCACAGACTGCTTTTTTCCAATTATTCAAACACCCCGTTTGACTTTAATGCAGCTTCCGGCCTCTTGCGCACCGTGAACTTCCTTCGCAGCAGCCAGAGGTTTGTTTTTCCTCCGTTACGTTGAGTGAATGAGGTATCAGAACGTGCGTCTGGATTTTTATGCCTATCATTAGGATTCTGCAAGACTGCTGGAGCTGAAGTATGTGTTATCTATAGTGAAGAACAACCTTGTAATATTTGATATTGAAGCCTTTTAACCCTAGCAAGCACTAGTTAAGTATCATGCTATGTTGAAGTGTTCAAATAAACACAGCGGGCAACAGATAAGGTAGAATAACACGATCAATCCATCAATTCAGGCGATTGCAAGTCAACTAATGTGCACCAATGTGACAACAACACAAAAAGGCCGAGACACAATGAAGCTAACCCACGGAAATATGCTCAAAATCTGAGCTAAAACACCATAAAGCTGCTTCACTAATACATGTGTCAGTCAGTATAAAAATACATTTCACATTTGCGTGTTGGACATCTGCACTCGCCAAGCGCCCCCGTGTTACTCCATGTGGACCTCTGCAGGCCTTGGTAAACTACAGAGTGCCCCTTTAAATGTCTGATTTAGAGATTTGTTTGAAGAAAACGGCTGGAGCATCTAATGACTTCATGTTGGTGAAAGTTCTGGACGTGTTCCTGCAGGAGTCAGAGGGGGCTCTTAAATAAAAAAGCTAATCTGGGACGTGCCAGGAATGCCGCTGAGAGCCGAGGGGCAGTTAGTGGTGCCGGTGAATATGAGTAGCATTCATTAACAGCACTTTATGAAGGTTTAATAGCTGCATAGTAATGTTTGCCACTCACCAATAGAATCTTTATTTATTCATAAAAAAAAGAGAAATGCAGATCTAATAATAGATAAACAACATCTTGTTTCTCTACATGTTTAGTAAGGAATGGGAATTTTGTTATTTCTTTTAATTTGTAGTCTTTGTTCTTAACTCAACAATTTTTCAGTTTCTTCGTCACATCGGCCGAATCTCTTGAAACAAATTCAGGATTCCTTTTAGCGCGGAAAAAATAAAAAATAAACAAGATAGTCGCAAGAGCGGTTGAAAACCAACAGAGACCGAGATTTAAAGAGATGCAGTTATTTGCAAGATGACATCATTAAAATGCGACAAATGAATAATGGTATGAACATTGATACCTTGTCATTTATCAGCTTGATAAATGATATTACAGTTACTGAAATAATCTTGAAAGAGATTTTTCCTCGTCATAGAAGGAAGCTTTTGCACATCGCGTCCGTGTGAGGTGGAACGAGGGGGTCTTGGGACAATGCCAACGCATTTCCCTTTGCATCCGTCCTTGCGAATGTCCTGAGTGGAGAGGCGTGAGAGGCGTGAGACCCCGATGACCCTCTCAGGCATCCTTATTTTGCACCGCAAAGTCTTCCTGTCAGGCACGCTACGGCTGCCAAATCAGGATGTGATGCGGCTTGTCGGGACGCTCTCAGCGGCACAACAGGAGAATGTGTCGAGGATGGGAGTGGGTGGGAGGAGGGGATTTCTCAGCCGCTCGAGCCTGCTGAATAGGTGCCTTCTCTGTTAAGCGCTTTTTTGGTCAGGTGTGGGGTTTGAGAGTCCAGCACAGATCCTCCACAGTGCAGATGCTGAGGTATTCTCATGCGGCCGAACCCTGTCTATTTAGGCGCCACTGATGCAATGACAAGTGTTTCAGTGTTTGGTCAGGAGCTCCCCGTGACCTCTTTAGTCTTCTAGTAACACTTTGTTATCCTTGCACCAGCTGTCCCGACCGTCTTTCTCTGTGCGGGTTTTCATCATCATTGCTGATGAGACCCACTTCTGTCATAGTTGCCGGGAAATTTGAAGGAGGGGGTTGTGTTGGATCGGTCAGCGCGATCACGCCGTCACCGAGTTTTTTTTTGTTTGTTTTTTTACCGCATGGCGATTGCAGCCGACATTGATGTGCGCATAAAGGGAACACCTCTAGTTTTCCCAGAGAATGGGCGATGGCTGGTTGAACTGACAGCAAAATAACTTCCCCGTTTGCTTTAGTGCATTCTCAAGAGGGGGCATTTGTACCTGCGGTGTGGGAGATACCGAAAGGAGCGAATGGAATTTCAGCAGACAGAGTATGATTTTATAAGCCCTTACGAAATGACCGTGACTTTGTGTATAGTTACTAATCTGCCCTGCTGTTATCATGGCAAGGATGAGACACCAGTGGAATATATAAATATATCTTCATGACATAGATTCCTGTTTAGCTTTAACGTTCAATTCAAATGCTCATTCTTAATCCATTCTGAAGCCTGTTTATCACAGTGACAGAGCAGGCTATCACACTTTCCAGTGTGTATCAGTAGATTTCTTTTGTTTGTAATTTAACACTGAATCTCTAGCAAGTCAGTTTGACTCGATTTTTTTTTTTTTTTCCTTTTCTTTGCACTGTGAGCCGTGTCTGTCATACATTTTCCCCACTGACACTGCTAACAGCTCAACTTTTAATTACATCTCAAACATAACCTTTTAATATAGCCATAAACAATCATTTAACAATGCTGATAGGAAAAAAAAAAAGGACTTCGTCTTTCTTTTGCACTTCGTTTAATGATGGCATATCCACATTTATGGCTCCAGAACATGCAGCAACATTTATGTTGGAGTTTAACTGGCATATAAAAATGTAATGTAATCTTCAGGCTTGGACATTTGGCTAATGATTTCGACAGAAGCCCCTCCTCACTGTCATAATCATCAAAGATATAAATATCGTGGAAAGAATATTGTCAATTTCCAATTAAGTGACTTGAGTATTTAATTGCACTATAAATACTGCATCGCAGTTTTTTTCCCTCTTGCTTTTGGTTTATTAATAAGACAATCCTTCAGTCTCCTAGGTTGCATTGAGAGACAAGCTTCGACCAGCAGTCGCTGCATCGTTTACTCTTCTTATTCTTATAGTGGACAATCACGCTCTGACTCCAAACAGTTATTGGCAATAAAGAATTTGATCCGACCTGCGGTCAGCAGAGCCCGTCAAGGATACGCAGCCGGACATAGTAGAACTTCTTCCTGAGAAATATATCGAAGGGCTAAGCACACCACAGTGCAGTCAGGCAACAGTTGTGAGAGATGATGTAAGTATGATACTGTGGCGTGTCGACGAGGAAATATGACGACGGAGTTGTGGAGGGGTTCAAGCTTTAAGAGTGGACACACCGACAGAATGATTCATCTCTCACGAACATTCGGGAACATCAGTATATATACCCTTCGTAACCACACACCCCAAGCCGTCAATCCCTGGGCGAGAGGCCACACCCTTTAGTGTCCGCCACTATATATATATATATATATATATATATATACTATAATAATAGCATCCATCAAAGCTGCACTGTAGAGTCTGGGACAGTTATAAGGGTCAGTTGAAGGCTTGATGGACTGATCTGAGACTTTTGCCATTCTGACTAAACAGTGTAATAAGACTTACACTGCTTTATTTTTAATGACCGAGCATCACATAGGATCTGATAGCGTCTTATTATTTTCCACCTTGTTTCCAAAGGTATTCTTCTGGAAGACATCTAAATGTGCAGGCTTGGAGTGATAATATCACAATGACCCTGTATGCCGAGCGTCAGTATGTTATCGATAGCGAGCAGTAGTTTTTATTTGATTTAATCACATCTCACAATCTGCAGAAGTGTGACTCGGATAGACGGGAACTCTGGCCAGACTGTTGAAACAATGCACCGTTGATTCTGAAAAGATGCAACTCTTTCAGGCTTGTTGTATCATTGCAAGCCAAGTCGTCGATCGCAAACATCAGGCTGCCAGGAAAGGAAACGTAATGGTGGCATTGAAATATCTATTTAAACAATTATGCAAAAGGGGACCCCTTAAAAAAGTGTAGAAAATCTCTTTATGAAACACTCTTATCTCTTTATGAAAGTTACTCTTTATGAAACACTGAACTGCATGGCAGTGACAGGGCATCTGTTCAAATTAGTTAGAAAACGCCATTAATAAAAAAGAAAAAATACTTAGATCTCTTTGTCACAGACAAAAAAAGAAACAAAGGCTGGTCAACTTCTTTTGAGTTTCAAAAATCTTAATTTGATTGCGATTCACCAAAACAAGGTAGTGTTTTGTTTTGATTTTATTTTGCTTTTATTATCGTTGTTATTATTATTATTATTATTGTTATTATTATTATTAGCATCATCATTGTTGATGTTATTTCATATATATGGGTTGTTATTTATTTATTGAATGTTGCGTCACTGTAGATGAAGGATAAGATCTGGAATAACTGGTTTCTGGCACACTTTCCCAAACCCGATTCAAATGAGACCCACCTGGATGTCCCTGAGTTCCGTGTTTCTTGTCACAACACACACACACACACATACACACACACACACACACACAGCCACACAAGCAGAGGTAAAGGTTAGGTGCACACAGAGGCAGTGATTTAGATTTGCTGATACCAACCACCAACCTGCCTCCTGATCCCGAGTCCATGGTATGTTAACAAGAGTTCCCGCCACCTGCCTGCTGTTAAAAAATCGTGGGATTTTTTTTGTGCCCGCTATGAAAAATACTTCTAAATAGCTTAAATGGACGTTGTTTCTGCGGTGTTATCATGTAATTACTCGTGTCATTGCATAGCATGAAGAGATCCCAGTCCTTTTACATTTTCACTGAGATCACCCTGGAAAGCACATCACAAATCCAAAACTCTCCCTTTTTGTTTTATGAACTTAAAAAAAGAGGGAAAAAGAGGAATAGCGCCCTTCCTCAAAACTGCCGTATGATTGTGTCGTTGATTTAATGTCTGGGTGCCTCCTCCACCCACTTGTAACCTCATGGTGAAATAAACACCCGGGGTGCTCATAATTCCCCATGTAGAGGCTCCCCATCTTCACCTTTGCTCTCCCAGAAATGGTGCATGGCCTGAGCTTCATGCTTGATGATCCAGAATGACAAGCGGCGTTGCTTAACAAGTTAGGCAGACCTCATTTTCCCCCGAGTGAAGACGGAAAGTGAATATCCCACTCCCTCCGCTTGATGGACCACGCAGTCAATTTCTTAAAGAAAAAAAGAAGAGAAAAAAAAAAAAGGAAGCAAGTCTTACTAATGATGGGATTGATTTTCTATAAATAAATACATAAATAAATAAAGATGGATAATTTTGTCCAGCAGAAGAAGTTATGAAAGAAATACCTTCAAACGTGGAACGTTTTGCACCATCCATCAGACATTCGCTTTGCATTGGACTGAGAGGAAATGCAAATTTTTTACATGAATCAGAGACGTTGCATGCCTACCTTGTTAGACAATACAGTTACTGATTTTGACAATATTATTTCGGTATCTAGAAAGTATGAGCAAACGTTTTGTGGTATTTGATTATGATTGAGAACTTATATCACAGTATCATTGTACAAAGAAATACAGGGGAATTGAACCTTTTTTTTTTCAATTTTACGCTCTTTAATCACCAAATTAAAATAGATCCACATGAATACGAGAAAGCAGAGTCCATCAATATGATAATAGGTCTTTAATTGCATGTGCTATAGTCCTGCATAGGGATACATATTTCTGTGATATAGCTTCCATTTCCACTTACACAATGTTTTGCCGTGACGTTGCTTTATTTTCCATCAGGATTCAATATCACTCTGCCGAAGGGTTCTGTTATTAGTCATCGTGACATGATAAACAGAGAAAAACAAAACAAACAACTGATTAGAGTCAACTGCTATTTGAATATAAGTCTGCGGTTTCAGATTAAATGTCACATTCCTGATGAATCTTTCCCTGGAAATAAAGGGGGACAAATCCAAACATCAGCTAGCTGTCATGCTATTTCAAACAGAAATGCTTCATACCGTCCCCTTTGTTTGACTTCCTTTAGCGAAATCATTTATTGCTCTGCCTGTTCGGAGCTGACTTTGGCCCTGCATTAGCGTTTGGGCCTCCAGCGGTGTGTCGGTGCCGCTCTCCAGAGAGGTGGAGCCCGCTGCCGCTTTTCAGCTGTTTTCATTGTGCCGCCAAAGAATTGACAAAGCATCACTGGAAGCAAACTAGTGTTGTTATATTGTGGGACAGGTGTAGCACTTGTAGGGGTTCCCCAAATAATCAGCCAGCCCCGGTGAAAGAAACAACAACCAAAGGGATTCAGTTCAGTTCTGACCTGATACGTAAAATGAAAATACCTTTTCTTTCCCAGTGCCGCCTACAATCATCAACCTCTCCAGAGATATTGTGGTCAACGAAGGCTCCAATGTCACCCTGATGTGCCAAGCCAACGGTAAACCCGAGCCCGCCATCAGCTGGAGGCTCATCTCACCTTCAGGTAAACGCTGCGGTTTGTAGACATCTCTTTTTGCCCGAGGCCTGCTGTGTGTGCATTATTTGTTTATTTATTTATTTTCCCCCCCCCCCCCCCCCCCCCCCGTCCCCTGGCCCCCCCCCCCCCCCCCCCCCCCCCCCCCCCCCCCCCCCCCCCCCTCCCTTTCCCCCCCCCCCCCCCCCCCGGGGGGGGGGGGTTTGTGGGGCGGGGGGGGCCCGGGGGGCCCCCCCCCCCCCGGGGGCCGGGGCGGGAAAACAAAACC
>CAAKHD010013475.1:103544-111785 GCA_901007705.1 Fistularia tabacaria
ATGACTGGGTATGACCTAGGAGTGATAATAGTTTTTCCAGATTTCGCTCTGACCTGGTTGCTTGGAAAGATTTATTTGAAGTTGGGAGCGGTGGACGGCCGCCTCTCCGACCCTGCAGAAGGTGAGAGAGTGAAACAACTTCACATTGTCTCAAAACCATTTTCAATGCCCTTGTGTTAATTTCTGGTTCCCAATTTATCTTTAGAATTAGGAAAGCAGGGTAAAGGACAGCGAAAATGTCATTGCTATTTTCACCCGGGAGTCACATTATTTAAATAGCATACGTAGCCAATTCAACATTTAATAGAAGTGTCCCGGGGTGCGTTGCCGAGGTGTGTTTGACCAGTTCTATATCGAGACAGCAGCGAATCATTTCCTATTGACCGTCTCCGCCTTCGCTACAGGAGCCGTTTCTTGTCATTCACGCTGCGTCTGGAGCATCCTTGAACCAGGTCGGTGTGCGAGATACTGATGGTGTGCGTGATGATGAGAAAAAACAGTTTTTAGATTTTAGAGGATGAAAGGAATTCAAACATAAAGACGGTGCAGCGTTTTTTAATCGTTTATTTTATCGGCCTTTTTTTTTTTAAATTTATTTCTTTTTGTGTTGTTTTACCCATTCTAATTATTGGTCAAATTGTGCTTAACATATTGATCATAATTAATAGAGGACAGCGGTGAAACATCACATTTCAGTGTTATTCCTATTCTTTTTTGACCCAAATCCCTTTGTTCTTGTTTCTTTCATCCTAAATTCTAAAAATTGAAATTTGCTTTGTGTTCAGTCTTTTCCAAAAGGCAGGGAATGTGATATTGAAACCGGCAACAGCAACATCCATTCAGAAAGTATCAAAGGGGTATTTGAGCCGGAAAACTGTCAAAATTAACTCGACAGGACGGAGGGGGAAAAAAAAATTCAATCTTTTAGCTTCTTAAATTCTATTTTTGACTGGGATCACAGAGCAAGTTGTTAACTCAGCAGAGACCAGCTGACAAATCCATCATTTGAATAGTGTGTTGCCAAGCTGCAGCCACACCTGGCTTTTAAGGAGAGCGGGACGCATCTCTGTTTTTGGTTGAATTCCAACAAAACACATCTGTCATTTAGAGGATAATTAAATATCCTGCCCTGCAAAACTGGCTCGGCACCCACATTGTGCATCGTTGGCCTCATCTAAATGAAAAGGACACACCCAAAATGGGCTGCCACCGAAGCGGGGAGGCGATGGAGTTTGGCCTCGGTTTTCAGTGGATAGGGAGAGGAAGGCAGGGAGGCAGACATTGCAAAAAGTGTCTCACTTTCTTTCATTTCAGAAAGCTGTTTGTTGGTTTTGGTATTTATCAATATATTTATTCATTTACCTCCTGTGACTTTTGTATTTTTTTATTGAATTTCACTTTCATTTGTAGTTAGTTATTTATTTAATTCGTGTAACTCATTGATGCCATTTAGTCCAGTTCCGCGCTGTAAAATTCATCTTTGGCCGTATCCCCTCGGGGAGATTTTCCCCCACTTACACGCGGCCCTGTGCATTATTTTTGGAGTGGCATTCTTGTTGTCCTGGAAAACAAATAAAAGATCATCCTGCGGAGCCCATGTCCTAATTCAGATCCACAGTAATGGCTCTCAAACTGTTGTCATCGCTCTGAAACTGTAATAGGACACGTGTTAAGGAAGACTAATTTGTTATTCTCCCTCCTAAAAAGAGGATCATTTGTCTGATGTTGCTATTTAGGTTATATAACCTAGGTACGCTTGGGATTTGGTATAAACAGCATCACTAATCTTAAAACCTATTTTTTGCTCGAGAAGAGTGCATGGAATAGATATGAATATCATCCATGATAACTCGGGCTGCTTTTATTGCAAACATCCCCGACACTACCATATAAATAATGGTCTCCGGTACCACGAGGTGAATCTTGGACTGACAGAGGAGTATTCACTCAAATGATATTACATTCCTTTAGCAGGGAATGATCCCAGTTTTATTATTTGATATACTCCCGGTCACTTTCTTCTTAAATTCTCTTTCTCTCGGCGAGTTGTATTTATCTTTGGAAATGTCCAACACTGACAGAGGGAAATCTAAAAAGTATGAAGGTGCCATAAAAAAAGATTGAATGCACAATAACTTCATCCCCTCCATCTGCTGGCGGCACCTCAGCTCCCTCTCTCCTCTCTGTGCTTCATTAGTTTGTTTTTCGACATCCCTCGGATCTCTTCTTCTTCTGTGTGTTCTCCACGAGTTCCTCCCGGCTCCTTACAGCCAGACTCGCGCCGCAGCTCGCAGCTCGCAGCTCGCAGCTCGCAGCTCGCAGCTCGCAGCTCGCAGCTCGCAGCTCGCTCTTTCCGGCTCCTGGTCACCGTCATCGGCTGGTCAGCGCCGGCTCTCTCATCCTCCTGTGATTATTACTTTTTCGCTCTCGGGCGGCCTGAGCTATTGCTGCTATGGAAATACATTTTATCGATTTTGAGGAAGGGGGAAAAGACACCACGTGGGAATTGTAATTTTTTTTTTTTTTTTTTAATGTTTTTGACAGATGTTCTTCCCCTTTAAGAAAACATTTGGGACTTGACCCCTGCAAACCTATTTTCATGTTTATATTGTACATACCGTAGCCTCACATTGGATTTAACTTTCCAAGTCATCTCAACATTCAACCTTATAGTGTTTATGACATGACTGGTTTAAAAAAATGTCATTTCAAAAAAAGGTCATCGTCGAAATAACTTGAAACAAACAAAAAAGCTACCTCCCTGGGCATAACTGAATCAGTTACAGCGTGGTGGAATGATGTGAGCCCGGGTTGAACCCCGCCTTCGGCTGCAATGGCGGCTGGGACAGAGAATGAACAAATGAATATTGAGTGTTGTTGCTCATGCCTCCCAGAGGAGAAATTTTACTTATGATAACTTCATCATCTTTTTTAATTGCTATCGTTATTAGGACAGGTATTGTGTAGTCTTTTAGGACATAACTCCATCTAATGAACCTGGGTTTGCTCCACACACACTTGTACTTAAGAGGATTAAGTCATTTGATTTGAACACACTGGCTGGTCGTTTCCTTGAGTGGCACCGGGACGAAATTAGGATTCAGTTTCTGTCAAGTGTCTGGGTGCCAAGGGGTGAAAAAATTAACGGTGGACCACGTTAACCGGGAGAATCCAGCATGCTACTTTGGAACATATTTTTGTATTTTCTACTTAATTTTTTTCATTTATTTTTTACATTTTTATTTCAGTTCTTGAATCTATAAAATAATAAAACACAATCTGAAAACAGGATCACATTTTTTTGTTTCCCAACTGCTTTAACAGTTTGGAATCACAGCAGCAAGACCCTGAAGTAGACGACTATATATACACAATGTGTATATATATATATATATATATATACTCACCATTGAGACCCTATATTGTAACTCTAATTTTAACTTTCTGTGCAAATCTTCAAAATACAATGCAAACTATCCTAAATGACCTGAGTTTGAATTTACATTCAGAAATGTCATGCTTCTGAAATGGAAATACTCATAGGTCGGGCTGACGTTTCCTGGGGTATCCCTGTTTTGGTGTTTTTGAAGGGTGAGGAGAAAAGAAAGCACACTATGAAATTAATTCCACCTACAAGGAAACTGTCCTCTTGCAAGGTCCTGCCACTTGAAACCTCTTGTGCTCATGCATGGACCTTAAAATAGAATGGATTCAAGTTCTCCTGAAGGCTGCAGAAAAGCTCAAATTCCTGCTTTAATCTTTCCTGAGTGAAGATGATGAAAAACAACCTCCCGCGCCCTTTGTTCTGGCACTCACACTAATGGACTGAGGACAACAAGACCCCGTGCTTGAACATTGCATATTGTGCTGTGTAACTCTATGCTTGGCCGCTGCTGAAAAACAATTTTTCATATTTGGAATGAGGGACAATTCTGACAATAGCTCGACAATGTCCTTGCTGCTATTTGTCAGTATTTGTTCAAATTTAGTTTGAAGCCTTCAGACGCAGCCACGGAACCTCCGGTATTGTGCTGAAAGAGACAGCATGTGTGGCATTGAAAGGGTATTTGGATCTATGTGTACATTTGTACCTTTTATTATAATTACCTCTATTCCATTTAATTCTATCTGTCTATCTGTCTCTGTCTGTCCGTCCGTCCGTCCGTCCCTCCATCCATCTATCATCAATCCATTTATCTACATTTGTTTATTCATTTATTACTTATAATGCATGTATCGTTTATCATTAGTATATTTGTTTTCTGTTAATAGTTAATAGTTACACACACACTCTCTCTCACACACACACACACACACACACACACATATATATATATATATATATATATAGACCTATATTGATGTTTTCATACTTTTTTTTTCTCGCCCTGGGCATTGATGATTCAATATTTCCGATATTGAAAGATATTGAAAATCCCCCTTGCTCAAGTTCAGATTCCCCCGGATTACACTGCTCCACAGTTCGACTCCAATCTAGTCGCCCTTGTATGACAAGAGGTCCACCGTTGTTAGGAAAGAAAAAAAAAAAAAATGCTGATGCACCTCCGCTGATTTATTTTGGATGTGCCGAAATAAAGCAGGAAATAACATCCATCAGCGTGATTTAAAAGAGCCGTAAAAGAAACTGACTACATAAAGCTTTGGTAAAAAAACACAAAAAATCAAGGAGAAATAATCAGCCGGTCTGGGGAGAGGAATTGCGCTGTCTGTGAAATGCCTCCGCTGGGACGTGTAGCTGCACAGAACAAAACTGACAGAATAAAAAGATTTACATTTAAATCAAACTGCACAGAAAGACAGTGCTTCCTTTTTTTAAGTTGACATTTTTTTGTCCAGATATTCGAAAACTCTAACCCGCTGTTCAAAGTCTGAGGTGATGATGAGCCAACCATTCAAATAATAATGACAATAATAACTTGGTTTTGTACGGATGACATTCACGTATGATGACGTTGACCTTCTCCATCTATGCTACCTCTGCACATCTTCTTTAAATGGAACCTTTTTTGTTGTTGTTTACAATGGAAAAGATGAAAATAAAAAAACAAGTAGTATAACGCTACTTCAAGATAATAGTACTGGTGCAGTTTGTCATATTTATTAAGTTTAAGGATAGCCTTAGAGTTATATTTTCGATAATAAACCCCTTAAACTGCAATATATTCCTTGTCCCCCATAAAGATAATCAAATGAGTAAACAGATTATTATTCGTGTTGTTTTATGTTTGTGTTAATAATAATGCTAGTAATAATAGTAATAATTATAATCATATATTAGTTGAGAATAAACGGAGGGGCAGGCTGGCACCATGGTTAAGGTTTCCTGTGAATGAGAGGCCGGCAAACAGTCCAGAGTGAACCCCTCTTCGCCCCAAAGGCAGCTGGGAGAGGCTCCGGCACCCCTGCCACCCTGACTGCAGGATATGCAGTATAGATAATAAATTAGTGAATGAAAATAAATGAAAATGAACTCCCGGGGCCTGCCGGGGGTTTTCCTCCTACTCACCTCAACTTTACAATAATGTTACGTCACGATTCCAGCCCGGGAGAGAAAATTGACACTTTGATCAATGGACGTGAACACAGCCTTGTAGTGTCAAAATCTCCTCATCCATCATCGGACACACTGAAGCTCGAAACATCCCACTATATTGCCAGAAGAAAAAAAAACAAAAAAACAAAAAACACTATTAACTTTATCTACGAACCTGCTATTTATTCATGAATGATAGGAACCGGAAGTGGAGGAAGACGTTAATTCATTGCTGGCAAGAGGAATATATATTTAGAGGAAGTCTTATTAATTTCGAGAGGATTCTGTAAATATGGTTATGCAGTCAGGATACTGAATAAAGGGGGATGCATAATGCAAACAGTTGGCCATGATGTTAATTTCTATCAAGAATAAATGAAAATAAGCTCTACCGCTAGTCTGAATAGTTTTTTTTTTCCTTTTTTTTTTTTTCGATCTCCAAGGAAATATTACACCGACTTTGGTGGAATCTTAGCCTCTTTTGTAAGTGTAGCCCCCAGTAGCGGAAACACATTCATCCTTTCAAATTCAATAACATTCAGTACATTTTCCAATGCTATAAGTCACACACTGTCCTATGGCGCTAGGAGAAGACTCCTAACACCCGTGGCTTTTATTTTTCTTTGTGAGCCCAGATATCCGTGCTATTGGCGGGTCAAATCTAATCCGTCCTGTCACAACAGATTCTCCTCACCGGCAAACCCCCTTCAATACAAATAAAGCCGCTTTATTGCTGTGTGGTAATATGTAGAACCTGGAGCCACTGTGTGTCTATGAATCTTCTTTCAACTCGCCCATTTTATGCGTGTTTTCTTTCAAAAGAGGATGACGCATCAAAGGAGGCCTGGCACATTAAGAGATTCCATATGCCGAAGGCTGATAATCAGTGGAAAATAAATAGATTCTTCCCGCTCGGCTGGGGCGGCGGAGGCCCGGGTTGAGACTTGACCCGCGGAGTCGGGCGCTCCTCGCCGTCTCTTCTCGGACATCTTCTGAATAACCAATCCCTTGCAATATTCGAATCTAAAGCTTTGTCACTTCCTCTTAAACGTCGTATCAATCCCTGGGGAAGATGCGAGAATCGGCAGCCGCATCTTGACTTCCACTCTCTCTTTGGCTGTGCGTGTTTTTCTTTGTATTAACAGCTCCCACTCCACCAGTCCGCCTCTATCTCTTGCTGCACATCCTAAGGTTCATTCATCAATTTAAATTCCCCCTCATCACATTTCCTCGCTGTCTCTTCTTAAATGCTTATATCCCTCAAGCATCTGCTCTCCTGTTTTTTGTTTTTTTTCCTTTCTCCTCGCCACATTTCTTCCTCTTCCTTTGCACACAAATGCATCCTTCTGTCTTCCCATTTTCAACCCCATTTTCTCTTTTTTTTTCCGCTCGAGTTTGAGGATGGCATTTCAGGGACATAGAAAGGTTACATTATCTTCTGCTGGCCTCTCCTGAGACTCCCCGGCTCTCCTTGCTTTCTTCCTCTGACCGGCTTATTCTGTGTGGTCTCCCAGATGTCCTGCCGTGTCACTTTGATGGCAGAGCAGGACACCGGGACTACCTTGGCAGGGACTCGGTCGAAAACTTGGCAAGCCTTATTAACGGAGTCGGAAATGAGAAGGGCAACTCATGTGGAAACGGAATTAGGCAAATATCAATAGTCTGTTTTCTGTTGTTTTCCTGTGATCACGCAGACATTTTAGTGAAGGGTAATGGGGGTGATGAAACTGACAGAAAGAGGACAAGAGCGGCGGCGGCGGCGATGAGCGGGCAGGTGCCAACCAGGGGAGTACGGCACAATCATAACAATAACTTTGCATATCATGTCGCAAAATTAGGAGAAAGTCAAGGTGCGTTTGGCACCGTCTCCAGGGGGGGGGGTTCGAATGAGCGACCGTGCAGGTGGGTTCGTGCAAATGACGGCGTGAATTTCAAGCGCCACGACCTCTGATGTGGAGCCAGTCCAGGCCGCGGCACTGGTGGGAGCGGGGCGTCATCAGGGCATCATCGGGGCGTTTTTGGGGGAACATACTGAGCGATGACAACATAACGATGATACCATTTGACACGGAGGTCAGGACTCTGACTTGAACCACCGTGCAAAACCACCGAGACGGGCCGAAAGAGAAGGAAGGAGGAGGTGCCACACCTACTGACTGGGAAGGAGCTGGAGCCGTGTTAATGCTGCAGGCCAAACTGCAGGGTTTGTATTATTGTGAACTCATGTCTCTGCTTCTCAAACCTCTTTGATATATTTGATCAGTACAGAGATAATCTATTTTTGATTGTTTGCCATTTTTAATACAACTAATTCATATCATTTGAGAAAGGATAAAAAATGCCCCCCCAAAAAAACATGTATAATGACTCACTTAGCCCCCTGGAGCTCGGAGGCTGCGGGGTACTTCAGGTTAATCGTTGCTGGATTGAACCCTTGATTTGATTGGCAGCACTGGCTCCTGTTTTGATTCGCAGAAGCATCTGCATGTATTCGACAGAGCCTCGCCGTTAATTGTGTGCCTGCCTGCACTTCCCTCTAGCTTTATCCGCTTATTTGTGCCGTCCTTCACTTTGGACGGTGCTAGCAGAGTAATCTGCTGTGAACCCCCCACCCCCACCCCCCGAACCCTAAAACCCCCCCCCCCCCAAAACCTATACTTTTTGTGGGATCATACAACTTCTGGCAG
>CAAKHD010013475.1:111805-122453 GCA_901007705.1 Fistularia tabacaria
TTTGTGCCTGCCTCCCCTCCCCTCTAGTTTTACCCGCTTTTTTGGGCCGCCCTTCCCTTTGGACGGTGCTAGCAGAGTAATCTGCTGTGACCCCCCCCCCCCCCCCCCCCAACCCCAAACCCCCCCCCCCGCCATAAACCTGATACTTCTGGTGAGATCATACATCTGCTGGCAGCCATGTCGTGATTAATTCTCTAGGATTAAAGAGCAGCTTTAACTGACTCGGTGGTCTCCTTCCGCTAAACAAGAGAAAAAGGGGAAAAAGAAGCAGAGACGTGGAACAGCCTCGGATATCCGAAGGTTCTCCCCGGTACACCTTGTCAAATGATGCTCGTGTCAGGGAGGACAAAACAAAGGCCGGAACCCAGCAGAGTGAATCCATGTGCAATTTGTTGCTGATACACCCCGACATCATGGGAGGAGGCTGGAAGTGAATTATGAATTTATTTACATTTTTATTGTTTTTTTGTTTTTTTTCTCACATTGACTGCTGCATCAAGTGTTCCTGTCAAGCATGTCAAAGTGCTATGAAAAAAAAAAAAAGCAGTAATGGCATTTTCTTGTTCGTCTTCCTATATTTCAAATGTTATACACACAAAATATAGACGCGGCAAAAGAAGATTATGTGAGTGGTAACTGGCAATGAGTGGAGGCTGCACAAAGCGCTGACATTCTCAGGGAAAAAAAAAAAACACAAGACAAAAGAGAGAATAAAGGTCAAACTGTCTTTCTAGAGGAGAAAAAGAAGTTGGGGCCGATACGAGATCCCTGAGCATTATATTTACTCCGGTGTTCGGTACACATGTGGCCGCGTCATTGCACGGACTTCTACAACTTCCATACCTTGGAAATTACATTTGATTTGTTTTTCTTTTCATTGTTTTTTCAGACAAGATCAGCACACAAAGTCATGATACATACTTTATGATAATGAGATTTCTTTATGGTATTTTTCAGAATATTTAACATATTCAACATACCCGTATCTGTCGGACATGAGTGGGATTACAGTGGTCACTATTTGTCAGGTTCATTTTGAATATAACTGGATGTATTAGGTAATGTACTGTACTAATGTACTCCTTTCAACTTCTCTCTTCAAGGTTCGCCACAGCAAATCAACCTCCTCCATTTGAGCCTATCCTCTGTATCGTCTTCTCTCACACCAACCTTCGCTAGTTATTTATCCTTATTTACCAGATAATATCTTTTAGACCACTGGGTTTCTTTTCTGCTGCATTCACTCCTTGAACAACATTCAGGAGACTCCGTGAGCACAACAGCGTTCTGATAGCAACATTTTTATCTTAAAAGCAACATTTGCAAGGCTTCCTGTAACTGCATTGTCATCGAAGGCATCTGAACATCAACCGACATGCCTGTAAATTCAGGACAAGCTTCGGCTGAGTTACCTCGAGCAGATATCCGGTCGCCGCCACCAACGGCTTGTTTTTCGGCGTCACGGCGGCATTTAATTTTACAGCAGACGGGGGACACAGAGTGTGAAGAACGACACTTACACCGAGTGACCGTCTCCTCTTCCCCTTCTCCTTCTGTGATCGTAAACAGGCGACTTGGCATCGGACGACGAGTACCTGGAGATCCCTTCCATTTCCAGACAGCGAGCCGGGACGTACGAATGCACGGCTGTCAACGATATCGACACAGATGTCCAGACCGTAGACATCACCGTGAATTGTAAGTCCGTCTTCTTTATTTATCTGTTGCAATTCTTCATCACCGGAGAAACAACTAAGCTGGTTTTCAGGCTGTTTATGAATGTTCAGGTAAGAACTCTGGTCACTCTGATCAGGCATTTCAGACAAAACATCCAAGCCTTCCTCCCTATCCTTACCTCTTGCTCTTTCGACGCTATTATAAATATTCCTCATCATTTGAGCTCACAATTCCGGTCCGCTCTGTGACACCGTGTCGCTCACAGCTATGCTTTAAAATAATGGATGAGCAGCAGAGGATGTCATGACCCGCCGCTGTTCTTATCGCCGGTGCTCTCCTCTGCTGCTACCTGCTTGTAGATGCTCCCACGGTGTCAGAGGGAATGGACGTGGGCGTCACTCTGGGCCAGAGAGGAGTGCTCGAGTGTGAAGCCGACGCCGTGCCCGAGGCTGACTTTGAGTGGTACAAAGATGACAGAAGGTGATTTCTACATTCTTAATGGGCAACGGAAGGAAATGTCCTTATACTGCGTGTGTTTGAGTGAGTGTGTGTGTGTGTGTGTGTGTGAGTGTTTGTGAGTGTGTGTGTACTGTCATCAAGATCAGGTTATTGATGGCATTGAACAACCGTCTGTCAAAGCGGTCTGATTAGGTTAGGCCACAGCGGAATAAGTCTTACTGAACTTGCCAGACATGCTAATATTTGAAAAAAAAAAAAGGGAAAATATATTCGAAATGGTGCACAACACCCTTGTTTGTTTGTGTGTCTGCTGATGTCTTAAGGAACTGTCGCAAGCCTTGAATTTTACTCCCCTGGCGACCTTGTTTGTTGCACTCACCGCTCCCACCTGTCGTTTCTTCTCCTGTCCAGAATCTTCAATGGGTTCGACGGCATGGAGATCATAAACACCGGCTCGCTGTCCAAACTCACTTTTTTCAATGTGTCCGACGGCGATTACGGTAACTACACCTGCATCGCCGTCAACAAACTCGGCAGCTCAAACACAAGCTTCTTGCTGTACGGTGAGTACATTTATCCGTTGCGTGTGGGTATTAGCCAAATCCTCTAGTTTAATTTGAGATGACCTTCCCTTTCTTTAACTCCTTTGAATTAAATGTTAAAGCATGCCTTATTTCTGACTCCAAAAGGCATCGATTGCCATTCATTGATTCATACGTTGACTTTGATACCAAACTAAGTGTTGGGTCAGGAAGGTGAAACCATCCTCAGGAAAGAGCTGTTCGTCCTCCGGTCTGCCTGCCATGTAATTGGGTCCCAGCACGCTTCAAATTTTTCGGGCAAACGCTGTTACCCTCCGCACAAGACGTCAGTAAGCTACCAAGAGTGAAAGCCACATTGCTGAGTTTACATGTTTGGAGTTCCCTGCACAAATCCCAGCGCGTAGAATTGTGAACATGCATTCGCACCCCGTCCCCTTTGAGGTCATAATCAGCCAACATTTCTCAGAATCGATCAGTTGTTGCGTTTTGTACAAAACTGCATCAATAGTAAAAGTTCTACCCCAAATGACCTACTCCATGAAACAACGGTGTTGGGCAGTTCACGGGACAATCGATGCAAATCTTCATCTCATCTCGGCTATTTGAACAGTGAATGTCATTGGGAGCAACCAGACTCTCTCACCTCCCCGCTGTCAGCCGCAGTGGGTCCCATCGTCTGTGAGGACAAGTAATCCCATTTGTGAATCACTTTCACAAAGTTATTGATCCGTCTCTTCCACACCTGCTTTGCGGCTGAACCGCCACATCGGTCAACGCAGGGGGTTCTGGGAGGCGGGGTCTGCAGCTGCACTCTCCTAAATATCACATATGCCAGCCGCATGAATCTGGATGTTCTGCAGACCTTGCTTTTCTTTGGCGCGCTCCACTCTGTGCGGTGCTCTAATCATGAAGCTAAAGTAAGACGGTTTGCTTTTCCTAGGTGTACGTTTGAAACAATGCGCAAAAGCTAGCTTTGCTCAATCTGAAAACCACAGCACATGAATTAATAATGTTAAAGCAATATTGCCATAATCCAGTCGGAGCTCACCGTTTGGTGCACCTTTTATTTCTAATTTGGACACAACAGTAGTTAAAACTGAACAAGCATATCCCTCATGGTGGCACATAGGGGGACCGATAACATTAATTGCGGCTGCGTTTATGGCTCAGATATTGTGCATGTTTATGCAGTGATTTACTGGGAAAACTAGGCTGGAGTTGCCGTTGCTGCTATTTATCCACTTGCTTTGACAAGTGAAATTGGCTGCTTTAAAAAAGCAAAAAAAAAAAAAGAAAAATGTTTATTCAGATGGATGTTGCTCAAGGTGTTAGGGCTCTCTCCGGCCGCCCTGTGTTTGGGCCCGTGCAGCATTGAAATCTGCATCCTCTGGCTTCACCAGATGATTCACAAACGGCTCCCTGCACGTACAGTGCAAATGGTGTAAATTAACAAAGTGGGGCAGGTCACTTAAAAAGAATAAAATCCATCAAAGGGTTCGCTCTTGCTTTGCAACTATTCACTGGATCGCACTTTATTGAATGTCCTATTGTTTTGTACGAAACACATGTTATTGCTCCATCTGAGGTTTCTGGCTAAAACCGAAGGTGTAAAAAATCCACCCGACACCATATCCACCGACGAATTATCTTGTTATAATACAATTTGAATGTTCAACTGTGCTGAAGCCAGTTCAGAAGCCAATGTTTCATGCTTTTTACGTGTTTGCCTATTCTGTTTCCTATGTGCCCCCCTGTCTCATTTGTTCCCCCTCCCACATAGTGATAATCCAACCCACTAGCTCAACGCTACTCCAAGGTTAGTACTCTGCGCGGGCGCGCCAGTTACTTGTCGTGGACGGGAAGATTAACTGCACGCCAGCATGTAACAAGCATTGCCATTTTCACAAACTCTCACAGGCGGTGTTTTTCGCTATAACCTCGTCGTGTCTCAACACATCGTGAAGCAGCGCCTCTAATGAGGAGGGGGCATCGGAGTTAAAACACGTCGGCATATTTGTGAAAATGATCAATGCCGCCCATTTTGCTTACCGTATTTCATCTTTCTCCCCTGCAAACCTAACCGACCTCCTGTGTGACGTATCGTCATTTTGATTTGTGCATGCTCTGTTTCCTATGTAAGTATTCATCATCATTTCCTTTTTAATGCCGTTTGTGTCTGTGTGATTGTTTTGCGCCTCAAGTTTTATCCATTTTCACTGTACATAACTTCACTACAGGAGTTGATGTCCGTGTCTTTTCAAGTGAAGTCGTGTCCGTGTGCTTTTAGATTCAGAAGAAAACGTTCCCTGTTAATTCTTGTGTCCTTGTGACTGGCAGTTGCAGCAACTTTCAACACTCCATTAACATAACAGAATTCTATCAATGGATTTAATTTTGACTATGAGTGAGCGCCATTATTCTAATTAGGCATATGCGGGATTAGGGATAATCCCCTGTGACAGCGTAATTGGATAGATGCTCCAAAGGAAACTGTGGTTAAGTCATAGGAATCCAAGGGAAATGAGTAGTCATTGTGCTCTGTGCTTCAAAGGGAAGTTTGAAATTGTCCCCGGCCCTCAAACAATGCAGGGACGGAGTTAACACCTGACTGTACAGTGGAAAAGAACAAGCGCCCCGACGTCTCCGGGTTTTATTTCGGCCATATTTCTGCAAACGCAGCGGCAATAAATCACTTACGAATACATTGTAGCTGCATTTCAAAGCTTATACTTGATCTTAGCAGGATTTATGTTGAAATTAAGGTGAGGGATGAAGAGTCAGATGCAGTTCGTACAGCTTGAAAAACAAGGTTCAATTAAGGATATAGAGAAACTATGAAATATGGGACAACAGTCCAGAGCAATGGAGAGTGTGGAAAAGAGGTAAAGAAATGGGTTCAAGCAGGTTGGAATGGGTGGAGAAAAGTTTCAGGGGTTCTATGTGATAGAAGAACATTATCCAGAATGAAAGGAAAGGTTTACAAAACAGTGGTGAGACCAGTGATGCTGTATGGTTTGGAGACAGTGGCACTGAACAAAAGACAGGAGGCAGAGCTGGAGGTAGCAGAGATGAAGATGTTGAGGTTCTCTTTGGGAGTGAAGAGGATGGATAGGATCAGGAATGAGTCCATCAGAGGGACAGGACATGTTAGATGTTTGGGAGAGAAGGTCAGAGAAGCCAGACTGATATGGTTCGGTCATTGACAGAGGAGGGATGGAGAATATATTGGTAGACAGATGCTGGAATTGGAGATAAGATAGGATAAGATAATACTTTATTAATCCCCATAGGGGAAATTCTTTTGTCGCAGCAGCGTGACAATAACAGTATAATATATATATATATATATATATATATATATATATATATATATAAATAAGCGCTGAACAATTAAAGGCAAAATAAACAATAAAAAGACAGAAAAACAGAAAAAAAAGATGCCAGGCAGCAGGTCTGGAGGAAGACCGAAGAAAAGATTTATGGAGTTAGCAAGAGAAGATAAGAAGGTAGTTGGTGTAAGAGAGGCGGTTGCAGAGAATAGGGTTAGATGGAGAAGGTTGATTCGCCGTGGCGACCCCTGAAGGGAAAAGCCAAAAGGAAAAGAAGAAGAGGAAGAAACAATGAAATATGGGCCTAATTATTTTTCTAGAGTGATGATAGATATACAATTTTCAGAGTTTCCTTCACACAGTCAACATAATACATTTTTTATAAACATTTATAAAAATAGTCTGAACGGACTCAATATTACGACGACTAAAGAACACCCGGAAATCCTTTCTGACACAATCCTGTGGATTCAGCCCTCTGATTCTCTGTGTTGGAGGTGAGCTGACCTTTAACCTGCAGGCGGTCAGTCGTGTTAACTTTTAATCCTTTCAGACTGTCGTGCAGCGTTTGGCGTTATAGGCGATGTGACGTTGAAAATTAAGATCGTCTTGCACCACAAGTCGGAGCGCTTATTATTACACACCATGTATAATTATTCCAAATTAAATGAATCCTTTTGATTTGTTCACAAGTCTTAGTATAATACAAAGCAAACCTGGTATAAAGCTGTTTACAGACTGACCTTAACCCACTTATTAATTCAGGGAAAGAATCTATTACATTTTTTTTTAGCATATCCATGTAAACTAAATGCATACGGTGGTACTGTGCCTCTTCAATAATGATGCTTTCCAAACCAAACCCTAATTGTGTCAAAATAAAACACAGGATCATTTAACTTAATTTTAATACTTAAAGAAAAAGTACCTCAACAGTTTTTTGTGGTGTTTCTTTTACACAAAAATCATCATAATTTTAAGCAGATGGTGGCATATGTTATAAATGTTTAGCACAATGACCCTCTTAGATTTGGAAATTAGACAGTAATTAGTTATCTAGATCTTTTTTTGTACTCTACGACTCTAAACAGATCTGTAAAATTAAATGGAACAGGCTGATATGGCTATTTCAAATATGCTCTAAAAATCCTGGCATATAGGTTTGCATTCAGTCAGTGTGATTATTAAAGACGTTTTTTTTTAATTATGTCCGTTAAAAGGTACAGTAGCTCAGACAGCAGTGCATTTTGCTAAAAGTTAATCTACTCTTGCAGAGGAGTCTATAAAGGGAGACTCGGCGATGGGCTAACAACTTCCATAGGTCATATTAATATCTGCCATGGAAGTTGGCTAAATGAGCTTTGTGACCACAAGTAATTTAGCATCACAGCGGTGGAGCTGCAAGGAAAGCATAGAAAGCGACTTCGATGTAATTCCATAGCCAAACCCGTAACCTCCCAGTGGTCATTATCACGTGCGTTAGCTTGCTCACAGAGTTTGCAACCATGGAGACCAAAGACATCCATGACCAAGATACACACTGGAAGGCAATAAGTGTATGCTATAAGTATTAACTTCTGATAGAAAATTGCTTGGGGTTTCTTTTGCCGGAGGTATCATGATATTGTCAAATAAAAATAAATAATTTCGTAATAATAGTAAGTATTATCATTGTAATTCGGAGCGAGAAGTATCAGGGGTTCTGTGTGATAGAAGACTATCAGCCAGAGTGAACGGAAAGGAGTACAAGACAGTGGTGAGACCGACGGTGCTTTATGGTCTAGAAACAGCGACAATTACGAAAAGGCAGGAGGCAGAGCTGGAGGTGGCAGAGATGAAGATGTTGAGGTTCTCTTTGGGAGTGACGAGGACGGAGAGGATCGGGGAATGAGTCCATCACAGGGACGACGCATGTGAGATGTTTTGGAGAGAAGGTCAGAGAAGCCAGGCTGAGATGGTTGGGTCATGGACAGAGGAGGGAGAGTGAATATATCGGTAGACGGATGCTGGAATTGGAGCTGCCGGGCAGGAGGTCTAGAGGAAGACCGAAGAGAAGATTTATGGACGTAGTGAGGGAGGATATGAAGGTAGTTGGCGTGAGAGAGGAGGACACAGATAAAATAGGGTTAGATGGAGAAGGTTGATTCGACCCCCGAAAGGAAAAGCCGAAAGGACAAGAAGAAGAAGAAGATGAGCAGTAGCAGTAGTATGAAAATAAATACATTGATAAAGAACAGACATATAATTTTGTCTCTCTAAATAAGTAACCAATCACTGCCTTTGCATGTTTTCTTCATTTTCCTCTACATATGCTGTTTACAGAACTGCAGCTTTATTAATTTTCCCGCTTGATAACATCTCTTGGTTTATTACTAGATTCACATTTTTGCTTTCTTTTTATCTAGATAGACAGATTTATAGAATGATAGAATGGGAGAGAGAGAGAGAGAGAGAGAGAGAGAGAGATGTCTGGATAGTGAAACTCGCCCGGCTGTCTTATTTACCTCCTGCCGTTCTCGTTCCCCCTTCCAGGGCCAAGAGCAGTCCAGGATGGCAGCGGCGCCGCGGTGGGCCTGCACTCACACACCAGTCTCCTCTTCATAGTGATTCTTCCGTTCCTGCTCAGATTTTGAAGGGAAACACAAGTGTTGTGCGTTTGTGTGTGTGTGTGTGTGTGTGTGTGTGTGTGTGTGTGTGTGTGTGTGTCTGCGCGTGTGTGCTATGTGTGTATGTTTGCGTGAGTGTTTTCTTTTTTTCTTCTTTTCAACTTGAATCATAAACTGATGCACAGCAAGTGCATGAAAAACCCTACTACATAATGAAACGATGTACATCACCTTTAAGAAAAAAGTATGTAACAAATTTTACGGTTGTTTGTTTTAGATTTCAAGGATGTAACAAATGTTTCCGTTTTTAATTGAATTTTCTCTCTAAATTGCATTAGTCTGAAATGTCACTTTTAGATATTGTTTCAGAACAAAAAAGTACTTTTTAAATGTAACGTCTGGGTTTGTCTTAAATTTTAACCGCATCCGATATTCATGTCAACTCCAGGAAAAAGAGAGAAAAAAAAAAAAGGGGGAATCACGGTGCGTATGGGAGGTGAATGTTAAATACCTCAATGTCAACCTGAGACAGGAAAGTGGATGGAATTTAAGTTAGAAAGTCCAGAATTATCATATTTCAATGTATAATAATTATCATTCTCTATGGTTGTTTAAAGCAGGATTTTTTTTTTGTTTTGACCTTGAAGTAATTCTGGTATCACAATTGTAGTGATGTATTCTTGGACTTGTGTTATGCTAATGTTTTTTTTGTTTTTTTTTCAATTCTGTTTAGTTAAAACTACACATGTGAAGGTGTAATTATTTAGGGAAAATTATCCTAGTTTTTTTTTTTGTTTGTTTGTTTGTTTGTTTGTTTTTCTTTGTTTTTCAATGCATAACATCTTTGTAAAGAACAAGTGTAATATAATGAGTTAGCTCAAACCTCCATTCCAGTCGTCATCTGACTTGAGTAATGCAAATTTATTAAAGCCGTGGCTACTTGATTTTGACGTCATGATGCCGGTGATACAACCACACAATTATTTTGAGGAAATGTTCTCGTTCACATCCCGAACCAGCGCTGGAGAAGACATTTTGCAAAGATAATAAACACATCTGCATGCATTCAGCCGCCAATAACCCAAAGAGTGTAACAGTTTATACGGCACTGTACTACATGACCTCTTTTTATCTAGTCTAATCATTAACACTGGTTATACTGAAATATTGTCTTTTCACAAACAGCATATCGAGAGATGTTGTGTTTTCACATGGGGTTTTTGGTACTTCAAAAAGTAAAAAAAAAAAAAAACCAACAACAAATGAATCAAAAAGAAATAGTCACCTTAAACCAAAATGTACAGTACATTTATGATTTTTATCAAAGCGTATGCAAGCCAATCCCAATACTCCAGATCGATCATAATGCCTGAGCGAGAAAAAAAATGGTCATGACTGCTCTTATCAGTTGACGTATAGCTTGCACCACCAAAATGACGGCATGAGAGACAAAGAAGAACGGTTTCGGAAAAAAAAAAAAGATGGATGGAGGCAACATTTGCTAGAGTTACAAACAGCAGCTGTTGTGAGCATGAGGATTTTATGCAACGATCGGAAGCCTCTCAAATTCAAACCTTACCTTCTTCGTGTCTTGTTTGTTGGCGAGGGATTCTTACCGACTGCTGCGACGGACTGTAGCTCCCGCCCGGCCGTGGAAGGATAGACTCGATGATGGACTAATGATTTTCTAATGCAGGATGTCTTTAAAAAAAGAAAAAAAAAAAAAGAAAGGAGAGAAAATAGTTTGTCTCTTTGGGAGCCGCCACAGACATCACTCAATGTCTCGAGCACCAAAGCTGCAAAAGAGAAAGAGGGAATTTAGGGGGGGAAGTGATGGGCATCATTAGATCTCACGGCTCTGTGAGTGTTCTTCCACATATGATTATTTTTTAATTTAGCCAGAACTTGGACCTACGAGTAGATCAACTCTGCTCTGCTCTCATTCACCTTTTCCTCTCCGAAAATAACATTGACGTCGGTTTCTCGCCCCCTGTCGACCCCCCCCCCCCCCCCCCCTCCCCCCCCCGCTCCCCGC
>CAAKHD010013475.1:126379-189725 GCA_901007705.1 Fistularia tabacaria
TGTAGCTATTCGGGGTTAAGTGCTAGGAGTTGTTAACAAAAAATCTTAAGCACCCGCCCCCCCCCCCCGCCCCCCTCCCCCCACATCCAATCACTTTAGACACCTGAGCTTGATATATACAGTATGCACATAACACTGCAACTCTTGGAACTTTACCTTCAACTGTTGTCCCATCCTATAAGATAAGACTGGAGAGCAATCGACCGTGACCTGGACGGCTCAGAACCTTCACAGACAAAACCCTCTCAGTTGCACAGCATGAGCAACAGTCAAGCAGCTACTGCAGTTTGTTGTCATGTTCAGAATGGCTTGAAATTTACCAGAGCTTTTTTCATTGCCATACTTTCTCTTGTCGTCCATCTTATGTCTTTCTTGGTAATTATTATTATTTTTTGTGATTACTATGTCATCTTGATAGATCTTAATGCTCCCCAGCAAATAATCCCAGACTTTAGAGAAAACCACTCTCAGCCCAGATTAATTTTGCATTGATAAAAATATGATTTATACATCTGAGCACAACTAGATTTGTTTAGACATAGCCAGGATCCCTTTTAGAACTCCTGACAGATCACCTTTTCTCCGATATCTCACCCAGATCTGGGCTGAGTCCTGCTAGTGAAATGTATCATTGTAGATTCTATGTTCTCAAATCCCTGCGTTTGACGAAAAATAGATTGAATGTGTGTTCAACCCATAACGACCGAATCCTTAAAGGCTCAGAATGAATTCTCTTCCAACCTGAGGCCTTTTTCTTATTAGTACCAGTGTTGTTGATGCTTTCTGGACACTGGTAGCCTCAAGGTTAAACAAGCAGAGCAGTTAAATAAACACAATTGCATCACATTTAGTGTAATAGTGTGTTTTGTTGCACAGCACAGCGATTTCCATATCATGGCTCATTTAGCTGAGAAAACTAATAGGCTCTGAGTTGGTCTTCTTATTATGCTGTGGTTAACTGGGCCCACATTTGCCATTATTAAGGGGGGTGTTAAGTCTCAAGTATTGTGATGACTGCTTTTTGCCATTAGGACATCCTGTTAACAACCAATCTAATCAAACGCTTAAAGCGCTACTTCACCCCAAGGTCACAGGAGATCTCCACCCTTCCCGTTAGTTCTATAAAGGTGGGGTGGGCGAAGTGCTGAGAGCATCTGGCGGCGGTGTAAATACTGGATGTGTGCATGAGATTTGTCCGTCAGCTTGGTGATGGAACCCAACTTTAAAAGTGGTGGGATTTTGATCTACGAAACACGAATAGGAACATGAGTCCTTTGGGCAAGATGTTTCTTCCAAGCTGAGCGTATGAAGCTCCTCTCCCTTTACCTCCTTTGTTAAAGACACACTTGTTTTGAGGCAAACTGCATGTTGGAGGCAGGGTTTGGACTTGTGATGTCGGTCCAGAAGCTAGAGGTGGCAGATTTTCATTTGCCGAAAACGGAGGGAGTATAAACTTAAATGATCAGAAAATATTTAGTCATCGGCAATGGTTGGAACACCTTTGATTCGAGGAAAAGCTGCCAACATGTTGAGACATTCAAGCCAGGGATGCTTAACGGTACATTATGAAGGAAACCTCAAGCTGAAAATGAAATATTTACTGCACATTACATCTTCATTAAACTCAACATTGATTATCCCTAAGCTGCAATCCATGGTTCTCACAGTTGTATATAACCGGCATTTCGAGGCTCGCAATAACACCGGTCCAAAACACATTTCACTTCAGTTGACGCTGAGTGACAGGAAAAAATGCATTGTCAAATATTATATACATTTGATCCATCAATGAAGGAAAAAAAAGTTGACAGATCTCTTTATATGATAATAATTATTATTACTACTGTTCGTCAAATGAAACATGAATAACTTTTTTCTCTCTTTTTTTTGTGATTTGTCTCTTTAATTTCATGTTTCCTTTTTTTTTTTCCCACATCAAAATCCCAATAACAACTGGTGAAGATCTGGTGGTTTAAAGTATAAACAGGACCATCTAAATAAAAAATATTGCATCATCTTGCAGACCAAATACCAACCATAACAACTGCTTTTAACTTTATACTGTATTTTTTTAAAATGTGGCTTTTGGGCTGCCATATTAATGCAAATGCAAATGTTCTCGTTTCCCCTCCATGCATGGCTTTTACAAATGATGCGTAAGTTTCCGTCAAGCTAAGATATAATGATAAAACCAAGCAACCAGGCATAGGCACTCAGATATATAAAAGAAAAAAAAAAAGACTGTTAAAATATTATTTTCATCCGCCCCCAAAAATCTAGCCAGAATGCTGCACGGAGCAAATCTGAGCACATTTCACTTTTTCTCCTGTTGTCTGACTCCACAGTCAGCCTGTTCCGAGTCACAGCCCATGGAGGCTCGTATTTTGGCAGAAACCCTGCATATTTATATTGATATTGACGATTCAGTTGTCTGTTCATGGACTGCAAAGGGACTCATTCTCTCTCTCAATCTGCGTGAGAACAGCGCACGTTGCAACACGTTGAGTTGGGGAGTAATATTTTTCGGGTGTATTTCTTTTCCTTTATCTCCATATGTGCAGAGCCAGAGAAGGGTCTTTTAAAATGATCACGATTTAAGACAAATGACTCTGCTTGCACGGCGCCATCTGGACTGTGCTTATTTTCGGTGTTTTGTGACATTTGTGTGAATTTCATTGGAGTCTGGGAGAGATCGCTTTTTGGATGGTGAACTTTGGTTTAAGACAAGAGAACTCAAACCGTTGTCTCATCTGCCGAGGGATAATCATCGGGGTCATGTGAAGCAGTCTCATGATCTGCCGGGCTTTATTTTGCAGGATCCAAATATAAAGTTCTGCCCTCTTTCACCCGGCTAACAGTTCACAAGGCTCTCTTCAGACTGGAAATGTTTCCAAGCGGAGTCACTCCATGTGGCTCCCCGCACTGTAAACGATTGTTGGTTGATATGTATTTTCTTGATGAAAAGTGTGTGCTCATATTTAAGACTGACAATAATAAAATGTGGTATCTTAAGATCACGTCAGTATCTGGCTCTGTGTGTTTTCTTGGTGAACGATCTCCACGCGTACAGCGGTTTCAAAGCGCTTAGCAGTAGAATGCATTTACACACACACACACACACACACGCACGCACACACACACTCCGTGCTCGCTGTCGTGCACGGCACTGACCAGGCCATCGGGCGCAGCTAGGGGTTGAAGCCTGCCCGCTGCTGCGTGCAGACAAGCGGGGCCTTGCGATCGGAGTTGCTCCCGCTCTACCCACTCAATTCTGTGTTCTGTCGTCAAACGTCAGTGTGATGATTGCCAGTGTGTGCGCTTTTTATAGCTTGCAAACATTCATTTGGTTCGAGTTACAATTTTTGGGACCTCATAAAAATGGGAATGCTATTTTATTACCAGTCACACAAGCTGTGTCTCCCTCGACTTTACAACGTTTCCTTTTTTTGCACCCGACTCACGCGTCTGACATTGGTGTGCCTTGCATTTGATGTTTTTTTTTTTATTTTTGTATTCTATTTTTCAGTTAGACAGGAGGAAAATAATTTAAAATAAATAAATAAATAAATAAATAAATAAAAAAATGCGAATAGTATTTGGTTACTGCTTTCTTGAAAAGGACATTTGATTCTTCACGGGACAAAGTTATAATGAAATGCCCTTCCCCATGCGCTCCGGGCATTATTTTCTTGTTCTATTTCTGAATGGCTGGCTAACGCCTGCCTCAGCTTGCTATAATTGGTTCAAAAGTCAAGGTGTTTTCTCACTGTTGAAAACCCTAGCCAAGTTTCAGTCCGCTTATTAGCTTGGAACAAAGAATACGGTTTGGATATACCTGAGACGTCCTAAGCTCCATAAAAAACAAAGGCTCTAAGTTAGAGGTTTGGAGAATGAGCAAAGACAAACTCGCCTTCCGACAGACTGTCCCCTTGTTCTTTCTCCGGTGGCTTCGAGCTGGAAGAAGACAAACCTATTGATTCTCTTTTCCTCCGAGGCCTCGACCCCGGATCGTGGTCTGTCTGCTCCATTATCAATAGCTGCTATTTGCAGGTCTCCAAATGACAGAATTGTGTCTTTGAGTCTGACAGCATCATATTCTCCGGGTATCAGTTATTGTCCACTTGTATCAGGATGTCGAATCTGTTTCTGTCCTTCCACCGGGAATGATAATGATGATGCTGCATGCAGATGTGATTTCCCGTTCGTGTATTTGCAGCGAAGACAAAACATTTCGCCGAACTTCTGATGTGACGGGCGTATGTAAACTTGATCGGTACTTTATGTGACAAATCGTGAGCAATGCACCCATCGTGTTTACGGCATGACCACAATTTTTTGTCAACGCTCTCAAATCTGGCTCTTTGCATTTAATGCCCACTTGTCATCTTCAACCTCAACAAATATATAATTCATACAAACATCTGCTGTCTGCAGCTCAGAGTTGCAGCATGCACCACAGACAGAGCACACAGATGCCTTCAGAAAGATTAAATCCTCCCTTTGTCTTGGAAAAATTCCCCCCAAACAAACGAACCAAAAAAAAAAAAAAAAGCGGGAGATAGATTTTGGCAATTCCACCAAGCACAAAAAGCATTTTTGTGACCGTGGTGTTCGAAAAAGCGCAGTGCAATTGACAAAACACTGATGGAGGGCAGCAACATTCACAACGGCATAACCATCTGCTCAGAAATGGCTGGTGAAAGAGCGCGCTGGAATAACTGGATCCCGCAACCTTTGAGCCGCAGCACAATTAAATCACAGCTCATTGTTCGCCGAGTGTGGGTTCCAGTCGCATCTTTTCAGCGCTACAGATAGAAAATGGTAGACCGACACGTCGGTAATTTCTGATTCTTAAGTAAAAGGACTTCCTTTCAGTCAACTGTTATATTACCATTTCCAATTTGACATAAATATAGAGTGAATTATGCGGTCATATAAAAGCACGGGCTTTCATGCACGCTGGTCGTGCTGCGGCTGCTTCATTAAAAAAAAAAAAAAGCAGTCCTTGAGAGGATAGACAACAATGGTGAAATCTGAAGGCTTTTAGTTCAAACGGGAGCGATCGATTACCCCCAAGCATTGCGTCAGATGACCGGGTTGAAGTATGAAGACGAGATCCTTCCTGTCTGGCTCTGAATGGGCTGTTCTGACTGAATCTGGCCTCAGGAAGACAGTGATGGCCTCACAGATTTGTCTGCTGAGGAATAAAACAAATGGTCTATGATTCAGGCCCATCACTGGTTGCCCATCATCACTCACACAATTCCATGTAAAAGGTGTTTTCTTTTAAATCTCTCCTTGAATCTTCTTGAACCGCAAATCAGTTATGATCAACATGCAAACCCGATTTCTTTCTGACCTTGTTCAGAACGAGTGCTGTACAGTGGCGGGCTCTCAGGGCCACAAGGCCTTCCCTGCTGGCCTAAACGTACCCAGAAAAGGAGAATTCATTTTTTTCGTAAACATGCTGGTATGATTCCGACGAGTGGACCTTCCTGTGTGGGGTTTGAATGTTCTCCCCGTGTCTGTGTGGGTCCCCCCCCCACAGTCCAAAAACATGCAGCAGGTTAATTTGGAAAAATTGCCCCGAATGAGTGAGTGAGTGAATGGTTGTCTGTCTGTATTTGTGGCCCTGCGATTGACCGGCGGCCCATCGAGGGTGTTCTCTGCCTCTCGCCTGATGACTCCTGCATCCCCCGGCGACCTTGAGTGCAGGATAAGTGGCAGACGATGGATGGAAATATAGTTCTCCATCGTCTGTTCTACATTTATATCCACTCGGTTCCGCTGCTTCCCGTGTTGTATATTATGCGAAAGTATTTATGCAATCATATTTCTGCTATCCAGTGTTGTCAGGTTCTCTGAAATCTCCCCGAGGCCTTCATAAGCAACAGAGCAGGCTCCTGTGCGCTGCGAGTGAACGGACGAAGTCAGTTGCGAAAGCCGAGGAGGTCTTGAGTCAGCAAGGCTGGCTGGAGGGTCTTACGCTGAACTTGACATGTACGCATCCTGTGATTGGATAAGCACCCGTGAGAGCTGTAAAGGCGGCACTTTGCCAAATATCTGAACTGAACCCGGAGATCAGGTAGCTACGGACAGCCCCTGCTGTATGTGGTTGATTTTGAAGGGAAAAGCCCGGCTGATCTCCATGATTTTCTTCGAAGTCAAAATCTAAGTGAGTGTGAAACAACTTCTCGCAGTTTGGCTCTGACCATCCCTGTCTCCACTGCCTCTGTTGAGCCTCCGTCTCTGCATTAAAGTGTATTAAAAGAGAGAAACAACTTTCAGCATTAGCCTCCGTGTCCATAGAAAAGGACTTGTTGATGGAACTGACGCGCACAGATAAACTGTACGACGGAGCCATCGAAGTCTTCTCATTTTATGTCGTAAGTTCAATGGTAACTAAATAAAATGAAAAAAAGTAGTAAAAATGAAAATATAAATCCGGGGAAATTTACAAGTTTTCCTGCAAATTACAATGTCAGTAACATGGCACATTGGCACAGCTGTGACATCCTTGTTGAAGCGTACATATGCTATTTCTTAATTTCCTACAGTTCATTGTGAATGCGATTTTTTTGATTTTAAATACTCTGGAAATGAAGTGTTGTTGCACGAGGTCTCATGTGTAAGTGTGATTCTCTATGGATTAGCGAGTCGTGGTGTCATATTGATGGTGTTATGAGGTGTTTCGGTAGGACGTCACTAAAGGTCTGGGCGTGAAATCCACAGCCCGCCACTGGTGCAATATATAGGATTAAAAAAAAAGACATGCTCGGAAAGAATTCTGAAAAACAAGACAGGTCAGTATTTGTCCGGGAACTTGTTGTCGGAAACAAATTGTGTGGATTTATTGGGTGTAATATTCAGAGCCACCATACATGACGTCTTAGGATCCCAGGATGTACAGAATATATGCTCTGATTTCAATGATGATGATGACAAAAGTGAAGCGCCTCATTCAACCTCAACGATCAAACATAGTGGCGAGTCTGGGCAGAGAAAAAAGAAAAAAAAAAAGGGATTTAGTGCAAACATCGTATATTTGCCAAATGTGACACTTGCATGTGTTATTAAAATAAAACAATCACCCTTTGCTGAAAATGCAACAAGGAAAAAAGACAGGTGTTTTATTGATTTATTTTTGTATACATTTGCTTTCAACAAGCTGAATAAAAAGAATAAATGAAATGCTGTCAGATATAAACACCTGCAATGAGATATTCAAGGATAATAGAATTCACTCTTTACTCTCTAAATCCTAATTGAATGTACTTGTCGTATTATTTTACGAAATAACTTTTTCAGTTCAACTTATCAACTTTGATTATGTCGGAAACAGCAGCCATCTTTATTTGATCGCCTCCATTTTTTTAGCTAAGGAATGAGAAATGGTCTGGCCAAATAAATGTAATTCAAATAAATTGATATCCCATTGTTTTATTTTTCAGCTCCTAACCCTTAGGCTTGGTTTTTGGGCTCAGAACATTGAGGCCCTCAAAAAGTCCAGTCATATTCTCAACAGTTGGCAGTGATACCACAGAGTCCTGCAGCTCAGGCCAGTCTGCCAGAATCTGTAAGTTCTGCCATTCCCTACACAATCATATTTACTTGCGCTTTAGCCTACAGCAGCCAAAATGCCTACTTTCTTTCAAATATGCGTTTTCTATGTCCTCCTGTCCGAATGCAGCGCGAAACCTGAGACAAACATGTAGGCTTTCGTCTCAGTTTTAATGAATAATGTAGATAAATGAAAAAAACAAAAACAAACCCGCATTTGTCTGACACTGACATGGGGTTTCGGACTGAATGAGACGAACTTCCTCCTTCAGGTCTTGTCAAGAGAGGCACAGACTCTAGTTTCAATGTGGACATTCTATCTTTGAGAAGAGTGTACCAGGAATGGTTTTGAAGCCCGTCGTTCTTGAAGTCTCAAACCCACATTTGGTCACTCTGAACTGGCTGCCGAAACTACAGCTTTGGAACTATATTTCACAAAGCATATACATCTCACAAATGACCTTTATTTTAGTTAAGGTCGGCAGTTGGAAGTCTGTTTAAACTTGGAGCAAAAAGAAAAAAAGCAAGAAAGAAAAATAAGGTGAAGGCATCGATGAGCCGATGATCCATGCGATGATCCATGGAGTAAATCTTAACTTTTTGGTAGTCTCTTATATCCCCGCTTTGACAACAGAATCCAGCAGGGACGGCTGCTGCGGCCACACAGCCGACGGTTACATTTTGACTGACACAACGAGGAGGTGTCGCTGCCAACCCTGCTCATCTTTCTTCCAGGAATTTACAGAGGCGGTAAATTTCCGAGCGGACTGAGACGGAATAATTCACATTCATCAATACTAACTTACTGCCAACTGTCAACAGCCCCCAACATTCCCGCCTTTACTGCCGGTAAGAAGTGTTTTCGCTTATATTAATGTTCTTGGACACTGAATGCAGCCATGTGGACACAAGAAAATAAAGGCCAAGAGTCTTTTAGATTTTTCCGCATGTACATGTTACCAGACACATGGTTGACATCTGTTTTTCAGAAGGAAAAGAAGGAAAGAAAAATTATAAAGTTGGCTTAAATTGTATTTGGCCTGTGTTTCATTAGCTTAAGCATTCAAGTCTGTTTTTTTTTTTTCTCTTGTTTTTCCAAGATTTATTTGAGCAGAAATACTGTTCTCCAGTTATTCCATTTGTCAAAACCATCTTTGGTGTGTTCATATAAACTGTAATTGAGTGACTGAAGATGCAAAGTTAAAATTAAACCTTTTGTGCATTATTTCATTTTACCGTTTTGTTTGATTTCATTGTAGTTTAATTAATTTGGGGTTCATGTATTTGTTTATCTATTGTGTATGATTTATATTATTATATTCTATTTATTTTTATTTTATTTTTTTAAATTTCATTTTATTTTATTTTATTATCTGATGTCTGACTTTATCATGGCAAAAGCCCCAGTACAATTTACTATTTATTTATTTTTTTTGTACAATAAGTCCATCAGATATTCTTAAAATTTAGGGGTAAGTGTCCGAATGAGTGACACCGCGCAGTAAGATATCTACATGACAAGCGTTTATATCTCTGCATTCATCAGCGCCTGGTCATTTTTATGTTGGAATTGTGAGATATCTATATTTGATGAATCACACGTGGAGCCCATCATAACAGGACCCTGTCACTGTGATCTCCTCTGCTTTCTGCTGTTGGATTGATTGATGAGGCCCGAGTGTGTCCTTTTCTCTCATAGCCAAAGTCACGTTGATTGTTTCATTGATGGGAATAAAAACTGCCAGAAACCAAAGTGATGGCAAACTTTCTTTAATTTTTTATTTATTTTATTTTTCAACAACTGCAACTTTCTCAATTTTTAAAATGATAAAAACTGCTGTTCCACTTGAATCCGACCCAGCAGCTTCCAGTTCTGTGCTGCCTGGTTCACGTGTGCGTGCACGAGGGAACGCGGCAGTACGAGCTGCAGGTCAACGGCTGTCAATGGAACAATATTCTCCTTTCATTTCCACTCGTGCCTCTGTTTTGTTTGGGATCTTCGTCTTACTCGACTCCTGATGATTCCTGTTCCAGATATCTGGAGGAGCGGTGGGTCTTTTCAATGTCTTGCACTCTCCTCTCCAGGCCCCATGCAAAACAAATAGATTTTAGCAGTTCTGAGAGGATAGATGGGAAAAAATAGAACAAAATTTACACACTCAATGGCCAGCGCGGTCAATCTGCTCCTAAGTATTCTATTACTTTTATTGAACTGTATCGGTCACCAGTTGCAGAAGATTGACCTGATTGATCGGTCTCTGCTGAGGTTGTGATGGTCAGTAGCAAAGCCCGAGGCGTCTGGTTCACAGTAGAAGGAGAATCTTGGCTTCCTGATTGCCTCTGTGCCCTCTGGTTAGGCCCCCGCGAGGCTCCACGCTTTTTACTGCTACACTATTATACGAGCTAATTTTGTCTCTGGGAATTTGTCCAATCATGTGGCAGTTTAATAAAAAAAAAAAAATCGACAATTCAATGAGAGGAAAATCAAATTTAATGAATTTCATTGCACTTGATGGCAGACAAAACTGTATTTTTTTAATCAAAGAAAGAGCTTCAACGCGGTTCTAAAAGAAAACATTACACTCTTTGGTTAAATAATTGCTCTCCTGACTCATCTCAGACATCCTGCCCTGAATTCTGCCGGCAGCTGTTTGTTTACGTAACTTGAGCTGTAAACAGTAGGGAAGAGACAATCGGATCATGTCGAATCCCCATCTCCACCCCACCCCCCCACCAACCCATCCACTCACCCCAAAAAAAGAAAGGAAAAACTCCAGATTTTAAACACGGTTCGAAATAACAAAATGAAATTATGTCCCTAAAGATGTTAATTTACAATTAGCCGGCAGTAAAACAATCATTCATCCATTAAATATACCACATATCCCGCACTAGGGGCCACATCTGCAAATATTCAACATTCACCGTCAGGAAATGTCCCTACGGGGATCGATAAGGTGCTGTCTAATCTTATTCAAGTGGGGCCAATGTCGTGTCCTCGGTTTCCCTGCTGCACTCTTTCGGTTTGTGGCAGGAAACCAGAGAGGGAAACCCGCGCAGAACGGTATCCAGATACAAAATGGAATGCTAATAACCGCTGTCCTCAGTACGTCGCCCTCACGGAGAGACACTGTCCTGCAGCCGAACGCTCTCATGGCCTATGTTGCAAAGTTCACAAACACACCTGTAAAAAAGTGAATTTCGTTGAGTGAGCTTGGGATAAAAACAACCTCAACCGCGGACCTCCTTCTTACTGCCACTTCATGAACGCTGAAACATTACAAATTATTTCCCGTCATAAAGCCCGATGCAGTGACAACCCGGGGCGTCTGGGCAAGGACCCGTCTATATTGCAGGTGTTTTAATTTACGAGGTGGTGAGAAAAAAAAAAAAACTCCCCAAGAAATGATGCTTCACCAACAAAGCTATGCCACATTTAACTTGGAACAATTATCATTTATCACTATTACAGGGCCGTGGACATCCAGCATCAACCCCTGCACCCTCAGCTGCCCTGCGTGATCCCGCTCTCTGGGTTCTCTGCCTCCCCGCGTCCTCCTCTTGGAGAGAGCAGAGGTTTACATGGATTTATGAACACGCTATAAAAGATGAGTGAGTTATTTACATGTCAGTGTGGCGACAGAAGCAAGAAAAACACACTTTGCTTATCCGAATAATTAAGAAGTTTACAGAGACGTTGCTTGTCACACAGCAGAACTATATATAACATTGTCTCAGTGCTCTCTCCGGGAGTAGGGTTTTCCAAGACAGCACAATATATATGGATCTCAATTTTTTTTCCCGGCGACTTGCTGATTTTTAGGAGATATCAGCCATAGACGCCCGTCCGCATAATGGGATTGAAGTGAGTGCCTCTCGTACGGATCAAAGCGCTTGAAAAAAATACATAATTTCCAGAAACTCAAGACTCAAATGTTTTCATGAGTGCTTTCATCGTGGAGTTGGGGTTGTACTTCGGTCAATAGATAAAAGTTTGGTGTAAAACACTCGATCAAGTTGAAATACAGCAATTCTTTCCCATTTATATGATATTTAGATGCGCTGTTTAGGTAATGCAATTAACCACCACTATTTAGAAATGGTTTGTAAAGTGTTGTTTAATTCTGCCGAATAGAAAATGACTACAAATATACCAGTATCATACGCCAATGCAGTCCACATATGCTAATAATTATAAGTGGTTAGTAGTTTGCACTTTTGCTAAATATGAGTCAAAATATACCACTATTATTTACCACTGCAGTCAAAATAGACCAATATTTTAGAATCAGAATGGATCAGAAAATGCCACCCCAGTCCAACCATGCTGATACTTATAAATGTAAGTAAAGTCGTATTTAATTTTGCCAATTAGACCGGCATTGATCGGTTCATATTTTCCAAGTTGGTCCCAGTCACGGGCCAAGAAAACAAGTTTGTGTTAAAAATCCGACGAAAGTATGGTTTACAGTCATGACGGCGCCCTGTGTCGAACCGTATCCTGATATCATCTGGAAAGCTAATAACCACCATCCTCAGCGCGTCGTCCTCACTGTCCTACAGCCACGCGCTCGCATTGGCACTGTTGCAAAGTTCACAAACACACCTTTCAAGAAACCCCAAGTTGACTTTTGTTGAGCGAGCTTGAGATAAAGACAACCTCAAGGGACAGGTGTTCTTCTTCTTGAAAGTACATTCGTACATCTCGCAATGCATGATATATTCAATTAAAGAATGACATTTAAGTCTCATATGTATTTGGATTTAATATAAGAGCAATATTAAATTCAAAATAAGGCAATGTTGAATGGCTTAGAGCTATAATGCAGAAACACACATCGAGAGCACTTTTTATTCAAGGCAAATATTAAATGACACTAATATTACGTTTCGCATTTTTAAGGGGCAAAATTATTAGCATAGATGAAGAATGAAATGTCACCGCATCAAGCAGCTCTGTCTTGAGGTCATACAAATTTCATTAAATATTTAACCTATATCTAACCCAGCGCAAGCCACATATTTTCCCTCCAAACTGTTTGGATGATCTGAGTCGGAGCACAGGGAGCGTGCAGGAAATGCCCATTTCCCCGACGCCCGAAACACTCAACAATCCCCACTTTGATCGTTCAAATTAAGCCTCTTCATTTTTCTGTGAAGTGGAGGGAATACACGGGCCTGTGACGGAAAAAAATAATTCCACCCTGTAAATGCAATCTGGAGAGCAATTACTCTTAAATGTGGCAACGCAAATTGGTGACAGCGAGTTTGGATGTCTTAAGTGACAGAACAGCCGCGTTCACCCCGCTAGCAGACGTACTGTAAATGCTAATTGCCAGACAATGCAGCAGGTATTTGTGTTGCAGAGCGCTCACTTAGAGGCCCATGATAGACACTTATGTGCTTGAGAAATTCCTCGCCGTCTACCTTCTGAGTCCCAGGTGAAGCTATCTCTTGCCTCGTGCTCTTTCCGCTATATCTCAACCTAATTAATGTCAAAACCCAGTCAGAACAATTAAGGATCTGTCGACCAAAAGTTGTTGATTTCTCTTTTTCCACTCTCCTCATTTTCTTTCTCGTTGAGGCGAGTAGACGATCTTAATGGCTGGTAAACATCTTTTGATTGGCCTGGCTGTCTCACAGGATGGCGGGCCTTTACCGGGGAGGAGGAGGAGGGAAGCATGCCGCTTTATGAAAACAAAGAGAGGAACATCTGCGCGGTAATGAACCAAACTGGAGCGGCTTCCTTCAGGCAGATTCACAGGAAGTAGCATTTTCTAGATTCACGGTTAGACGTCGTTATATTTCCACGTTTCAGCGGCTCAGACGGCACCACTTCCTGTGATGTCAAGTGCTAATGACGATAAGGATTCTCCTATGAGTTCAGCAGACGATGGCCAGATTAAAGAGAAATAGACTGGAGACAAGTTGTTGTTTGAATCCGAGCCTATTCAAGGGGGCTTTAAAATCACTACTTAAAGGCAAAAGCAAATAAATAAATAAGGGCTTAATTAATGTGTGTTATAAAAGAGCAAGTTCTGGGCTCATTAAGTGGTCCTGCACACACACACACACACACATACACTCAGCTGCTGCTGACTCTTTGACACAGTTTTATAAAATAGGCTGATAATGGCTTCAAATATCTAAGATGTAGTCACAAGTTTCAGCAGGCTGGAGAAGGTGAACCCACGGTCACCGCGCCGACGGAAATGCCGTCTATTGTCGTGGAATGGTAGTCGCTCTCGTTCCCGGCAATAGTTTTTCACTCATTCATTGTCTGCGCCGCTTTCTCTTCACAGAATCCTACTTGCATCCTTCGGATTATCGCCAATCGCTGTGCTGCAAAGCATTTTTTCTTTTTTCAGTTTAAATGTACTTTTCTGGGCTCAGAGGCCTCCAACCAAGGAGAGATCGGTACGCTCAGGATCTATTTCACAGGATTCTCTTGACTTCAATCAAACAACTGCAGGAAAGAACAAACAGTGGCATGAAGTTCCTCATCGACTCAGTCATCGACCACGGGGTTCCTCAGTATGCGCGCGGCAATGCATCGAGGGGGCGGAGCTAAAATCACATCAGTGGTAACAGTCGTGGGAAGGTCAAACCGCAATAAGCAAATATGAGGAATGTGGATGTTGAAAGTGCACATCCAATGCAGACAAAAGTCAAATTGGAAGATTACCGAATGGAAAAGTAGCATGCGTCTCAATATGAATGCGAAGTCAATATTAATTCTGATTAATTGTACAGTTTTTCTCATTGCTATAACTTTGCGATTACCGCCATAGTTTTTAACCAGAAGCATCTCCCACAGATCTGGGCTAGTTTCCACCATATAAACTAACCTGAGATATTACATTGAAATGAAAGGATTTCAGGACGTGAGTCAGGAAGACTCACTTATATTGTAGTAGAAAGTGAACATTGGATTAATGTTGGAACAAAATCGACAACTCACAGCCTAATAACACTTTAAATTCAAGATATAATCAAATTCTTCTTTATGCGGGGGATTACATATGGATATTTCTATATATTTGTTTTTTGTATCGTAAACAAATTACAATGAAATATAATGAATTGTTATTCAGCCACCGCCATGAATGGACAAAAAAGCGTCGGGTTTTAAGTGTAAGATTATTTCTGGGATAATACATGATAAATACTTAAAAATATTTAATAGAAACGGACGCATATTAAAAAAGAGCGGGGGAAACTCACAAAGATGCGAAGTCCAAAGACTTGAAAATAAAATACAATAAAATAAGATAAAATAAATTTAAGTTATATAAAATAAAATAAAATAAGATAAAATAGGAGGTGACCAAGTAGAGTCATTTTTGAGTATTTTTTTTTTTTTCTTGGGGAGGCCTACATTTGTGATTCCATGGGCTGCTAAAGATGTTTGATTTTACTCATTTCTCCTTTTTAATTAAAGAAGTATTTAGCCTGTGATAAGGTTTAACTGTCTGAGGGATTATAAATGAGTCATCAGTCCTTTTTCAGGAGATCTCATTTAGTAAAATCTTCTCCATCCTTTTATGTCTTAAAGTGTGATATTACTCATTTCCAAGGGAAACCACGGGTGTGAAATTAAGAAGGCATAATTAATGTGAACGCTTGGCTATATGACACCACCCATTAAAGCTCAAATCACCAATAAGCGAGTGGTCGCAGTTTTATTTGAACTTATAATGGCAGGATGTGACAGTTGGGAAATAGCCGCCGCCTCTGAGGACTTTTTCCAGTTTGAGGGTTTATCACTGGAATTCAACCTGCCTTTCAGTGGACGGGAAACTCGGGCGGGTCTGAGCTCAACATGGGCGGCCTTCCGTCTCGATAGGTCGACAGAGAGACAGAAAGCAAGAGTGTGATGGAGACAGAGATGGATTCGAGGGTTTGGGACGACAGCCGCAAATGATTTCTTACTACTTACGATAGGAGCGCTGACTTTTCATGTAATAGTGTTGTGAGACAATAATAACTTTCATAGTCAAAAAAGAAATAATTGCGATGGACTCCTAGCAAGAGCCCTGCAGGAGATGAAGCCACGCCTCCCGGGAACCTGCAAAAGGAGAGAGCCAGAGGACTTGGGAGAACACACGATGTCGCAGGGAACTTTTTCCCCCATTTTAGAGTTTCTGGAGCTGTCTAGTTGTTACACTGCGCCATAAATGACTGATCACCAAAGGAAATCTGCAATGTTCTCATCACTAGTTTGTTTGAATGTTATCAATAGCAGCGCATATTTAATTATCAGGTCTGCGTTTGGCTGGTGTTTAGGTTGATAAAACATTACCTTTTTGAAAAGAAGAAATAATCGAGTACTTCTTCATGACATGATTAAACATTTCACGAATTCATCAAATCCCAAGAACAGAGAACAGAAGCTGGATTTCTAGCAGAAATTCGGTTTCGGTTGTTTTTGCGTGACTCGAGGAAAAAAAAAAAAAGAACTTCTTTATCTGATTGTATTTCTGTGTACTTCCAGGATGAAAGAACTCTTTGCGCTGAGCTGAAAAATAGGTGAGCCTGCACTTTCCGCCACTGCAGACACCGAGACACATTCTAACGACTTCAGAATTGTCAGCATGGGGTGACACTGAAACAAACTGGAATTAAATCTCAGGTGAATGAACTAAGGGAGAGCCTGGTAGCCTTGGGCTTTTTACCTGCAATAAATGACAGCTGAAACAGCCTCCAGCGGCTGATAGTATCCATGATGATACGCTGTCCGTCTGACTTTCGTTTCAAAGTTAACTCATGCATTTGACCTAGCAAAAATTTAGTTAACCTCTTCACTTGTGATAAGGTAAATTTGAAATAAGATAATAGCGAGCTTATTAAGTGATAAGGCATTGGTGGATCATTCCGGGGTATTTATCTCAGATTTGGGATCATTTCGAACCTGTCAGTTCTGAACCAATTATCGCGGTAAAAATGGTAAACTGAACATTGCTTTTACTGTTTAACAGGAAAAACACTGTTAAAACTGATTCTAAAAATACTTTTATAGTCGTCTGGCAAGAAAGGGAAGAGCATAAAACTCGTGTAAAACTAACTGCCGTTGGCCGGCGAGAACTAGAACGGTTATTCTGAACGGGTCGCAGCTCTGTGTGGCTTTCAAATTATAGATGTGTTTGGGTCTTAACCTCTCCGAGAAGAATGTTACTGAGGTTCGGGACACATTCTTCCGCTCACCCGTTCGAGTGCACACCCAGATTTTAGGGACCGAGCGGTGATCAATTCAGAAAGATTGTTTGATCATGGGAGTGGCCCAGATCAGTTATCTCTGGGACATCTGGATCAATTCTGGCCCGTGAAGCAGTCCGGAGGTGCACATCTGGGCGGGGATTTTGATCGTCTATTGATTCCACTTTCAAATCAAGAGACATATTTGTTTTGGTCCAGGTTGCGTTATTCAACGACCGCAAATGTTTCGCATTTTTTGACCACATGAAGGTGGACTTAATGTCTGCATACTTGTTTCTGTTATGTCCTGCACATCATTAGTACCTGTAAGTATTTAAACTGTACACGGTGCAGTGTAATTCAATTTGAATTGGATTGCCTGCTAGCAGTGAGTCTGAGTCTCGGGGGACATGGGAGGCAATGGGGGATGGAGAAATAAAACACCAGCGGGCCTAGGAACCAATAGAAACCTCACACACAACCTCAGGCAGCCCATTTGCTTTGTGGAGAGACATGCCAGAGTAGTGAAGCATCTTCCAAGCAGAGTCTCCCCCTGAAAACAAGATTAATGATCTGACAGCCGTCAACCTTCACAGCCCTCACCGCCTTCATCCAAGGCCAATAACTGTGCTTTCAGCAACAAAATACAAAGTCTTAGAAAACCGTGACACTTCCCAGTGTAAATCCGAAAAGAAATCCAAGCTGTCTTGCTTTGCTGGCGTGTATTTATATAATATCAAAGGGAACTTCCCTCTGGGCCAAATATGCTGCTGTAGCACAATTACAAAGAGCATAAGGGAATACACAAATGCAAATAAAGCATTTTTTGAGGTCTTTAATTGCATATGGAGATTTCAATTGCTGTATGAGAGAAATGGCTATGACAAAATGGATAATAGTTAAGCTCAACTATTTTAAACCATATCTGACGCCAGGAGCTAAGAAGGAACCAGAGCTGCTTCACTCAGAGTAATTGGAATGTACTGCATGTAATTGACATGGGTTTTGCATTTTGTTAAAAAAAAAACCAAAGCCAATTGGTGCCATCTGGTAACTAATCAACCTGCAGATGCGGACAACCCGAAGAAGACGGTAGAGAAGCAAGGCTTGCTAGTTCGTCTTCAAACCTGATGTTAACAACAACAATACTAAAAATGTACTGCGTGTGAATACGGTGAATTCATGGTTTTCTGGAGTTGGTGCGACAACGTGATTGCTTCCTCAGTCAAGGTGTTGACAAATATAATGAGCCTAAAATGATGACACACTATTTTTTATTTTTTATTTTTCATGTCTTATTTTAGAAGAACCATGAAAAATCCTCATGGTGTTATTGGAAAAGTATGTGGAGACTTGAGATCGCGACCTTCAAAGGGTCAAAAGGAGTCAGGTTTGATCATACTCACAGTCCTGTTTGGAAAATGAGTTTGAAGGTGTTGACGAGAGCTACTATCAAGTGATATGAGCCACTTGAACTTCTTTTGCGTTTGCTCATCACAAGAAGAATACGCTCACGAGCCAAGACTTGCCAAAAAGAGCTTTCAGAGGATCTATGATCAAGAATTGTTGGCTTACATAAAGCTGGAAAGGGTTGCAAAGTGATTTCAAAGGCTTTATACATTCAACAGTCTACAGTTGGGCAAACGATCTACAAATGGTGACTCTTTGGGACTGTGGCTCCTCTACCACGAAGTTGGCACATTGCAAAAAGTGACCCCCAAGAGTATGTCTAAGACTCGTCTATGAGGCAATGCAAAAAAAACAAAAAAAACAGGTGACGACCAAGACTTCTTGTCGAAATCTTCTTGTCGTGGAAACTGTACTTGAATTTCTTCACTTGAAGACGTTTCACCCCTCATCCGAGACGCTGCCAGGGTTTTAGTCCAAAACCCTGGCAGATATATTTGTAAACTCCCCGCTGGTCATCTGAACTGAAGAAGCCTCTTGGATGAGAGGCGAAACGTCTTCGTGACGAAATTCAAGTCCGGTTACCATGACAACAAGATTTTGACAGGAATTCACCATGGATGACTGAGAACCTCCACAGACACTTGACGTTAACGTTGAAACTGGTCAAAATCTGCATTCATGAGTCCACATTATGTTAAACATCGAGCACAAAGGTCTATGGCAGGACGCCTGGAAGGAAGCTGCTGCTCACCAGAAGGAACATTCAAACACACCCGAAGGTTAAGAACGAGCGCTTTGACACTCCACAGCGGCATTGGCCAAATATATTTGCGGAGTGATGACACTCAGACTGACCTATTCAGAAGGAACTTGCAACGCTACATCTAGAGTGAAAAAGGGCTCTGCATATCATCACAAAAACACAGTGCCGATCGTAAAATATGGCGGCGCTAACGTCACGATTTGGGTTTGCTTCGCTGCGTCAGGGCCCGCGTCGCTTGCGATCATTGAGTTCATCAAAACGAAACCGTTCGGGATAGTTTTAGAACGTCGGCATATACACCGGAGCTCTGTAGAAGTTGGTTGATTCAACAGGACGTTGACCCAAAATGCCGGAGTAAATCCTGAACAGGACAGGATCAGGAAAAAATGAATAAATAAAGCCTTTCAAAGTGGCAAAATTAGAGTCCCGACCTCAATGCAATAGAGATGCACTGGAATGACTTAACATGAGACGCCCAAAAAATAAAACAGAGCAAAAACACTTCTGAACGAATTCCTCTTAGAATTCCTTCTGAATGATGCACAGGGCTGGTCCACAGCCACAGGAAGCTCTTGGTTAAGGTTATCGCTGCCGAGGGCGAGTCGACCACCCTTTAATACAAAGGGCTCATGTACTCCTGTCGTTTGGAAGACATGTAAGATCTGACTTTTTGTGTGTTAATATTGAATATATTGAATATTGAAGTTATACAGGTTATATTTTTCAATACTCTTAACTTTATTTTCTTTATTTACAGGTTTAGAGTTACTGGGCTTAGAGAACTGATGACAATTTATGACCAATTAGAGCAGAAACCTATACAATTCCAAAAGGTTCACACACTTTTTGCTGCCACTGTTTGATTTGGTTACACAAACATTGCTGCTTCATGATAAAAATTCTCAACAATAAGTTACCATTATGGAGCACGTTATACACAGAGTGTTTGTGTCTGCCATTCAGCTCGAAAGTAAACATATTTAGTCACCTTGAATTTGTGTTTCATATCGCCTCTCCAAAGATGAAATCTAATCAATTGTGCGAACAAGTGGAGAGGAGGTGTTTCACCACAGGAGAGGAGCGATCGGAATTGAACACCTCTGGACTGTGAGGAATGTGAGCTTCAGCAAACACGGCGCAGACCTGTGAAAAAAAACACTTGGTTAATGCAACTCACACCAGACAGGGCCTCGTTATAGCTCTGTTCGACTTCGCAAGGTTTGGTAACCCAAAACTCCCAATGAATTATCAGAAAGTTACCTGAGACGGTAAGGGTTTTCATGTCATGGGAATAAAGATGTGCTATGTCCTCCAAATAAAGTAGGGTTGTTGTTGGCAGGGTTTTTTCAGTCCACGGTTTTCCATTGCATCTAGAAGACTGCATTTAATAGTTGAGGCGGATTTTACTGTTTCAGCGAGCTCCGAAACGTACATGCACCGTTTCTGCCTTTTGCCCAATAGCTAACTCGCTTATGTAACATCTCCCTGCAGTCCCTGTGTCAGTGCCGCAAATCCTTCAAGAGTGTCCGACTGCTGGTCTCCGCTGCCAGGATGATTCCAGCTCTGCAGCAGATCCCCGCTCCAGACAGTGACCAATTCCCATAATCTCTCACACCAAGCCCGGATGTCAGCTATCACTTTTCGCTTCTCTCTCCCCCTTGCCATGCATGCTCTCCCTCCTCCCACGGCGGCACACATGAAGGCCCTCTATGTCTTTTTGGCTTTTCCTCTCCTCCTCTCTCTGTTCTTCTTTCAAGCAGCTCCTTGGCAGTCCATTCACAGTTCTCTCTCCCCTGCTTTTTTCTGTTGGACAAGCAGCAAATCCCTGCAGCCCACATGATGGCACCCCACGTCCCTTTTCTTTTCTTCGCACCCTTGGTCATCTTCTTATGTTGACGTATTGACACACTTTTGTGCAAACACAGAGATGTAACCCGAGATACCGGTTGCTAAAGCTAATTGACCAAAAGGCGAGAAAACAGCTAATTCTCGAAAGCAAAACAAAGGGGGACCGCATGGCAGTGTCAATGTTCACGGCTGATTGGACATACAGTTCTCCTGCACACATTATCTCTGTTTAACACTGGCGAGCTTTTTCATCACCAGCCAGTAGGTCAGCAGGGGAATTCCAGCGCAATGACATAAAAACATAATGAATGTACGAAATACGTTGGAGAGTTAAAATAACGTCGACTATATGTATAGATTGCGAGATACATTCAGCAGGATCTCGCAGGGATGAATTCTTGTAGATTTAAAACGGAAAACAGTTTATGAGAAACCTCATACATTTCCATAAAAGCTGTCATACATTACATGATGTCAATACGTGTTTGTTGTCGTATCCCCCACGTTGTGCAGTGCATGGGAAAGTAGAGAATACTTGGTTAGCCTTCAGTTGAAGGCTATGAAATGTGAATTCATTTTTCGTTAAATGGTTGGTGGAGTTACTGTGGTCAAAACATGCTTCTCCTCTGTCTCTATGCATCCAGGCTTGTTTTGCAACTACTTTTTTTCAGTCAGCATGCCTTGAAGAAGTTAAACGCATCGTATAGTTTGGCCTTTATGTCAGAATGCCTGCCATTCAGTAATATACCCTCCCTGGCGGTGCATTTTACCGTTCGCTTCATGTACCCATTGAGAGATTTTCACATTTAAGCTTCTTATTGTATTCATTCATTGTATTTTACACTACCATTGAGTCTTTGGACATTCAAACCGCTTCCTCAAACCTGTCCTTATGCTGTGAAAAGAAAAAAAAAAAAAACTGCCTTAAGTGCAAACCGCAAGCAAAGTCTCACCTAATTGAGTCGGGGAGCAATTGCAGCGAGTAACCGTTCAGGCAGAGCTTATAGCAACAGCAGCCACCGAAGACTTCACTGGAAGCACGCATGTTGATCTGATCCTTCCCCAGGTCAGGGTTCTGATTGTTATCTATATTGTTAGGAAGCATATGGTCACAAACACCTTTTCAATGGTAACTTATTTTAAGCCTTTGTAACCCCCGCATCATTATAACATATGACACACAGGCATTGTTTGACTTTCCTTCAAACCCAAACCACCTGGAGGGAGCAGCTCGAATCTGCTTCTCTGCTTTGTGTTTAACCCTGTGCGTTGGTGCCCGTGCATGTGTCCATCGGGAACATATGGACACACAACAAAGGACGGCTTCCGCCAGCGACACAAACACGTACACAGACACAAACACTATCCTTCTCACACAGGCATGCATACAGCACTTCTCCTTTCAGTCACCATTTAGATTCCCACTCCTGTATTTTACCGTTTTATGGACATTTTGAAAAAAAAAAAAAAAATGGTGTCAGTGCCATTCAGTGAAGTTATCAAACTGACTGTTAACTGGAGTCTGCTGATGGTTTAGTGACTTCTGAGACAGTAAACAAACGAAAATGTACGGTATTCGCAAAAGCAATAGAATATTAATAATGTGTCTTTAAAGAGTGATGGCAGCTGCTCTGTATCCGTTATCCCTCTGATATATTTGAGTCTGTTTTTCTTTGAGGTTTGTTCTACCAACATATTCTGTTCGTACTCCTGCTCCAGGCCCGATTTCTTCCATCCTTCCACCAGCGGAGTCTGAAGTCCGTGTTCGGATGTTGCATTGATGTCGCTGCTCTCGGGCAACCTCTGACTCAGAGTCAGGCTCCGACCAGCGTCTCAATTTTTAAATATTTTTCTATCTTTGATGCTGCCGTCTGTTGACTCTACCTCTTGTTATGACCATTCTTCTTTTATCTCGTCACAGTCTTTCTGCCTGTGGAAAACATTCCAACTCGCAAGACCTTGGCCTACTGTTGTCATGTTTATTATTTTCTTTACAGTTCTAAAACTACTCACATTTCCTCCCACAGGGTGCAGTGTCACCGCTTTGATTGGACCCTCGCACTTTCCTCACATAGCAGATTGAAGCTTATCAAATAATCAGTGCATTGAAATGCAAGTCTTCGAATTCACTCACAAGTGTTGAAAAGAAGAAAACGCAAAGATAAATGAAGTCATCTGCTGCAAACATGTTGAACAAAATAAGACGCTGCTCGCGTTTGACGTCTTTTCAGTCAAATTGTAAGACGCAGGGTACATTTCCCAAAGTTTAGCGGCCTATCAACCGCGATAGATAAATGATAATGCATATTTAATGCCAAATGGAAGCAGAGTGAGAGTGCCAATGTTTTCCTTTTATGCATTCATATAGCGACTAACTCCCACACGTGTGAGCAGTGGGCAAATATGAATATATATGTATACAAATGAACACGCGCCAGTGTAAAAATATGCACAGAGGCAACAATACATTCTGATATACAGACATCCATTTGGCACCGTATTGCCTTTTCCAATGACGACTCCAAAACAAGGGAAAGGCAAATGAAACCGCATCGTGTATTTTCATGCACATGGTAACCCGATGTGCCTCACAGCCCACAGAACTAAATAAAACCCAACAATTAAAATGCAAAGGAGGTAGAAGAAAATGATAACACGGGAATTAAGCCCTCCAGATACTAACAGGAAAAAGTCTAAAGTTTGTTTCGAGACCAGGAAGTTGTGGATTGTCCACACCTCTTCCTCCCCAGATTGGTCCTGATGGTGTCCACCTGTTTTCCATTTAAGTGTCTATTTCCATACAGTGTGTGTTTGCCACTCATTTATCTTGTTTCCATCTCCCCGCTCCTTGTCAGGGTCAGGTTTTTGGAAATTTGATTTTATGTTTCCCTTGAACTGTCGGTGTCAGTGCTTGTCATTGTGACTAATTTCCTTTGCACTTTCCCTTTAGTAAATGTTCAGTCGTCGCTTTGCCACAAGTTCAGTTTCTTTTGATTGCTGTTTGATGACCTTTCCCATATTGAGAGATTCTCTTTTTCACTTTACTAATGATTGTTAAGTTGTTACTTTACCATGAGTCGTGCGTAGGGGTTCTCATTTTTGCCAAGTCATCCTTGACAATTTGGACGTGTTCAGTGTTGACTGCAACCTTATGTCTGCAGCCGTTTGGATCCAAACACTGGCGGTAAAGTGGTTCAATTGAGTTTTACTATACATACCCCATAGTCTGAGCCTCAAGAACAGCTTCTAATCCTGAACCACTTTGGTTATTGGTTTCCAAGTTTGGTCTTGGACCAAGACAGATCATTTTGACCCTAGCCTTGCAGCAGGAGTAACAGAATTGTCACAAATTAAGTGATGCAGAAAATGGCTGCACATAGAGTGATTGATGACCTTGAGTGAAGATTCTCAGTTCCTCATCAGGACGTTTTTAACTTCCCTGTTGATTGAGGAATGTGAGAAATGTCATTCCAACTAATCACATGAGTCCTGTTTTAGAAAAAGTAAAACCAGTGAATATATATATTTTTTCAGCCTAATTTATTGATGAACAATCAAACTTTTGACAAGCTGTCGGGCATATATATATATATATCTACATATATAAATTTATATATATATATAGATAGATAGATAGATATGGAGAGACTGCGAGAGAGAAGCATTGATGAAAACAAATGTTTTTAAAAAAATAGCGTTTTATGAACAGTAGTGTAGTCCTTGTGGGCATTTAGGTGGGAATCGGGACATGTTGACTGAGAATGGAAGATTTGGATTGGTTTAAAAATAAAAACCCAGCATCTTAGAAATATTAGCATAAAATAAAAAAAAATAAAAAATTAATATGCGCATTAGATGGTGGTGTCGAGAACTCGGTTCAGGGACCTCAGGCAGATGGTTGATGAGGACAGGTGCTGCCCGGGTGATGGACCAAAGCCATTTTGTTGGATGGTACTTGTGCAGGGGATGAATTTTAGGGCTTCTTGTAAGAAAAACCCAATACAGTCACTGCAGTGCTAACCTGGACCGACACAGACTAACAACTATGATTCTCACTGCAGCCCCGCTTCCTCCCTGACGAGGTTTCGTCGCCCTTCCTGTTAGCAGCGGCATCCATCGAGCGTCATGGGGTGATTGGTCTTCACAGTTCAGAGACAAGGCCTCTCTTCAGTCTGCTTTCACAAGTGAAGCAGATGGAAAGATAAATCCCAAATCTGCAAGCGGTGGAAACTGAAAGTTTAAAAGCTCATGCTGTGTTTCAGGTCAGCACAACAGTCCCACATCGATGGCGCTCCTTCTGCTTTATAGCTAGATGAATACAATTGTGTACTGTTCTATTTCCTATAGACTTCTGAGATGTACATTACATTTTTGCTTCTGTCACTAAAACGACAATACATTTAATGTAATGCATATAGATCATTCAAAAAAACACTGATTATCCTGTTTTTTTTGCAGTTTCAGTCCTAATTGCATTCAGTCACTTTTAAAAAGTCCTTGACGTGACTCACTTCCATTCTAATGTCTAGACATGAATCAAAGGAACATCCAGAGACAGAATTTTGGAGAAATGCTCATCTCAGTGAGACGGTATAAGAAGTCTGTGACCCACTGAGCCAAATTAAAACTAGAAAGGCTGCAGACAATTATATGGAAGTCTTTGAGAGGCCTCGGTCAAAGCCCAGATTTGGTATTGAGAAAATGTTCGAACAACTCGGAAGTAAGTGTCCGTGAAAAGCCTCCCAGTTGACCTTCCGTTGGGTTTGAAAGAACTTTTGAGAAAGGAAGGCTGAGGTCCAAAGTCAGGATCTCTCTGTGAAATTAAAAAATAAAGTAAAGGCATCGAGATCAAGCCGCCCTCGAACTTTTAAATGCCTGCATGCTGTGCTTATTGGTGATAAACTATGTGGAGTGCGCAGAGCCACAGAGTTAATGACAGGTTCAATGCAAACTCCTTGAGTGCTCCTTTACTGCTAAAAAATAGTGGGAGTGAATGGACTCCATCTGCAAGATTTGCACCGAGAATATTAAATGAAATTTGGCGGTGCAGTGCTTGGTGCTTCAGACATCATGCTGCTCTTCATATGCCGTTATGGTATTACCTACTGACCTTTGCACTAAACTGCACACAAAGACAAAAGACAAAAACAAAAAAACCTCTGCTGCTACTCTCTCATGCTGTCAAATATCCGTCTGTATCTGCGTGCACTTTATACTTCACAGCTCATAGTTTAGCGTCTACTGTAACAGTGCACTTTATTGCTAATTTCCATCCATCCATCCATCTTCATCCGCTTTATCCTTGGTCGGGTCGCGGGGGCAGCAATCGGAGCAGGGAGGCCCAGACTTCCCTCTCCCAGGCCACATGGCCCAGCTCTTCTGGGGGGACCCCTAGGCATTCCCAGGCCAGCCTAGAGACATAGTCTCTCCAGCGTGTCCTGGGTCTTCCCCGTGGTATCTTCCCAGATGGGCATGCCCGTAACACCTCCCCCGGGAGGCGTCCAGGAGGCCTCCTGACCAGATGCCCGAGCCACCTCACCTGACTCCTCTCTATGCGGAGGGGCAGCGGCTCTACTCCGAGTTCCTCCCGGATGGCCGAACTTCTCACCCTGTCTCTAAGGGAGAGTCCGGCCACCCTGCGGAGAAAACTCATTTCGGCCGCTTGTACTCGCGATCTCGTTCTTTCGGTCACTACCCACAGTTCGTGACCACAGGTGAGGGGAGGAACGTAGATCGACTGGTAAATTAAGAGCTTCGCCCTACGGCTAAGCTCCCTCTTCACCGCGACAGACCGGTACAGAGTCCGCATCACTGTAGACGCTGCACCGATCCGCCTGTCGATCTCCCGCTCCATTCTTCCCCCGCTCATGAACAAGACCCCGAGATACTTGAACTCCTCCACTTGGGGCAGGACCTCTTCCCCGACCCGGAGTGGGCACTCCACCCGTTTCCGATTGAGCACCATGGTCTCGGATTTGGAGGTGCTGATCGTCATCCCGGCCGCTTCACATTCGGCTGCGAACCACTCCAGCGAGAGCTGGAGATCATGGCCTGATGGAGCCAACAGGACCAGATCGTCTGCAAAAAGCAGAGACCTGATCCTGTGGCCACCAAACCGGATCCCGTCAACGCCTTGGCTGCGCCTAGAAATTCTGTCCATAAAAATTATGAACAGAATCGGTGACAAAGGGCAGCCCTGGCGGAGTCCAACTCCCACCGGAAACGGGTCCGACTTACAACCGGCGATGCGGACCAAGCTCTGACTCCTGGCATACAGGGACCGAACAGCCCGTATAACGGGGGTCGGTACCCCCATACTCCCGGAGCAACCCCCTAATTTGCACTCTTTTATTGTTATCATTATTTTGTTAATTCCATGTCACCATGGGATTGTGAGAGACGTACTCTCGATTCCTTTGTATGTCCGGTACATCCGAAGAAATTGACAATAAAGCTGACTTTGACTTGACTTTGACGGAGATCGAAAGGGTTCCTGGTTCGGAGTTTGCATATTCTCCAAAAACATGCAGTAAGTCCATTGGAGACCCTTCCAGTGGCACAGTGGTTAGCGCTTCACAGCTCGAAGGTCCCGGCTTCGATCCCAGGCCTGGACGGGCTCTTTGTGTGTGGAGTTTGCACGTTCTCCCCGTGTCTGCGTGTGTTTGCTCCGGTTTCCCATACCACTAAAAAACATGTACCAACATGTACGATGAATGAGAGTGTGTTTGTGTGTACGAGTGGGATTCAAAACAACGGATTCAAATCAGCCCAAGGCTACAATCAGGAGTGGTATGTTTACATGCGTGGTATGTTTACATGCATGGTTCTCATGTGTGTTCGTTAACATGCACTGTCCCAAACAATAATTGTCCCTTGTGAATGGATGTTGGTCTCCGTTTGAGTCGCCGTGATCGACTGGTGACCAGTCCAGGGGGAACCCCGCCTCTCGCCCAATTACAGGCTCACGCGGCTCCAGCTCCTCCTGCAACCCCGAGTGCAGCGTAAGTAGTAAAAGGTAATGAGTGAATGAAGTGTCTTTTGGGAAAAATATTAATACATATGGTGTGATTGGTTGGTGAATTGTTTTTGTCCATGTGATGTGTGAATGAGGGAGTGAATGAAGAGGGAGTGAAGCTTGTCTCTATATGACATCTAGATTGGCCAGTGAATCGTTGTATTTCATTATAATGCGTGTATGGGACGGTGAATGGTTGACTCTCTATGACTTGTGGATGAGAGGGTGAATGTTTGTGACCGTCGGTTCAGGGTAAGCCGTATGAATATTGAATGAATGAATGTATTTCCAAATCATAATTTGGGCGGAGTAAAGTAAATAGAAAACCCATAAAATAAAGCAGCAGCAATATATATTGAATTGTTGCCACATTTAAAAAGTCATTCGAAATTCTAATCACGAATCAAACAGCTTGATTTCAATAATTAGTTTAGTCTTGAGGTCGACTTGTGTTTGTGAATCTAGGCAATATTTGCAAGCTAGCACATAATGTGTGTGCGACTAGTTTGTAAGGCAAACTTAATACTGTCCCTCCCCCAGAGGATTACCCGTTGTACTCCGTAAAAGACGGAGAAAAAAAAAGAAAAAGCAGAGCAGCTTTGTAGCCAAAAGCTGTTTTTCACAGCATTATGTCTTTACCCAGAAGCAGTCATTCTTTACCACACAAGCCAAGTGATCTACAAACTCGGGTTCAGCAGAACCGATAACTTTGAACCTGCGCCGTTCTGTGATTAATGGAGAAGCAGTCGAGTTTTTCCTTCTTTTTTTCTTCCCGCGTGTGTTTTCTGAAGCCGTTAACCGGTGAATTGATTACTATTTGCTCCACTTTCCTTCTCCCCACTAACTGCAGAATCAACTGGTGCTTGTTTTAATGCTAAATATCGCCTAAATCTTTTTTTTTTTTTTTGTACACAAAATGAAAAAGCCTCAAATCAAAGCTGTAACAATCCTTCAAAGCTGACGTTTCTCTTTGTCGTACGTTACCTCACGTGGCTGGATTAACACCTCTCACTCCCCCCTGAGGGCCTGGCATCTGCATTGTGTTTCTGAAACCGCAACATCTGTTTGCATCACAGCTGGAAGTGGCAACCTCCCCACTCACAGCCTGTGTCTGTGTGTGTGTGTGTTTGTGTGTGTTTGTGTGTGTGTGTGTGTGTGGGGGGGGGTGATCCCTCTATAACTGCAGGTATCAACTGAAGACATACACATAGTCAAGGTCAGAGACTCGGATGTGTTTATGTAGCTTGTGTTTGTAGCTTGAAGGATGGAGAAGAAATGCAGACTGGAGCAGAAATACCATCTTCAAAATAACAAAAATCTCATAATTATGTGGAGATAAGATCTGTAATTCCAAGTCGTATGTTTGCCTTTTTCGCCACAGTTAGTTTCAGCTGTTTCCCTGATCTATTGTACAGGAAAAAACTTAAAACATTACAAAAAAAAATAAATAAAAAAAATAAATAAATAAATCAAAGCTTTACTGAAACAAGGGGTAAAAATATATATATCATTTATTTATTTAGTTATCTTTTTAATGTGTTTTTTTTTTTTTTTTTTTTTTTTTTATATTCCCCCATTTTCATCCTCAAAAGTCCTAAGAGCCGTGTGACTCAGGAAAATGCGGTCGAAACAGTTTTTTACCCCGGTCAGACTCTCCCCAAAGAATACCACAGCTGAGACCAGAGGCTATTAAAACAGCTTTAGAGATCATCGTCTAAGCCCCACCCTGTCAGACCGTTTCCCCTCTTTTCATTCAACTGAGTGTTTGAGCTTCACCATATAGGATGGTGATGGGTTTAGTACCGGAAGGCTGCTTCCACATGCGTTGAGATAAGAGTGAATTTTCTCTCCGCCCATTGCAAATTAGGTTTCAGGATGAGGGACCAATAAACACCACTATTTTTAATATTTGTAGGCCTATAGATATCCAGTGTTCGGCTAACGCGTGAGCGATGCAGACATTTGAAGCTCACAAATACCCCAAACGGACGTTCTAGTGATGTCGAAGACATGTTGTGCCCCGCAGTTACATTTTTGGAATGAAAAAAAAAATATATTTACACATTCATATTTTCTCTTGGATGTTTATTTAGGGGGAAAGTTTTTAAGGTTTTGAATGTATTCAAGTTTAAATAATTTATTCCAATGTAATTACCATGCCGGAGAGAGCACTCATTAGAATGTGCATTAATGCATTTGTAGAGGGGATCTTTAGCTTTGAATGTTTCTCAAGCAAAGCATGCGTCTTTGGGTGTGCTGAGTATATGGGAATCCGCTTAACATTTTTCGAAAATACAACCATCATAATAACAACAATAATAATAACATTCCCATTACAGAGGTCTTGGATGTACGAATGCACACGCACAAAAAAACACACACAGTTTATTCCATCCTCCAGATAAGAAGGATCTTCTGAATTTAGTTAATGACCTGGGTGACAAGGGGACTGAGCCATGCCGCCGTGTCTTTTTCTCCTGAAAAGAACATTTTGGTTTCAATGGAAAGAAGGGATCTGTGTGGGAAACCAACTGCTGACAAATTCATATACGGAAAAAAAAACAAAAAAAAACAGAAAATGGTTTGGGAGCCACAACAGCAGATGTGCCTGGATTCTTCCGGCCAGGATTCTTGCATCATATTTAATTATTCATTCAGTTTGATTATTTTCCTAATTTTTATTCATATATATGTCTATAAATAATGTTGTTTATATTTATTTTTATATTCACAGCACAATCTCAAACTGCATTCGCATGGAGCTTTAGAGGTCTTTCACGCTGTTAGTTTTTCCAATGTCTCGGTTAGATAATCAAAGAACTGGAGAGCGGATGGTCCCGGTATTGCGCTCAAAGTGATCAAAATAAGACTATCATTAGCATAAGAGTAGAAAATGTCCGATACCACTGTACCAGTTGACTACACTTTAATTTCTGGTTGATACAAACAAGATAATGTCATTTGAACAACAAGTCACCTTGTTTCCTTTTCTCCGTGTAAAGCTCTAGTGTACGGTTACCATTGAATTGTAATCCCGCTCTGTTATAGTGCTGTATGTTAATGCAGTATTGTTTACGATGGGCAAACTGAGCAGTCCTGTATGCACGTCGTGCTCACACCCGACGCTAAATACCAAAATTTGTTATGCATCGCAGATAAGGGCTCATATATCTTTTAAGTAACATAAATTAATCAGCATCTCGGAGACCCTGTCATTTAAGATTATGAATATCGCCGAGCAACCTTAACTGTGATTAAGTCTCTGTCCTGCAGCTCGAAAAACACCCACAGAGAGCGCGGCAGTGGCAGGTCCCTCATCTCCTGATGTGACGATCTGAGACAAGGTGAGTAATAGTGGCCAATAAAAGTTACCACAAGTAATCATTCACATGGGCTTTAACTGAAAGGGGTTAATCGCAACAGTTAAATAAAGAATCCTGCTTTATTACATTGTAGAGCATGTTAAGAGGCTAATGTCAATGCTGTATGCTGCGTGTTTGTAGAAAGCAGGGAGCAGGGAAAACGCAATGGTGAATGATGAAAGTGAGCTGAGCAAGAGAGACGAATCTTCCTCTGTGGTTCGTGGAAATGATGAGGAGGAGACATGGGGGGGAAGAGGGGGGGGGGGACCAGAAATTTCATGCCCTGGGAATTATTAATACTTAAACACGAAGAAAAAACAATGTTCTCTTGAGCTTGATGTGCCGAGTAAATCTAATTTAACCTGGTCGGCGCAAAATTGTGAAAAGAGAGATGTAGTGTGGTTCCCAATTATATGCAGCTGCTCACACATCACAGTTTACAGGGCAAATAATAAAAACCAAGACGGATTTCTCTCTACAGTGTAATAATAATATTTAGTTATTACTTCTTCTACTAGTAGGAGTAGTAGAAGTAGTGAAAGTAGTTGTACTGGTACTGTTATGATTATTCGTGTTATCTAGTTATCCTCAGTTGACCTGTTGGTTCCTTGTGTACAGGAATACAACATTTTCGTCCACATCCATGTTTCTTGCGCTTTACGATCGTTTAATCAGTCGCACTAAATTACCTGCGGCTGCTGAAGCAATTTTGACGATCCTGATGCGACTCTTGGATCTCAGAGTGACCCGTCGTGGGTCTCTGCAGTGCAGTGACGTGCAGTGAGTGTCATGGCTGGTGAGGGACTGACTTCATCACAATCTGAATCAGGGGCTCTTCGCGGCCGTTTTATAATCGGTCCGCACAAGAAACTAGTAACACGCATACAGTTGTTGACAAAAAGAACACTGGCCATTGGAAATGTAGTTCCAATCACAAAAGTGTTTAAACATTTTAATAGCGACATACAGAGAGGCAGCAGTAGGGTCTTAGCGCAGAGCATGCCAGCAGTCAGCTGTCATTGCGCAATCTACGTTGAGGCTCAACAGTCCGCGGCCTCATCACACGTCTCTTCTCAGGATTTGTACAGTAAATGTTAAATTCCAGCGATTTTGAATAAAAAGCAAACTGAAATGAAAAACACCTTCATGGTGCAAATCTAACCGTCGAATTTCTTTTTTTCACTTCACATTTTTTTTCTTTTCCGAGATTGACAAGAGCCTCCCCTTACTGCATGTGAGTCACTGTCGTGAGTTCTGCTGCATTGAGAAACCCTGCTTCGGGACTAACGTTAAAGACCTGAAGCTCTGCCTGTTACGTCCAAGAGATCAACAACAACATTAAAAATGACCAAAAGTGTCGAAGAGAATAATTCTTTACTGGGTTAACAGGTATAAGAAAGTACTTTCATGCAAGGTGAACTTGAACAAATCATATGTATATAAGATTATATTGGGAATATGCCCTAAGGCTTCCTTCAAGAGCACACTTAGATAGCCAAAGTCACATACTTCTATACACAGTTCTATCTTATATTTCTATACTCCCTTTTCATTTTCTTTGGAATTCCTTTTTGTGGGTTGCTGAGTGTCCAGCTGCGATTTGCATGTCAGGGTGGGTTCCTCTATTCAGTTTATGTTAATTCCTTCACTTTTTTTTTTTCTTTTTTTCGGAGGGGGGGTATTTTATTGGTTTTTTTTTATTTCTATCTATATATCTCCTGTTTTTCATATTTGCTCTCTGTATACAGCTGTGTTTATTAAAGCCAATGAGTTGGCTGTCAGGCTCTCAGTGAGATTTGTTTTGGTGACAAGCCTCGTGGACAGGAGACTTTTCAGTTTACTTTTCTTTATTGTTTGCAGGTGAATCTACCTTTGGGCAAACTGCTTCTGCCGGTGTGCCGTGGACGGAGGTTTCCCGGTAAGTTAAGAGCTGCAGGTAGTGGCATCTTCAGTAAACAGACATACTTGCAAAAGACCCACAGTTTATAGGCTTTTGTCAAACCACATTTTTGGTTTATGATGGTTTGGGCATTTAATGCCACTGCCACTTAAACGTTGTCCGTTTGTGAGGCATGCGATGGGTCCTCCTGATTAACGTGCATTCATCTAGTTTTTCTTACAGTTTCACTTTCCCACTAATAGTATTTGTAAAGTGGGTTAAATGACATTGCGATATATTTTCTTCCATTATGGTCCACATGCGAAATGGTGGCATTAATCAATGCAATTCATCTGCACTATGAATATAATGACACATTTGGACAAACTCACGGTTGTGTCAAGTACTATAAGGTTGGACCGGATTGTATCGCATCTCTTCTGAATAATTTAAATGGTGGTTTAAAACAAATGGTAGTCTATGACTCCCAGGAGAGCACTGGCAGGGGATATTCACTTCATGAGTGCGGCAAATACATCAGGGGTTTAATGTTTTTATGGCAATACATATTTATTATACTTATGATGTTTTAAAGCAGGATTAGGTAGGTTTTACAGACTGACACCCTGGAGCTACAAATCCCAATTTAAAGGCGAGCAATATCAGATTTGTTTAAAATGCCACACTTGTTTTTATACCGGTGCGAGTAAACTGAGTATGTGGGCACTGAATCTGCATCCTGCATGGATGAAGGAGTCTAGGAAGCAACGGTCTGGTGCCCGTTCTGGGCCTGAAAGTTGATGCTTGGAGGGAAATCACAAGCGAATGTGAGTGATGCAATAGGATGTGTGGCGCTGCAGCAGCATCCTGCCCGATATGGACACGGCTGAGTGTCACGTACGCAGAGATTAGCTTTGAGGTTACCTTGGAACTTCTGCTGCGGTACAGACGTCTGATCCGTCTTCTCCCTTTGGGTTATGTTCCTGAACCGTTTCGCGGTGCCCACACACACACACACACACACACACACACACACACACACACACACACACACACACACTCATAAAAATCCTGCTCAGAACCTTATCACATGGACACGAAACACATCATGAGGTTCCAGGTACAGCGGTGGTCCCTTTGACTCACCTTCAAAATGCCAGCACGGATTTATTTCATGACATAAAATAAAACTTTTCCTCTGCCAAACAGGGTTCGGCGAACAAAATTTGGGTCATTTCCGAGTCTCGGGGGTTCGGCATCAGCGCAACCGGCATGAAAACTGTGGATGGAGGGTTGCACTGTGTGCGGCAGACCAGGGGCGCTTTGCTAAGATAACGCTGACCATCACTCCAGGAAAACAATGCGGTCCCGCAATAAAACAGGGATGTTTCTGCTAATGGAATCTCTGGCTAAGAGTGCAGTCAGAGGATTGATTCGGCAAGGCGAAGCTGATTGTGGACCGTCAAAAGCTGCACGAAGGGGAAATGTCATTCGACAGGAGGCTTTGCCCGGTGATGAAAAGGCTTCCATTGTTTTGCTCCAGGGAAGCCAATTTCTTCGCTGCTTCCATGTTTTCCTCATTTGATAGCAATAAATAAAACAAGAATAATTCTTGAGCTCTTAATAAAATAGTCTGAACAGCAATATGAACAGCTCTTTCTGGGATATATTTCTCTTTGGCATCCCGGCCTATCTCATCGAGAACCCCCGCCTCGCCTGAGTGATGGCCTTTGCACATTCTGCTGCCTCCCCCTGCCTATTGCACTATGAATCTGTGTCTTTAAGATACAGTTGTCTTTTTCCTGGCTGGCGTTTTCTTCCTCGGGCTAAAGACTCTTGCTCTGCCTGAGCGAGGAGACGAGAGTGTTGGGTCTCTGCCGCCTCAGACAGCGCCTGTTTTCCATCACTTACTCGGGGTGGCGGAAGATCTCACTCGCCCATAAACGCTACGCACCTGGGACACTGACTTGCATATCAACATGCTTTTAAGGCTTTCTTCATCAGGAAATCGGAGTTTCATACGGTATCCGGCAAGGAACGGGATGAGGCGTGGGAGGGATTCCCATTAACAGAGTTTCAACTTGTCAGAAAGTGAGGCTTAGTTTAAGCTCTTCAGGCCACCGGAGCCATCTACCCAGAGCTGATTTATTTTCTCTTGGCCTTTGAGGGATGCCCAGTACCGTGATCCAGGCTTCTCACAAGTTTTTCTTAGACTGCTGGAATTATCTCTTCATCAATGTAAACTTGCTGATGTGAAAGCCTTTTTGACAATGGCAATGCTTTTGGACCTGCTTGGTTTAATCTTCATCCGTTACATTTCCGCACTTTTTTTTTTTCTCTCGAAGCTCTGTTGAAAGCCTTCTAGTGTATGTCTTAGTTGTTGTGTGTGCTGTGAAATAATGAGGTAGCAAGCCTTGGGCCAGGTCTTATGGTTTCCTCTAGCATTTGTTGTTATACTCTAATGATCACTTCCATGGGCAGAATGAAGGCTGCTGACAATCGTCCCCACCTCCAGATGTACCACCACTGGTATGTACGTTTTTGCCGTCAAGCATTATGTCCTGGAAGTATGAATTGATGAGGACTGCGAGAGCTGCTGCAGCAGCAGATGTTAATGGCTGCTCTTAACCTCCTGCTGTTCTGCGGGGTAATGAGAAGTGTCTTGGTTTGTATACTGAAAGTTTCAATATTCAACCCTCTGTGACTTGTTTTTTGATTCTCTTTTTGTGTGGTGGGTTTCCTTCATTGAGTGTAAAGATTTTCCTCTCTGAAGTCTCTCTGGAGTTTGTGTGTGTGACTGCGGAAATGATGCCCGGTAACGCCGTTGTGTACTGGACTTACCATAGGGTGGTGTCCATGTCAATCGGATGAGGCAAGGATGTGCTCGTCAAACTCCTCAGGAAGTCAGTGGCTCATGTAAAAGCAGATGTACCTGAGCAGTAAAATCAACACTACTATGGCGACACTGAAAATGATTATTTCAAAAGAGTCCTTTTCTATCCTCTGGAAACTACTTGAACAAGAAAAGAAAAATGTTGTACCACATCATTTGTTTGAATTTTTTAAATTGAATTTATTCATCAATGATGTGTAATGTTTATTATTTTGATTGTTTTCCTTTTTCCATGCATATAATCTTTGCTTTTTTTATCATTTAATTATAATTATTTTCAATTTGTATTCTATTTCTTTTCATTTATTTGCTGAATAGCGATGTAAGACCATACAGACACAGGGATCCGGGCATCACTGAGTTCATGAAACCTGCAGAAGGATTTTTGGATTGAAATCACGACATCCCCCAGCTTCGCTCTTCTTCTGAACTTTAATTTAATGACGAAAAAGATCTTAATGCTTCGGGAGCACGAGATACTGCACTATGTTTGAAGCTCTATACTAAAGTCGTCAATCTCTTGATGAAAAATTGTAGTAGAAAAGTGTGGAAAGACCTCTTCGATCCCTGCAAATTCTGCCCAGAAACCAATTAACCAATGCAGTTATTGGCATGAACATCTTCGGTTCAGTTCCATCTTTCATTTAATTGCCGTCAACAGATATAATAATGGAATTCAAAGCTCCCTTATTGGTGACAAAGGTTCACTTCAACTGAAAGCTGAAACTGTGACTTGGTGCCAGTGTTCTTTTTTTTTTTTTTTTTTACTTTATTTTAACAAAGCAGGTAATATAATGCATTAATATGCACAATGAGAAAAATCAAAGGCTAATTGGAAAGATCATCCATTTGTTAGGCTGGTTAGCAAGAAAAAAAAAAAAAAAACGAAATTTCTGGTCTCTCTTCTTTCCTGACCATGCCTTAGCAAAAGACTCAGACTTTGATTCCCCTTCTCTGAGACGACATAGAGCTTTCGCTAGTAATTGGGACGTTGTTGGTGAGCATCATGGTGCGATATCACGGCGGGTTGGCACTTCAGGCCCATCACGCTGTCACGAAGACAAAAAGCGCCACCGACGACTTCACCTGAACGGAATAATGAAGATGAAGGAGGGCAGGGCTGTAGATGCATGGACAGGGATGGACTTTTAGCGCTAGACTTAATGGTTAAAGTGATTTGAACTGATATTCGTGAAAAGGAGCTGGGCTAGGAGCGAGGAGTTGTATAGTTTGTCACCGATATCTCATGAATTCTAGATGTTGATAGCTCCAACGCTTTTAAGACTTATCAAGTATGCTTTGTGAACAAATATATTTGTTTCACCATTTGCCAATGTGATCATTTCATTTGGAAGTATTTACTTTATAAGAACAGTGATAAATGCCGCTATCTCGTGGCTGCGGTTGGTACATCAGACAGAGTGCAGTTACGAGGAGTTTATTTGATGTTTGATGAAAGCGGAACCAGATTTCCCGTGTTTGTCTTTTCACTTTCACCCTCGGATATAATGATCCGCAGCCTTTACCGGCACCGTTGGATCTCTATATGAAGTCAACCGAGGGCAAATGTCACCGTATGTGTCACGGAGTCCCGTCACTGATCAAGGGTGTCCCATTGTTCTGCAGTTTTATCAAAGTACTTTGTTGGAAAAATGATGACTCATGTAATCTTGAAATTTGCATCACGAAGAAATCTTCCTCCAAAACTGTGAGTCTTGGTGAGACCTCGGCTGCCCATCGAAGCAGAGAAAAAACACAAAACGCTTGGCCGGTTGGTGTCGGTCATCGATGATTGTGTGGCCGAACACTGGGGCCGGCGGGAACAAACTTTGATTTTCCAATCTGGTTTATTTTGTCTCATAAAAATGCCACGTATCCATATCAAGTATACCAACTGAAACGATCCCAAGGGGAAATATCTCCAGTTTGATAAACCGAATGACTAAATGAGACATATATGTTTACATAAAAATGATCCCTTTTGTTTGTGCATCTGCGATGGATAAAAAAAAGTCCGGATTTTTATGATACTGCTGTCTTATTTTCTCACTTTGTGTTTTCAGATCAAGAAGTGAGGAGTGTTGAGAAGAGCTAAAAACACAAGCCATGAGTGGCTTTCAGAAACGGACTGTGAGTTATTTTTCCTTCACAATGTTAGCTCCCCGGTCGAGTCAACTGGCTGATCATTGTGTGCAGGTGTAACATCACAAGGAATGTGCTTTTAAATGGAGCGCTGATCCATCATTTATGGCCAAATATTAATCGGACGGCTTATATGAGAGGCACACACAGGAGTGTCGTTGTCAGAAGAAACAAATGGCGACTTGAATTCACATGTAACCAGTTTATGGACAATTTTGCAATCTTTCAATCAAATGATACGATGACAATATACCACAATAGTGACTACTGTAAGCTGAACCCCCGATAAGGTCAGAAAACATTTGAAACAATTCAGCTGTCAACTGGATCAAACATTGTAAAATCAATTAACAAAAAAAGAGAGAAATAAAAAAAAAAAAGACAAGTGAATTTAAAATGCCCAGAGAATTATGCATTAAGGATATAGATACAGTGGAATACATTAAAACTAAAACCCTTAAACCATTTATACAAAATGAAGTAAATAAATCTTCTACAACATATTATTTATATTCAAGGATACAACTTGGGTAAATTCCGGTACCAGTTGTCTTTAATAAGGATTCCAAACAAATTATAATGATCTTGACATCAATATGCATCATATTCCACTATCTGGGAGGAAAATGGGTCACGGCGACCCCGCAGATTTAGTTTAGCGGGCGTGTCAGTCGCACCTTTCTCAGAATTTAAATCACGTCATGTGGCAGTCTGCAGCAGACTGGTTCATCATTACAAGCACATAACTGAACATGTTAGCACAAGAAAGAAAAGCATTCCCACGTACATCAATCTCATCGCTGTTGTTTTTGTTGTCGAAACACTTCTTAGTCATATGTATGCACAGGAGTGAACTGGACAATATCAGAACATCACGTTATCAATCACTTGTGCTGCAAGTAGAGCCTCGTCACTGGAATTTGTGGCGGATGCAGGCTAACGATTAAAAAAAAATATCAAAAAACGTGGCTCGAAAATCCATCGGCTCGGCACAATCGTTCCCGTAATCTCGAGCAGATTCCGATGCTTTCTGGGGGGTGGGGGGGTGGGAGGGGCTAAACTGGGTTAAAAGCGCACATTCATAACACCTGAAAAACATATCGCAGCAGCTGCGTGGCACATTCATTGATGATTATTTGACTGTCCTTTGAAATATACTTGTTATCTGGCTCGGAGGAAGTCTGTCAGCAATGTTTTTTTTTTTTGTTTTTTTTTAGTTGAAAAGTATGAAAGTGGCTCATAAATACGATCAAACACTTGTTTTTCCGAATGACTGCAAGGGCATATTTGAGTGCATACCTTGCTTCCCATATCAGTCAGATAATGCCTGAAGTGACGAAAGGCGGGGTTAAATCTTCTGCATGTTAAATCCATTATGCACAAATGGATGTTCGGGTTGAGAGCGGCACAAGGTAGCTGTTTGGTTTCAGCAAGTAAATGTATGTATTAAAATGTATTAAATGAGCCTTGAAAGCTCTTCGTGTCGATATCCCTTTTCAGTAAAGTCTCACCTACAGTTAATGACTTGTCAGGGCCTAGGAATTTTAATGCATGTGTTTGAAAAGACCATTTTTATTAGTTTCTCAAAAAAAGACACCCTTGGATTTATCAGAATAAAAACATCATTAAAACCTTCAGTGTTTATAAGTACTTATTATGGGCAAATTTATTATCAATAATCCTGTATATTTTTGCGAGCAGCAGCAATGGGCAATTAGTCACTCCATTGGGGTTTACGCCTAATGATACGTATGTGTGTGTGTGTGTGTGTGTGTGTGTGTGTGTGTACATATAATGTTATATGTAGCCAGCACTAGACTCTTACCTGCCAAATTTCCGTTTAATGTCACATGCCTGAGCTGCAAAGGAATTTATCTTATACGGGCCTTGACCCCCCAGGAAAAGCATGCAAAAATAAACAGAGCAAATACAAGCTTTGACAATAGCAAACCCTAACATTACGAATTCAACTCTGAGGAGTTACTGAATGCTTATTACCGTGTTGTGAGTTATTGCAATCAAATGCTCTTTATCACATTTAGTAGCAAAGATGCTCTTATTGTTAAGCGCTATGCTACACTATGTTGCTGATGTGGCGCCTAGTCGTACTTTAAGGTTAATATATAAGGTTAACAGTTTATTTTGTAGTAAGTTAGCAAAAAGAGCGTGATATTCAGACGGATATAAAAAAGAGAGAAAAAATTAAAACACACACACCTCCATCTTGTACAAAGGAATCTTTGTGAATATGCCAAGAAGCTGCTTTGATACTGTGATTCGGTGTTTGCCAGTCTTTACAATACATTTTGAAAAACCAGCAATCCAGTGACTGTCTGTACACATTTGTACATGTTCTACACGCATTACAATGGAATTAAAAATTTGGATGCACTATGCTATACGACATGGCCTGAGAACTCATATTCTACTTATCATTATCAGCTGTTTATCTCATAGGATCGGTAACTGTGGTTTGCATACAACTGTAAAAATACAGTAAAATTCAACAATCACATTTCATTTTTTCCATTTTTATCATTTACTTAAAAAAGCGTAATGGTATTGTACAGATATTGAACAGGACATTACACAATAATAATAATAATGATAATAATAGTAATAATAATAGCAATATAATTATAATAATAATCTGAATGTGCACTTCAATATTGGGCAATAAACAGCCAACTATCAACAGTTACATTTATTTATTTCATTTGTTTATTTTTTTTATTGTTCCCTTATTCGCATATATAAAAAACATTTTGGGGTGACATGACCTTGGTACTACCAGCATCAAATTAGTGCATGTTTCAGATTTTTTTTTTACTTTTTCAGATTGATATCTCTCAGTCCCGGCAAGCCAACAGAGAACAGACTCCAATGCAAAAACCGGAACGAAACAGAAAGAAAACTAAGAATGAACCACTGGCACTCTCGGATTTCCATTCTTTTCTTTTTTTTTTTTCTTTTTTTAAAGGACTAATAGTCTGTTCTTGCTGTTCAGTGCTGAGAGAAGCTTGAAGGTTGTCACATTTCAGATCAGAACTTCAGCAGGTAGAGAAAGGTTACCGTCAGCAGGGGGTATACGGAGCAGTGGGGCAATACGGCTGCGCCGTTGACGTTATGCATCGCACCAGGACCTGAGGGGGGACAACGTCATCAGGTAATTGCAGTGCAATTCAGTGTGTGTGCGCGTATGTGTTTTAGTACTGTGACGAAGGGCATATTACCAACGGGCTGTGGAGGAAAATAATTTCCCTGCTACTTCTTCTTATTTTGTCCTGCCGGTCTATAAACTCTAAAATAGTGTCAGGCCGAGTCTCAGCATCGAGGCCACAACTCAGAAGCTTACTCTCGGGTATGCGCTCGAGCGAGTGAGCTAATGGGGCGTGCAACTGACCACCCTGTCAATATGTCAATATTTTCTTGAAGGTTTTATACATACATAAACCCTTAACGTGTAATGAATTATTTTCTTTTCTGCACTAATAATATTTACTACCCAGGAGTGTATAATATTCTGTTGTTTCGAGTGCACGCTATACCGCAAGCCTGCCTTCCGAGAATGCAAAAACAGAAATAATGAAAGAAAGTAATTACATGACAAAAACGAGTCTTTTAGTGAGAATTAGGTGCTTGAACTTACCATAAAGGATTATGCTGGCATTAGTAATCCCCATGGCGTTCATTGCAACGCATGTGTAGTTCCCATAATCTTCTTCTGAGACATTGAAGAAGACAAGCATTGACTGTTTACCTTGATTCTCTATCTTAACCCCGTTTATTCCATTGAAGAGCCTGCATGACAGACAGAGTCAATTTTAGAGCTTCCACTGTAGAGAAATAAGGGGAATAGAAAGTGTTTGTCTCTTGAAAGCTAAGAGAGGCAACTCGATTGTTTGCTTTAAGGTCATAACTTTCATCAAACCAGAAAAATAAGAGGCTGCAAGAAAGCGATTTATGTATGGCAAACCGAGGCATTATTCATCCCTGACGAAAACTTTAAATACAGTTAGCTGAAGATGTGTTGTCTGACACTGCAAGTACAAATAAGCTAAATTGAAATGAAAGGATCGCCAAAACACTCCCCTTAAATATGCTTCTTAAAGTTCAAAATCAAAATCCTCCGACTGAATGACCTCTTTGAAAAAATAGGGGTGGAAAAAGGAATGAAAATATCAGATTGTTTTAGATTCTCTCCAACTGAAAGGACTTCTAAATTATTAAATTCACACACATAATTTGCGTGTTGAATGATTCCAATGGATACAAATGGACCCATTCTTTTTGCACAGTGTTAATTTATTCCCCGTGGTGTGGCGGTGGTTGTTAAGTGTTCCTCTGAACCTTGACTGCAGTTCTCGGCATCTGTAAATAATGACAACGCTACACATGCCCTCCATATTTTGTTCCAGAGGACTGATTTAAAGTTTCTGGGACCGATGAGTAATGCCGCTGTCACCATCAGGGACCATTTAACACTGCAATATAACCTGTGTTTGGCTCTGGGGCTAATCCTGAGCTTATTTGTGTTCTCCTGAGTTTCAAAAAAGCAGAATTATCCAATAATTTCCCCAGAACCAACCACCTGCACACCTTTTACGTAAACCAATTAGGTGAGCGCACAAACCATAATTGCTGCTTGTGGCGAAAAGTTTAGTGCGCGCATGATCCGACGCATTTTTCCAGATGTTCATAATATGGCTCAAGAAAACATGCATGAGAAATGACCCCGTTGCGTGATTTATAAACAATTAATACAGGACAGCCAGGAAACTTTTGCAGGCTATTTGTTTGTATCTCTGTGATCCAAGAGAACGGAGGAGAGACCCACCTGCGGTCTTCTTTGTACCACTCGAAATCTGCCCTGGGGACAGCAGAGGCTTCACATTGCAGGACGCCTTTTTGTCCGATCGGAGTGCCCGTGCTCCTTGCGTTAGAAATGAACGGAGGATCTATAAAACACAAGACAAGGTGTAAGAAATTCAGAGAAATGATATGAATGCGCAGCCAGGCGTTATTCAACCGTGCTACACGCAGAGAAAAAAAAAAAAAAGGTCATGTGTATAAAAATAATATATTTTTTATCACAGAGCTGTTCCACAACAATGTTGGTGATTGAATCGGACGTTTTTTGTCTCTTACAGTTGACGGTGACCTGCACTGTCCTGACATCGGGAGAGGAGATGTCATTGGACGCGATGCACTCATAAGATCCTGACTGCTCTTTGGTGACGGCCGTCAGCTCCAGATGCTCCCCTTCGGTCACAAATTTGTGGGTCCCTGTGAATAAACAACAAATATGCAACTGCATTTAACATATAAATGTGAATAACACACAGTGACAACCTAAGTAGCTCCAATGATGAAGCTAGAAACTCTTCAGGAGGTTGACTGGAAGGAAGCTGACTGAGGCATAAGCATTCATTTATTCATCGATTTGTTAATTTATGGATAAGGGGCAGAAGATGGATGGATGATTTCTCAAGTAAATAAACAACACATAAATAAACAAATGAATAAACATTTTCAAAATGATCAGTCGGGGGTTTTACAGAGCTCGCTGAGCGTGCCTGGAATTGGGGCATACACACAGATAGAATGGCTGCAGACCAGCTACCTCTGACAGAATGTCTCACTGGGTTGTATCAGAATATCAGAATGTTCATCCTTTGAATATTCTTTTCTTACTCTGCTTTACACATGAACTGATAAATCTTCTTAGTTTAATCACTTTAAGTTCAGCAGCGGGATATATTCTTGCCCCCACATTCGTCACCACTTAATTGATTTTTTGTTTTATTTTATTCTGTTTTTTTTCCACTGCGAATACAGGGCTTGCATTATTATTGCCAGCACTTCTGGTACAGCTCTACCACATGGTGACCCTGACACAGTTCAATATCTCTTAAAGAGACTCGCTAGATTTCTGTCTCAGGTTTGTCGACGGTTCAACACTGCGGTGGAACTCATTTGGAAAAAAAAGAAAAGAAAAGAAAAGAAACATTTCAAAAAGGTGAAAATAAATAGATTTCAAAATGAATGGATAAAAAAATGTAAAAAATAAAAAGATAGATAAATAAATCAGATAAACATTTTTCAGAATATTGGTGAGCATGATGTTCAGATTGTTATATTTTGGTCACAAAATTTCCAAGAGTAGTTTGGCTCTTTTCAAAATGGTATCAATCCATCAGTCCATTGAATTTAGAATCGCTGTGTCTCAAAGGTACACAGCTTGGGCTGAGGGACCGAGATTTGATGGAAAACTAACTAACCACAATTTCAAAACAAACCAGCTTCAGACGCACCACAAATTGCCTTTGACACCAGGAACGCTAAAAACACGCTCTGGTGACAGACGGACCTTAAGCTCCCATAGCATGGCTGGAAATGAGATAGATATGAGCAATCTCAATCAGAAGAAATGTCAATCCAGCATTACATTTTCATTAGCATAATATCATTATGTTTCCAAATTCTGGGCTGTTTACATGGTTGTAGCCGGCAGGGGATTTGCTACTAAGGTTGCGGGCTCGGGATAATCATCTTGTTGCATATGACCAGGGGAGCCACTAACACAGGTAATTGAACATTTTCATCATGAATAACGATATTAGGCAGAGTGCGAGCGACGGTTGTTGACTTACTCATTCGCACGGTGGTTGTTTTAATGACAGCCATGGGTGTACGGAAGTTTACCGTTATATTATAATCTAATTAACAATTAACTTTATTACTTTCTCAATATCTATGTGTATGATTCCCAGTCCTTAGACTATGAAGCTTATTCTCTTTATTAGACGAACTATCAATGTTTTATTGAATGAACTAATGACCTCTCCAAAAGAACTTATTCAGTGCATATAGGACCACATTTTTTTATTCACTTTTTATCGCATACATGCGACCGTGATGATAACTATTACAATGAAATAAAATAGAATAAAATAAAAAAAATAACCTGGAGACCTCAAAGACCTCTGGATTTCAATGACGAACGCACACACGGGAAATGAGCACCTAAGCAAATTGTTACTGACACACGTCTCAAAATGTATTGACAAAGTTTGAATGAAACGTTCGCATTTTGACCAGACTTCTTTTTTGCTCTTTTGCTTGATAATATATACTTATACTGTCATTTTCCCAGACTTTTCCTACCATCTAATTCTCTGACTTTTGTCACAAGGATTTACTCCCTTCCCCATGCTAAACGTGAGGCTTTACTAATATATGAGGTGCTAATTAAATTCTCTGCAGCTCATCTCTCCCTGACACACCAAGCCGGCAGCTGGAAGTCAGTTACCGGGGCAAGTAGTCCAGGCTTCTGATTGGTCGGTCTGCTTGTGCAAAGTGACGCACAAAGAAGAGGTACACATCAAAAGAAGCATCCAGAGGACACAGCAACTGTTTCTTGCATTCTTCAACACAATCTCAATCACACCTTCATATACACATATATATATACATATGTGTGTGTGTGTGTGTGTGTGTGTGTGTGTGTGTGTGTGTGTGTGTGTGTGTGTGTGTGTGTGTGTGTGTGTGTGTGTATATATATAGAGAGAGAGAGAGAGAAAGAGAGAGGTGCACATATATATACATATGTATATATATACAGATAGATAGACAGATAGATAGATAGATAGATAGATAGATATACAGATAGATAGATAGATAGATAGATAGATAGATAGATAGATAGATAGATAGATAGATAGATAGATAGATAGATAGATAGATAGATAGATAGATAGATAGATAGATAGATTGATTGATTGATTTTACATTTACGGTTCACGCAAACAGGCCGGCAGCCCAGATAAATTTCAGCTGTATCTCCTTAGAGCTAGCTTGGATTCACCTGCTTGGATGAAATATCACTGGATGTTGTAACTCTGACAGAGTAGATAGACAGATGGATAGAAAGATAGATAAAGGAAAGAGGTTGCATGTTTGTGTGTGAGTGTTTTTCACAAAAACTTATTCATGATCACTGCACAGTGTTTATTTATTTATTTTGCTTTTCCTTTAGATTGTTTCAACTTTTGTCTCCCAGCTTCCTTTTTTTATTCAACACAACAATCTCATTTCAGATTTCCTGTTTAAATAATTAAAGGGTGCTGGCAGACAAAAAAGGATGAATGAATAAATCCGTAAATAAATAAAAAAATAAAGCTTGAGCGTGGGCAATTATCAACTATCCCAGCGCTCTTAGAGAGTGTGTGTTTTTGTCATGGTTAGTGTTTATGCTCATTACAACACTGCTAACAAAGACCAATTGGAGAACAGATCAGAAGTGACTGCAATCAATACAGTACTGATTGTATTTAGAAACTGGATCATCACACACACCCTTGAAGGAATCCTCTGCACATTGAGCACCCATTGTATGTTCATGGACAGTCAGAGCTGAAATTATTTACACTTCGTTATCAATCAATATACTTTGACTGCCGCTCCAAATTACCCTGATTAATTAAGATATATAATTCATAGCCTCTACATATTATTCTTTATGTAAAAACAATGACCGCCATCATCATCCACAGACAAGACCAAGGGTCTGCAGTCATAGCCATAATTCTAGCACAACATCAGTGTCACTTTGGAATGAGTCATTAAAGCAGTGGAAGGATGGCAGCGCGCATAAATGAGCACCTCAGCAATATTAGCCATTAGCCTCTCTTGCAATTAGCTCTAGCTTCTGTGGAACCATTATCACGGTCCAATTACAAGCAGTACAAGGGGGGAAAGAGTGATTGTTAGCCTGACAAGCGGGCAACAAGTTGTTAGATAAAAATCTATTAAAAGGGCAATCATTTAAAAGTAGACCTCACACTGACAGAAGCTGACAGGCACTAATTTTAACTTCACAGAAGTAGTAAATTATTTTCGGTCTATTGATACCCTGCGCTGCATTATGCCTCTGCTAAGTCAAAAGTTGTACGTTTTGCATGCATAAGGTTCACCCTCCCCTTATACTTCATTTATACTGTATTTTACTTTTGATCAGCACAGAGGTTAGCGCCTCTGACACTACATGCTGTGGAATCATTTTGACAGATTTTTCACAGAACACTTGCTTTATTTTTTATCAGAGTAATTGGAAATGCAGTTGGAGTAAGATTCGAAATGGCTTCAAAAGTCATCCTGGATTGAGTGTTCAGACAACGTAAAACCAGTATCTGTTTGCTTGGGTTTGGATCTGAACAGACGGGTATCGGAAAACTGCAAGTGTGAGGGTTGAGCGGTTTGTAAGATTCTGCATCCCTCCCTCGGAAGTTTATATTTTATATTTTAAAGATGGTAACCGCATGACGAGTAAAATCAAAACAACGGCTCAAGAAGGAGGGGTGATTTAAACTCGAGGCAATACTGGGTCAGCTACCATGGTAATTGCCTCTTTGAAACCCGCGGATCCAGTGGTTTTGTCGGTCTCCTCCCCTCGAACGCAGCCTTTTCATCTCCTTATTTGTTGAGTCCGTATCAAGACCTTTTTAATTAGCATAGATTCGTTTTCCAAATCGAAATCTTCTTTGGGTGTTCGTCTCAGAGGGACTGTCTGAACTGAACTTAATGCACACCCCATTCACTCAAATATCACAGCGCTCTCAAGTTTTCTTCTGCTCAGAAACACATGTCTTCGCCGGTCGAATATTTTTTTCCTTTTTTTTTTCCAAACTAATTTTTTATTTATGACGCATATGGAAGACAGCTGTCACTTCCTCTTACAAACGTACTGTATGTGTCATCCCATTTTAAATATAAAGGATAAAAATCAGCATGAATCCTTGGATCGGTGAATAATTATCTTGTCACTCATGTGATTGGTGGCTCTGATGGATCATTATTCCCATTATATTGGAGATTATACGTTAATATTTCTTGGTGAGCAGGGCCCGGTGCAGCTGCAGATTGATGTTTGAGTTGTTTTCAGGAAATATTTCTATGATGATGACTGGATTTGTTGGAGTGGCTGGAATAAAGTAATTAAAAGTTGTTTTTTTTTAGCGCCTTCATCTGATTGGATCTAAAAAGAAATCCACTAAATTTTAATGTTGATGCCTTTTGAAGTGTAAATCAGTTTTTTTGGGCTTGTTCGTTGCAAGCTTATCATTGTGTGTCCCATCAGAGCATTTTTAAGTCTTTACCCCTTTTTTTTTTTCATTTTTTCCACTCATAGGCTTGTCCCTCCTCAGGTTAAAGATGAAGGGGAAATGTAAATCCGACCAATGAATTAATAATGACAGATTAATTATTACGCTGATGCCCGTCAACTGTTCTCCACATTAAGGCTTTCTTAAAGAAGATAAATGGCCAATGCCCTCTCCATCCACGAGATGAAAATGGAGAGCCCATCGTGAATCATAATATTGATGCTCCGTTGATTACGCCTTTTTTTTTTTAATTTAGCCATCGCCACTGCGCATTAGTTGATTTTCCCGAGATCATTTTTTTTCTGGAACGTCTGAGGGATTGGACATGAGCTCACCATTCATCCATGAGTTTGGATGAGAAGAAGAAATACCTTTATTTTCCACATTCAGTTATCAACATCAGCGAAATTTGGCCACTGCATTTAATCCATCAGAGCAGAGGGCAGCTAAGGAGCAGCGGCAGGGAAGCAGCTAGGGCTTCAGCATGCTGCTCAACAACACTTCGGCGGGCTAGGAGGAGCGCAGGAGTCGAACCAGAAACGTTCAGTTCCATGGACAGCCCCTCAAACCCCTCTGGAATACCATTGGTTGCTTCTGCTGCTCAGTCGATGAGGATGTGATACCAACGAGTATGGGCCGTCCGTCCAAAATAAATTTTACGATCACATCCGATTGGGCAGCGTGGTGGCTAGCGCCTCCATTTCACAGGTCTGTGTGGAGTCTCCATATTCTTCCGCTCGAGTGCGTGGGTTTCCTCCAGGTTTCCCGGTTTCCTCCCACAGTCCAAGAGCGTGCAGGAGGTTCATTGGAGACCCTGAATTGTCTAGATGTGTGAATGAGTGGTTGAATGATCATATTTCTAAAAGATGTATTCATGCTTGTTTTTCCATATATGATTTGCGAATGACAGAGTGAACGCCTGTATGTCCATATGACGTGGGAGTGGTTGTATCTCCCCTGTATGCCTGTGAATGAGTAAATGTTTTTTTTAGCGACCAGTCCAGGGTGAACCCCACTTCCCGGATAGGCTGCGGCACCCCTGCGACCCAGAGTGCAGGGTAAGGTACAGATAAGAAACGAATGAATGAATGAATGCATGAACGGATCGCCTTACATTCATACATGACTCATTCGGGTACATCCCCAACCCTGTTCAAACTACGCGTCTCCCAAATTATGTGACAGAAAGATAAGTGAACAGGTAGACAGTCGTTCATGTAATGTTACAGATAGCGACAGCAAAAATGACATTCAAATAACAAATATGGTACGTGTTGCTGAACACGCTATAAATATATCGGCTTTATCTGGGCCAGTATGCATTACTTTGAAAGAACTGCAACACAAGCCTGTGGTCTAGTGTGCTCAGCAGGCGGCTGTGATAAATTCTGCTTGCATAAGCAATGGGCTGCAAAATACTGGCAACGAGATATGTCTTATGATCCGGGACTAACGTTGCGTACCGCTACATCTGTCCGACTGCACAAACGCCACCTCAACACGTGTGTGTGTGTGTGTGTGTGTGTGTGTGTGTGTGTGTAGGCCAGTTCATGAGGAGGTGACAGGGCGAATGCAAGTTCATTTGGGGTTAGATTTCCTCTGGAATTGTTCTTCTTTGCATATGCTGTTTAAGTGAAATGAGCATTAAGGTCACGCAGGACTTGCAAACGTTCAAGTACAAAAATCCCCTTGTACATCCTTTGTTGAAAAGGGAAAATAAGTACTTCATTATCTACTCAGTGTTCGGCGAAGTGCACACAGTATAAATAACTGGCAACGCTTTAAATATGATTTGGCCCGGAGTCGTCACAACTGGATGTACAGTAAGAATATCAAAGAGCTCCTGTAAATTCTGTTTCACGACCATTAAAGCTTTTATCCACTGCTCGGTTGTTCACGGACGGCGAGATAAGGTTCTTTAAAGCGGTGGCTGCTAAGAAAAAGAAACCATTGAAACACACTCTGCCTCTCCCTATAGTCCATTAATCACACTGTGTAATTGTCAGCATCAATATGGAGCAGCTGCCTCTTCAAACATGGAAGCAGGCAGATAAAACACAAGTGTCATCCCCGCGTATGTAATTTACAAACCGTTCCAATACAAGAGAGAAAGCAAATAGAAAACATACTGGGTGTGTTGAGAGAATCCCTCATTGTATGTGGGACAGGAACCCGCCGCCACCACGTAGACACCTGGTAGGAAGAACAACTGCAACGCAGACAGCAGCCAGAAGGTAAACTGTAAGTTTCACGGATACTAACTATTGGAAAAACCCCGCGGTCCTTCTCTGAACTGAATTCTGTGCCCGACAGACGGTACTCGAATTGGTATATGGTCCATTTGATAGCTGGACACTCCAGCTGCCACGCTTTGCGTGGTGTCTCCCTGAGGACTAGTTTCCTGCTGACATTGGTCGCTAGCCTTTTCTTCCCCCCCTCACCTCGCCGTCACGTTCCACTGGTCCCTCTGCCTGAGGCGTCAGTCTGGATGTTGAAGGGCACACTAAAGTTTAGTTGCATCTGCCATCATCTTTATCTTTTTTTGATGACCTTCTTGGGCCACCTTCATTCTCCTTTCACTGCCTCCCCTGGGATTGAGAACACGGCTACAATATGGAGGCCGGCGTGTTCACATCCTGTGGCGGCGTGTGGTCTCAAAGGAGGCGGCAGGGTACACACAATCCTATTACCTCCCCTTTCCTGAAGGAGTATCACCTGCTCTATCATTACCATTATTATTATTATTATCATTATCAAGTGTCCAGGAATGGGAAGAAGTCTACTGATACTACTCAGTATCAGGAGCACGGATTGCCAAGAAACCTCCACCTGTGATTATTATTATCATTATCATTCATGTAAGCAATGAACCTGGACCGCAGTTTCATAAACAGGTAAAATGAGCACGTTTTGAGAGCTGAGAGACCTATAAATGCCATTTTTACATTCCAATTAGATTAGATTCAACTTTATTGTCATTACACGTGTACAAGTACAAGGCGATGTATTGCAGTTTGGCATCTAACCAGAGGTGCAATAAACAGTAAGAGCAGGATGCATGGCCTGTGGTATATAAAGTATTTGCAGGATGAATAATATCCGATATGCTCACTAGACTGACTGTTATATGCAAGTAAATCTATACATAGGATACAATGTTGGCGGAGACTGTGAACATGTTTACAGCGAATAATTTTACATGTGAAAATGTGCTGTGCAGGAAAAGGGTTTACTTTGTATCTCAACTCTCTCTCTCTCTCTCTCTATATATATATATATATAATAAATATATATGTGTATATATATATATATATATGTATACACATATATATTTATTTTTAATTTTTTTCTTTATGTTCAAAAAAACAGAAGAAAAATCAGAAGTGAATTAATAAATTATCACATCAAAAGTAAATACATAAAGAGAAGAAAAAGAAACTCGTGTGATATGGATCCACTTGACTTGAAACTAGGGACACGGGGTTCAGAAAATGCTGAGGAAACATTTTGAATTGATGTGAATTGATGTGAATAGCATCAATGCGAAGATGATGATATCGTCATGATATTGTTTGCCTCCAAATTAAAATTCAGTGATACTAAAGGACATACTCTTTTATTTCCCTTTAATATATATATATATATATATATATATATATGTGTGTGTGTGTGTGTGTGTGTGTTTGTAGAGGTAGATAGATATACAGATAGACTGATAGATAAGCAGAAACATCCGTCTCTGAAAGCCACTCTGTACTTAGAAATAACAATGTTTCCTGGAGCTAAAAACCCTTATTTCGTTGCAATAGTCAGTTATATCTCAATTATAGCTCAAAAATAACTCTCCAGCAAAATGCACCTATTTTCTTTTCAACCAACTGGAAATATAACAGTTCTGATTGCTGGAGCAAAAGGAGTAATAAGAAAGGTAGGCAGCGATTTAAATTGCACCGACAGGTTTGTGGGACGATTAAAAGCACATTGTATTCTTTTACTTCTATAGTACCACAATATTTTGCCTTATATGTCTTATTTGCATGGAGTCAATGCAATGTGACTGACACAGTACAATGCATGTAGGAAGAGGAAGCACAATTCCATCCATGTCCTTTGAGACTCCAGCAATTACTGCACTGCTACTGTGATCGGACAAAAAAATAAAAAAATTCCCATGGGTCTGAGCATTAGTGCTGTTGCCACAGTTTCCTGCTTTTTAATTGCTTTTATGCAATTGTTGCAGGTAAATATTTCTGCAAGCCTGCATTCTCTTGTGACTTAAACTGTAAATTAAACTAAAAATAGGGAAAAGCCTCTTAATGCTGTTTTTTGAGGGGGGGGGGCAGCTTAAATGCTAACTACTACCATTCTCTAACTCTTGGGGAGAAACAAATGCACAAATGAATGAAGTTATTCAGACGAGCAAGAATTGTGCGTCATTTTTAAAATCCCTGCTAGTCTGTGCTGGAAGTGAGTGGAATTTGGAGTGAAACTGAAGATATCCTGGTCGAAGGCCCTTAATGGGAAGTGTAATTACAGTTATTAATGTTTAAAGAGATGTCTGGTGGTCTTGCAAACGGCTTAAGACTAACAGGAACCAAAGACACAACAAAGAGCGTTAAAGCCATCGCTATTCCATTGCCTCTGATTGAAAAAGCTTTTGTTGGGGAATAATGGGAACCATCGCTGAGCTATTCAAATGGTATTTTCAATTAAAACATGTTTTCAACCTTGGAAAATGGATACATGAAAGAATAAATTGACAATGTAATGCATTGTTTTCTGAAAAAAAAAAAAAAAGAAGATTGTTGGCTCTCTTTAATGAACTTTGCACTCCATGGCAAATAGAAATATGCTTCAAGTGAATATCGTGAACGATGAATTTCTCCATTTTATGAAGTCATCCTGCATTTGCTCAACTAAAGCATCCATTCAACAGCATCCAACTGAGACTACTGCATTCTCCTCTGTAGAAATAAGATATACTTCGGAGAGAACAGGCCACAAAGCTTGAAACAACTGACCTAAAATATGAATGTCTGATATAGGGCTCCATAGAAAGGGTTCATATTTACAAAGGGTATACTCTTTGTATAGCTAAATTGATTTCATGTCATGTGTCATCTTCTTAGCTATTGATGAAAAAGATCCATCTTCTTAAGGAGATTCTCCTGGTACTGAACACAATAAGAGCCTTGTGTCTCAAAGGATCTGGGATGACGACAGCCTGCTTCTGCTCAACCGAAGCAACACACTGCAGACTTGAGATGGTGCTCGAACAAAGAAACATGCGACACAAACACACAGATCATGTTCATGGGAGCCACAAATGCTAAACGCAATGAGGGAAATATTATAATCTTTATATATATTTGTACTCATGTATGTTTTTATAAATGCATATATGTATGTAATAATGTAATTATATATGTATATGTGTATGTATGCATACATACACAGTACGTGCATACACTGTATATGTATATGGGTGCTCATAACTTGTTCTTATGTATGTATGTATGTGTCAATGAATGTATGTATCTGTGTATAAATGCATACAAGCACATGTATTAATGCATGGATGTATATATGCGTATACAAATGTATGTACAAATGTATGTATGGATGCATGGATATAAGAATTTATGTGCAGACATATGTTTGCATGTATGCATGCGTGCATGGATGTTATATTTATGTATGTCTTAACGCATGTATGTATGTATATCATGGCTTCCCAGTGGGCGAGTGGTTGCATGTCTGCCTCAAAGGAGAGAAGGACCCTCATTCTATTCCCACAGGGGGCCTTTCTGTTTTGAGCTATCCTGTGTCTGCATGGGTTTCCCCTGGGTTCTTCGGTTTCCTCCCACAGTCCAAAAACATGCAGGAGGTTAATTGAAAATAATGCGAAGAAAGGAACGGCTGTATGTCTCTATACGCTGCCCTGTGATAGACTTGCGACCTGTCCAAGGTGTACCCTAACTCTTGGCTGATTGCAGCTGGGATAGGCTCCAGCATCCCCCCTCAACCCTGAGGAATAAGGGGCAGAGTGCAGACTATATACATTCAAACATAAGCCGCCTCTTATGTATGTATGTATTCATATATATACACACACACACACACACACACACACACACACACACACACACACACACACACACACACACACACACACACACACACACACACACGTATACACACACACATAAACATATATATATGTATGTGTGTGTATAAATATATATATATACACACACATAAATATATACATGTGTGTATGTGTGTGTATATATATATATATATATATATATATATATATATATATATATATATATATATATATATATATATATATATATATATATATATATATATATATATATGTGTGTGTGTGTGTGTGTTTGTTTGCATGTATTTATGCATTAATGCATAAATGTATGTCCGTGTACAAAGCAAGTAGGAATATATTTGAAAGAACATGTTTGCATGGATGTTTGCATCCTTTTATGTATGTATGTGCATGCATATACATGTGTGGGCTTACCTTATGTACATTTGTATAAATGTTTACATGTATATATGTGTGCATTTATGTATGTATGTATGTATGTATGTATGTATGTATGTATGTATGTATGTATGACAAAGCATGTTTAAATGTTGATGATAAATGTGTATACATGTATGAACTTGTATGTATGTACGTATGTTTTCATGTATGTACTTGCATTTTATAACATACATACGTATGTATGTATGTTATAAAATGTGGTAATACGATGACCAAATAAATTACTTCTGGACAAACTGGAAAACAGAAATAGCCTTTGAAGGTCATCCTCTATCTTTTGATACAATTCAGGCAGATTAATCAAACATGTTGGTGCTGGCTTGCGGCATTAACAATGGCTGGCTCAGGATTATGTGATACAAAATCAAATGGATTGATAAATAAAAATCAGAGATGGCAGAATCTGCACGGATATTCAGAATACTTACGAGGAGCTGAATTGATCACTGAAATCACACCGACCCCATGGATTCAGATTAACAGTGCACACAAAGCAAGGTATCAACACTGCTTCCATGATCAAGGCCTCATTACTTGTGAAGGCTTGTCTGCCTCCATTCAAGTCTGCAAGTCCAGAGCTCTGTTTTCATCTGAATATGCATCTATCCAGGTGATATGCTTATCTATTGTATATTATTATTTCTCCTGAAGGGCAAACCAGTGGAGCGATGCAATGTCTTCCTTTTTACGTATACATACGTATGTATCAATATTTTTTCACATATATATGATATCAATACCTTTTTATCTATCTAGCTATTGAAATATTTATTTTTATTATTTTTTATTTTTCTTTTATCAGCTCACTCCCAAGTTTTACAAGGATTCCATTCACCCCCCTGCTTATGCCAAAATAAAAATCATTTCAAAACCATCCTGGAAAAGCGTACAATTTGTCACAATTTTAAATCCTCCTTGTGTTCCACTGGTTAACTTTTATAAACTGATGAAGAGCGTTACCAGATGTCTCGCAGGCAGTGTGCAATTTACTGTTACCGGACCTCTGTGATAGTCAGAAGCTGAGATTTTGACCCATAGGTCCGGCTCAACTCGTGATGAAATAGAAAATGGAAATCTTCTAAAGTGCAGCGAGTAATTACATGCATTTGTGCCAAAAGCACTCCATGAAAGAAATATTCTTCAGCAAAGTGGTTGATTAGGAGTTTTTCTTCTTGAGGCAGAAAAAGTAAAAAGGTTGGTATGTTGGAACAATCCTTTGGGGTGATTAATGCCCCAAGAAAACCTATACTAGTTATGTCATTCAGACTTTAAATGGAGTTGATTAGAGCAGTTCTATTCTTTGATTTCTGACTGAGAACTCCATTAATATCATTACGTTTTTCACAGAAAGGTGAGTTTTGCCCTGTGTTTGGCTTTATTTCAATGTGGTTGTCCATTTATATTGGACACACACAAATGCACGCACGGAATATAGACAAGCAGAAAGCAGACAATATTTCATTATTGCTCTTCTTTCCTACTTCTACCTGTGACCCTGATCCATCCCTGCCTTGACACATCAGAGGCCTGGGCATAATAACACATTCATGTAGGAATACAAAGAGAAGACAACGTCTAGACCCAGACATTTCAGAGTTTCAGAGGGAATTAATGTGAATCACTTGTATTAATCATTACATTTATTACTTTTTTTTGCATTGTGTTTATTTATTATATTTCATTTTATTATTTTTTTTAATGTTTTTAATGGATTAAGTAAGTTGCATTTTTTATGGAAACACAGGATTCCATTCCCTGCAGCCAGAGGGTTACAGGTCAAAAGCTGTAAAATATTGGTTTCGGGTGTCAGAAAGAGCTTTCTCTGTTTTTATTCCGCACTCTATATTTAAATTTCTTACAAGCTGGTGAGATTAATTTCAAGCCTTTGGCATTGGTATGTATTCATGTCAAGGTGTTTTACTTTGCCTCTGTTGCTCTGCCAGAATAGCAGTTAATGCCAAAAGCCAAAACACTCTTGATAAACAAGTGCTGTAGAACATCGTTACATTACATAAACCCTGGTTATTAAAATGTAAAGCCTTTGCATTGCTTGTCTTCAAGAAACATCGGTGCATTCATCCCCCCACACCTTGTGATCTACTCAAGCTATTTCCACTCACTTATAGACTCCATCACGGCGGATGAATCCTCTACCAACCCCTGAGCCCGTATAAAGCTGGATCATGTTAAAGACAGAGCAAGATATCCACTAAATACAAAAGTTGAAATCTGTTTTTGCAGCACTGAGATTGGAGGAGACAAGATCCTGCACACCAAGAATAGCATCATCAATCCTCCTTCTGGCTTGGTGCGCACATAATAAGGGATCAAACCACTCTTACCTATGTGTGATTATATAGCTACAGATTATACTCTCGGAGTACTTCATCATCTAAGGTCACCCTTACGATTCGCAAGCCCTCAAATGGACTTGTTATCCTTAGGCTCAGAAGGTGCCCGGGTCTTTAGGAGCCCTATGATAAGACGCATCCCGAGGTGCTCATCGACAGCGGAACTTTTTATAATTCCTTTCTAAACCTACCCATTAGAATTATCGATGCAACCATTCTCATTATGATTTAGCAAGGGTACCTTAAACATTGATGAACACATAAACATGGATACATCTACATACATATAAAGATGTGTATTCCATACATACATACATACATACATACATACACAAATTAATAAATAAATAGATAAAAGAAAAAAAAAAGAGGTAATTCTCTACCCCACTGATTTGTTATATATTTCATATTTTGTTGATCCATGAATAACTAGCTAGATATATTTGTATGTCTGATTGTTCAATATTGTGCATTCTATATGGTTCACATAACATTAAAAAACAATTGATATGTTTACTTCAGAAAGAAAATATAATGAACACATGCTAGGAAACGAAATGATAAATGAGAGCAAAATTATGTGTTTTTTATTTTATCTGCAATTTTTTAAAAGACACTTTGATAGGTGCACTGCTCAGCATGACAGTATAGTCAATCATCATCACTCATTCATGCAATGGTTCATCTCAGACTTTATGTACTCTCACTCACTGTAGCTGTCACATTGCTGCAAGGTAGGAGCACTTATGCTAAGAACATTGTTAATTACTAAAAGATAGAGACGCCAAGTCACTTTGATGATATGCTTTCTACTTTTCATAGAAGTAAGATAGCGCATGTATTCCAAGCCAACTAAGCAACAATTAAAGCAAAAGTAAATGTATATGAATGATGTTTACGTGCCACTTTGTTCCAACTTGTGAGTATTTTCAGTGGCAGACCATGTACTGCTGAGCACAGGAAAATATCCAACTTCTCTAATCATTAGAGTACATTTAAAAACAGAAGTTTTCAAAGTGCGAGCGGGATCTCCCCAGGGGAGCTCCCAACAGCAGGGGCTCCCTGAGCAGAGTATAAAAGAAAATGATATTAATTATCACATTATTACTATTGCATAAAATGTGTGATACCATACTATGTGCGGTTAAAATCTGTTGGGAAGACTGGGAACCGTCAAAAGCCCGAAGGGAGACCCATCTCGGGTATTTGGAGATGAGTTAGTCCACCGTTACTTGTTTAGTCTCTGGGATCAAATTGTGATTTCATAAACAGAAGAGTAGAAAGAATCTGTTTCAGAGCGAATGATGTGTCAGGCTGAAGATAGCTTCAAATCTCTCTTGTTGGACATCATTTTTTTTTTTTTATATTTGTACTGAGCAGATTTAGCATTTATCCTGTCGAAAGGCAAAAATAAACCAAAGACTGGAGAAATGCCCTTTTTAAAGATTTACTTCCTTTGACCTGATTCAGAGGGGAGGGCGCTTTTAATTATCATCATATAGTTTGACCTCCTTTAGTCTTCACTCAGGTCTCTGGATATCTGACGTTTTTCAAGGCTCTTATGTGCATTTCTCACAGTAAAGTCGTAATGTTCCTATAGCAGCGTGTGTGTGGATGTTAAATGTTTTGTGCAGAGAAACTGAAGGTCGCCTGGAAGCAAACTTATTAATTTTGTTATTAACTTTTACTGAGCATCATTGGAGTTGTTAAGCTGTACCGTTAAAGTAAAAATAAGAGGAAAAAAAAAATCTCTCCTCACAAAGTAAAGGTGAGGAAATACATAAAAGTCCACTGGTTGAAATATGTTGCCGTTAACCTGTTTAACTTATATGAACCTGAAATTTTCATCCAGCTCCATTAAATTACAAATGTCACCGTTGGACAGGATATTAACTTACAACCTTTTAAACTAAAAACAATTATTTAAACCGGAGGGGAAATTTTCCAACATGGATTGAATTACTTATAAGTTGTATGTGTTGAATTGTTACTATTATTATTGTTATTATTGTTATTATTATTATTATTATTATTATTATTATTATTATTATTATTATTATTGTTGTTGTTTTTGTTGTTGTTGTTACTATTGTTATCAATAAAAATGAAAATCATAATTATTATTATATTGATTTATTTTCAATGTATTCAATTTTTCTATCCATCCATTCTCGGTTGCTTATCAGTGCGGGATGGCGGGGGGCAGCAACCGAAGCACAGAGGCCCAGACTTTCCCCTCTGCAGCCACTTCATCCAGCTCTTCCAGGGGAATCCCGAGGCATTCCCAGGTCAGCAGAGAGACATAGACCCTCCAGTGTCTCCTGGGTGTTCCCCGGGGCCTCCTCCCGGTGGGATGTGCCCTGAACACCTCACCAGGGAGGTGTTCGGGAACCATCCTGACCAGATGCCTGAGCAACCTCATCTGACTCCACCAGATACAAAGTTCACCATGACAGGCTCCTTCATATCCTAAGGTGTTTATAATTTTGCATCACAACTGTTTCCGCTCCATACAGAGCAGCTGCTAGTACAGCGCTGCATTGAATTTGTCAGGCTGCAAATGTCTAATTTGAAAAGTAACACTGCCCTTACAATGATATGCAATATATTGTTGGCAGATCCATTAATAAAATAAAATTTAAAAAAAATCTGTTAATCCCTCAGACCCCTAATCATCAGACTGGAATGCAAGACTATAGGTTTTTTACTGTGCAACGTCTTGAGAACCTCCCAGTGGGCAGAGAGATAATCAGCAGAGTTGTCACCTATCCACAAGAACAATGTTTGGCGTAATATATTATGCAAAGCCTGTTTTGTCTGCTAAAAAGGTGAAGATGATATTGGCCTTCTGTTCCCACCAGCAATTTTATTCCTCGTGCCATATGCCCTTTAGAGCCCGACTTGTCATTTAGCATGCACCCTAAATATTAACCGCCACAGCTTTATTTAATTACCATCTGTCTATTTGCAGAAAAAGGCCGGGCTGAGCTTTCCCTGACTTTTAAACACCAAACGTATGGAATCAATGCAGTACATAAAATTAAAATAATTTAGTAAAAAAAAAAAAAAGGAAAATAATAAAAATAAAAATGAAATACTTGAATCCCTCCTAATAATAATAATATTAATGATAATAATGGTCAGAACAATCAAAATAATGATGATAATAAACTCCTGCTACACTTAAATAATGGCACAATATTTTATGTCCATATATATGCATGTAATCATGTATTATTCTTATGATGATGATGATGATGATGATTATTATTATTATTATTATTATTATTATTATTATTATTATTGTTGCTGTTGTTATTAATGTTATTTTTATTATTATCATCATTATTATCACCAGCATGATCATTATTATTTTTTATGTTTTATTGTACTTATTTATGAGTTTATGTTTTTTTTAATATCTATCTATCTATCTATCTATCTATCTATCTATCTATCTGTCAGAGTAAAAATTTCCAGTGATATTTCATCCAAGCAGGTGACTCCAAGCTAGCTCGTAGGAGTTTGAGGTATTGTCTGTCTTTCTCGCCACTTTCACACATAAACCGTAAACATTAAATTATCTGGGCTGTTTGTGTGAACAGTAAATGTCAGCAAGTGGGATTAGGCATTATACCGTTTCTGACTAACAAGCTCCCTGGTGCAAATGCCATGTGATACAGTATCTGATGTCATAAAACCCCATATTGTTACAGGCATCTAATGATATTCAATACATCTCTTGTCCTTGTCCTTTTAACTTTCTCTTTTATTTATACTTATATTAATTCATTCATGTTGTGCTGCTTTGACAAAGGAATTTCCCCTACTGGGATCAATAAAGTATTAAGATCTCATCTATCTTTTCTCTGCGTAGACTGGGAAGATTAGAATAAGTTGAGATAAATAAAAATGTCATGTTTTTGTTATTTGACCATTTTTAGTAATCTGTATGAAACAATAAAATATTTATTATTATTATTATACTTTATTACTATAACAGTATTATCTATAACAGTCAATTTTTGACAGTAAATCATCAATCTTCTGCTGGTTTCAAATGTCTTTTACTTTAATATTTTTACTGGTTTCAGAGTTAAATTAAGAGTTTATTTCTGTATGTATGTTAAATGTATTTATTTATTTATTCATTCATTTAATTCAATGGTTTTGGGGGCGGGGAGTTAACCTCATGCAGGGCAAAGGATAATGGAAAAATCAAATTGTACAATTTGCAAATTGTGATCGACATCAGTGACAACACATAGGACAATTATTTGAGCGAAAAGCAGCAAAACATGAAAACAGGGTTAAAGTGTGCAAAATGCTCATATCTGATAAGTCCTGTGGTTAAGTTTACCGTAATTCTGGTATACAAACTACGTCGTTTCCTTCTCTATGATATTGCTGCAAAATATGCATTGACCTCGACCAATGGGCAAAGTCCTAAATTTACATCAGTCATCCTAACAGTTCCAAAAGTATTTTCCCAGAACCCACTTTCCTTAACTGCTGCAAATTATCATCCAGCATGAAACCAAGGTCTTAAAAAGCACGTCTAGCTAGTCACACTGATTGCAATCAGAAAATAGCACAGAGGAGGGAACCTGATGGCAAAAAAAACATGATATTTTCATCAAATAAGGAAATCTCAGAGCACAGCAATGCAGAGCAATGGTCATGACTGTTGGCTCTAATTTATCAACCTCTCTTGAGAAGACATTTCTCCTTAGTACATTCTGTTATGTTTAATAGTAGATTTTTTTCCTTTGGAGGGAAAATCTACAGAGACTCAGAAGCACGCTTTGAAACAAATGGTGTGTATGAGGAGGTTGACATTAATACGAGTGTCTGGATTTTTTTTTGTATAACTTACAGTGGGTTTTATAACAGCTGAGATATTTTTTCCTTGAAGTAAAAAAAATGGCTAATCTGCTCTGGTGTGCATACAGCTCCATATGCTTCCACATTCTTCCCACAAAGACATATTATGCGATATATATGTAATCATTCGACAAATTGTTCAGCTTTTTCATTCCACCATGCAAGAAAAACTGCATCCTGTAATACCCTTCAACACGATGTCAGTAAAACGCTTAGATATTGCTAAGTATGTGCTTTATTTTGCCCCATTTAGAAATAAAAATAACATCGCATTGTGCCATGGGAGATGCATCCAGTCGTAAAGCTATGAGTGTATTTTGAATTACGGTGTGGATGTGTATTTCTGTTAATTGGATATGTACTTTCTTTCACACCATCACTCTGTGTCATCATTTCCATTGAAAACACAGAAAAAAATGGATTCCATGTATTATACGCTCAAGTTGTTGGTTACATAACTTTGCTTGCCGTGAACGTGCGCTATCTGATGTCAGGGGTGGAAAAGGAAATGCCAGTTAATCATTCTTTAATTGTGATACTGTATCACTGGTGCACATTTTCCACCATACACACTTCTAATCCTCCACAGGAGGTCTATGCAGTCCCGTGCTGTTTTTTATGGACATTGTTCTGCTGCCCAGTCATCTCCCTTTCTGAATATCTGTGAGGTGCTGATTAGGGAACACTTAGGAAAGTACTGACGTATGCTTCCAATATAAAAGGGATATTGAATACTCGAGAACAAGAAACAATGGTGCAATTTCACTTCCGCAGATAAATGTTCACATACTGAGCCGAACACAGCAGACATCTTTATTTTGGTTATAAACACAAGAATAGTTGGTTAAATGAGGCCCATTGTGTTTGAATCATTATCAGGCTTATGATAGGCTATGTGAGAGTTTGGGATTTATTCATTTCGAGTTAACCCAAATAATTACCTGCATATAAACGTGATTATAGATATACTATTATTGTTTTTTTTTCAATTAGTTAATTGTCCCACAGTTCTTATTTATTTATTTTTTTTCAGTCAGTGTGTATGAGCTTCTGCCCTGACTTGAATACAAATGTGCTCTTTGTGTATGTAGCGAAAGTCTATTCATCAAATCCCCCACTCTCCCCTGGAGTCTGTGAAAATAATCACCTAAAGATGATCTCCTAGATTCATCATCCCTCAATAAAACTGTAATAATGAGCAAAGCGCTTCCCGAGAGGATCGCATTAGTGCTGTTCATCACAAAAAAAAAAAAAAAAAAAAAAAAAAAAACCAGGCGTTTTCTTTGTTATATCTTACAATGAATATCACA
>CAAKHD010013475.1:201949-220305 GCA_901007705.1 Fistularia tabacaria
AACCCTTTATTTAATTTAATCTTTTTTTTTTTTTTTTTTTTTTTCTATTTATGAAGTGTAAGTGCTGTAACTCTGAGGAAGAGAGGGGGAGAGAGGAGGAGAGCAGACTTTTATAGCCGTTTCCTCGCTCTGAGAATTTAAACAAGCCACAAACAAGGCATTAGCATTGATTGTACATTCTGCTGCATGTTCTGCACAAAACCGCGGGCTTAGCGGTATTGTAGAAGATTTAAAAAATAAATAAACAAAGGGAATAAAAAAGGAAAAAAAAGAAAAGAAAACTAAGCAAGTTAGATATTGAGCTCGCCCCCGCCGAGTTTCCGAGTCTTACATTCACCAGAAGACACAGAGAGACACCTTCCAGCTGGGTAGGGAGAAGATCCGCCAAGAAAAGTGCTGCATTATTGATTAGATCTGATAAAAACACCTGCCTGTGCATCTGGGAACAGTTAAGGTTCCCACAAAGGTGTGGCCTGAGTCTTTGTCCCCGTCCTCCTGCAAGTTGCTACGCAATCTGCAGTTTTTCTTAGCAGAGCAATATGTGCAGGTGTTCGTCCTGGCAAATTATCCACTTTCACTACTTTGAAACTTTACTTGAAGAATATGAGGCGTTTTTCTTTTGCCGTCATTTCCAGCGGGCGGCGTTTGCACTGTTGGAATCGGAGCATGAAAACCCACCGGAGCAGCAACACAACAGCAATTCATAAAATGAGAGCTCCTGTTACATCCTTACTTTATAACAGAGCATTTCTCCTCTCATTTGCATCTCTAATTTTCAAGAGAATATCTCTGACTGACTAACAGCCAAAAACCTGTTTTTGAGTTATTAGTGTTGAAAAAGAAATACGGAATATAAATAAATATGTCACTATTTTTAGAAGATGACATCAATGTTTTCAGTCCTTTGCAAAAGTGGGTTCTGATCTTCCATCATGAGCGCTGCACATCTGCCGAGGTGTACTTCCTGTTTCGGCTGACGTGACACAAAGTAAAAAGTACGACGATGTCTCTCCGAGCATTAAGTACTAAAACTCTTCCGAACAGCTAATTTCAGTATTGTTGATGGCTGCTGAGAATTATCCCCTTTGTTAGGTTCCTGCCTCGGCGGAGGAAGACGGAGAATAGCGAAGTGAAACAAGCTGTTATGTGGGTGGAAAGCGTAAGGCAAGGTATCCCACTGAATTCAAATGCAGGAAAGAAACCTTTGAGTTTACACCACAAAAGCAGTAAATTAAAAACGCAGGTACTGTGATGGGATCAGGTAATAAAGCTTCCTGTATCCTTCGGTTCCTTTGACCCAAATATCTATTAAAGACCTTTTATTCTAGCCTTCTGACATGGACCACAAGGACATTTTCTGAGTGCAATTACCGGCAGCCAGATACAGACCTGATCCCGGAGAGTTGCAAGCCGCAGAACAACCTCTCATAGCAGTCGGGGGGTTAAAGGTTGACCAAACTTTTTTTTTGTTTTTTCGTTTTTTTCTTATATCCACAATTTCAATAAAACCCTCTATTCAAGCTGGACCGGTGGATGGGACCGGAATCGAACCCACGAAGTCCAGCTGCCCATCAAACAATCTCCTCCTCTGCACCCCACGTCAATTCTACACTTGGCGCTATGATATTTGCAATCATTTTTAGTGATTTCTTTTCCTAATTTTCTTTCCATCCATTCATTCATTCGTCCGTTCAAACATGAATTCTCCAGTTTCCTCCCACAACTGAAAAACAGCAGAAGGTTGATTGGAGCCCCTGAAATGCGCAGATTTGGGAACGAGAGCGAATGTTTGAATGTCTCCATCTGAGGTATTGATGAGAGAGTGAATGCTCGCCAAGACTGTGCGTTAAGACGACCGTCATTTGTCTGGAAATGACGACATGCCGGCAGAGGATGCTCATCTCCTACAGGTTTGAGAAGGGAAATCAATTTCTGACTCCGACACAGTGGCAACAATGGAGGGAGCTGTATTGTGGTTGCTTTAATTAATCCACGATATAAATGATGTTCCATTAATTAAACGGCAGACAGATGTGATGGAAGATATTGGGAATATTAAAAACCCTCCTATTGATAAGCTTCAACGTTACCATCCAAATGTTTGCTTTCTGCTTTAGTTTTTTCGAGCATGCTTCTGCTTCTCATCTGTGCAGGCATAGATCTCCTCTGCATATAAACATCCTCGACCCCTCCGGTCTCCGGCGAGTGGCTTATGTTTCCCTCCCACAATGCACTGCAGGTCCGAGATTGAGTTTAATTGCGTTCTCACCTGAAGTGAACCAAAGTGTGGCGCACTTAGAAACGGACAAAGTCCTTTTTCTTTTTTAATATAAAGAATATGATTGTGTGGCTTGACAATGCTCCAGACAGAGGCTCCAAAGTCCAAGCTGAGTGAAGAAGGTGTAGCGAGGGAAAGTCATTGATAAGATTTTTATCCGTGCCATTACTATTATCAATTGTGCCCAATGTTATGACTCAATACACGATTCCCTTTTAGCCTTTTCATCAAATCACAGCTGAGCATTTTGCATCTGGGTTTTCTTTATCGAAGCAAAAATGCAAGAAATTTAGACCCTCTGTTAGCAGGTTAGCGTCTCTCTTAGAGAGCAGTGACACACGGGTCCAGAAACTGAACTCCCTGCTGCTGTTCCAACCTCGGGACCCTCTAAAGTGATCTTCGACGCTCTTTCTCTGCCCTTGCTGCTCTGACTCCGACTTGGCGGAAGCGAAACTTTAGCCTCATTGTTTTGCCATCTCTTCTTCATTGTTTTGCCATCTCTTCTCTTCTCTCCTCTCCTTGTGAGGAACATGTCCGTTCTTTATCCCGGTTGAGTTTTCTCACTTCTCAGGCTGCAGTTCGGTAAGCAGGATAAGACCACCTCTGGTCTCTGCGGTTGTGTATCCATAGCGACCGATTTCCTGGTGAATCTTTCAAAGGACTGTGTTGCCAGGTCACTCGAGGAGGAGTTCATTCATTCATTATTTACCCATACTGCTTATCCTGCACTCAGGGTCGCACCGTCATTGGCTGAGAGGTGGGGGTCATCCTGGACCGCTCGCCAGTGGACGACAGGGCCGCATCCTGCCGAGACCTGGTGTCCACATGCACAGGGGACATTTCACACACATTTCAGGTTGACTTTATTTGTCTACAGGAGAAATTCAGTGTCCCCGTATGCGTTTTTTTTTTTTCTCAAAAACTTTTATATGACAATTCCTAGTTGTTTTTTTTTTGTTTGTTTGTTTTTTTACACTTTATAAAGCCAAAAGGGCAATGAGCAAATCAAAAATGCAAACCAAGCAAAAGCATGGGTCTTAGGAGGATATAGAGACACGCAATCACCCTCCTATCACACAATCACAACCACCCTCTCCAATGAACCCACTGCATGTTTTTGGAGTGTGGGGGGAAACTAAAGAAACCGAAGGAATCTCAGGGCAGCACCGGGAGAACACGGATACTCCACAGCGACACGTCCTGAAGTCCTGCACTGTGGTCACTCATCTATTCTTACACGAATAATTCATCCACTAAATCGCCCAAATTAGAAAAATCCGGGCAATACGTCACGAGGCTGCTGCCATAAACCATCCTCAAAAGGAGACTAAGTCTATTTAACAAGCGGATCCCACTGGATGAGAGGCCCCCCGCTGACTCGGGTGTTTCAACAACTCATAGCAGTCCTACATAATTAATCTGAAAACACGATTCCCCCTATACCATCAGTCACAAGTGACCCGCGCCTCTCCGCACTGCAATGGAAGGGAATAAAAAGAAGAAGAAACCGGTGTGACTGTCTCCCAATGACGGGTTATTAATGATTGAACTGCAGTGGAATTACTCACAGTAGTTTTGTGATTAATGATGGAGGACAAGGGAGCAGGAGCCATTCACTCGGAACAGTCTGCACCTGTCGGAAGCTATACGATGGCTTTTACGTATAAAAATGCTCCAGATAAAATCGCTGAGAGCAAATTGGGAGCTTCTAAGTGCACTAATCTTTCCTTTATTTCCCTGTGCCCCTCTGTTCCTCCTCAGCATATTATTCTTCTCCTCCGACTCTTGTGCTGCACTCAGACTCTCCTCTTTTTACTAACCCTTGTCTGTACTCTTTTATTTTTTTTTTCTGAAGGATTTGCACTTGTTTCTCACAGCATTCTGTGCTATGTGTGGGTGGCGGGGTGAAACAGAAAGTTTGAGTGAATTCTCCAGATCCCCTGCAAAGTTACCACACACACGCACACACACACGCACACACACGCACACACACACACACACACACACACACACTCACACACACACACACACACTTACATCTGCACGCCAACCTCGCACATAAGTGCATAACTTCTCTGGCATCTCTAACAACCAAACAACACCCAACACTCCCACAAACATGATTTTAGAATGCATTTGCCCGATAAATTTGAAAAGAAAGCTTGCTTGGAGACATCCCAGAAGTACACAGGCCATAAAGCCGGTTATTGGGAAATGTTTCTTTAAAACTATATGCTTTATTTTCCCCGGCCAGTGTTGTGTTTTGCCCTGGCTGGCTTACAATCAGCGTCTTCAGTCATATTCCCAAAGCTGGGCCCTGTCTGAGTTACGATAATTGGCTTAAGTATACCAAGTACCAGAGTGAGCTCTCTGCAGACATGACATCATTTTGTGTATTAACTGCTACTGTAGGTTAAACTGCATAGACCGTGAGTGGTCCCTTGAAACATCCTTGAGAACAATTGACAGTAACATTCAAATTATGGTTGATTGTTCCACGGGAGGTTTCAAGGGGAACTTCACTTCCGCGAGGCAGAAGCCTTGTTTTCACTGTTGTTGGCCTCCAAGATATGCCGTATACATATTAATGCTCGGGATGCTGTTGCCACAGGGCTAGTGCTGTCCGGACTGAATGCTGAATTAGAAAAGAAAAGGATAAAAAAGGCAGAAAATCGAATAAAATCCCCGCATTAAAAATTTGGTAGCAAACAAAATTTTATTCCATCCTCTTTTTGAAGATGCAATCAACGTGCCAAAATGGAACAAAAAAAAGCAAAACTGTAAACCAACCCCTCAGGGTCATGTGCATATTCTCATAAAGCAACATGCCCATAAAAAAAAAAAAAAAAATTCAAAAAAATTACCAAATTCATTATTTGGGTATTTTGAGGTCTTTTGTTTGAGCTTAAGACTTTGGACAATATCTTAATCGCAGCTTCCCTGCAGCTGCAGCCTTTTAGAACATGAAAATTCAAACCCCGTCCACGGCTGCAGTAATTTTTGCAATTCCTATTATATTTTCCAGCTGCGATGCAATGGATATCATACTGAAATTATCGATTTCTTTTTTTTATCTCAATATTTATAGTTTTCACACGTGCGTTAGGTCTGAATAAGAATAATAAGTAAATGTGCCAGGAGATGCAAAAAGCAGTTTCCATCTCTGCACCCAATTTATTGCGTGTCAGTGTTAGCCCCCTTGCTGCGTATCAGACCAAGTTGTGGCTGTGAGTTCTGCAAAATATAAAAATTCAAATGGTAGTCTCTATGTGCGGAAAAAAAAAAAACACCCCATAGTTTTAAAGTGGACCTCCGTATCGACCGTCACATCTGGACTTTACATCAAAATGTGCAAACTTGGGAAAAAGTTCTTTTTTTTCCTGTACTTGGCTTTGAACAACCCACCGCTGGAGCTGACACACACACACACATCTGATCAAACCACCCCTGCGGTGCTGTGGATGTCATAAAGCGTAATTACATGGTCGGGCTCAAATATTAAAATCGTGAGTTCTTTGTGCTCGACTGACAACAGCGAGTATTTTGAATGTCGACACACATTTAACACTGTCGTGTTGACTCAAATCACTGACGCGCCGATGGAAAAGCTGAGACCGGCGTGGGAGTGGGTATAAATTTGAGCGGAGAAATCCATCGGAGGAAATCTGATAAGACGAGGGGGGGGAGGCATCGCTTTTCCAGCCCCGCCGTAGCGTTCAGGAGCTGTTGCCGTGATGCAGGGTTACAGTTCTGAGAAGCTTCCCAGGGTAACGGTTGAGTGGAAATCAGCCATAGGTTATGGAGCTGATCGGTATGAGTGATAAGCAAAAGTGTGCAAGAAAATATTCGATATGTTTCCCCTTAAAAATCTCTTCCTCTTCTGTCTCATGTTTGCTTTCCCCGACATTTCTCCTCGTCTCGACAACCCTGCTCCTTCCAGCCGGCACGCTCGCTAATTTCAACTGCTTTTTCACGCGCTTGCCAATCGATGTAGCTTGAAATGGAAAGATTCCCACTACCCCTTCCTTCCAAGTCCCTCCTCTCGGTCTCTGATCATGTTGCTCGATCATCCATGTACTGCAAACACCCACCGAGGCTTGTAAATTATTTGTAAATAAATTGAAATACACATGGAGATTTACTTGACATTTCATGTGAGGATGAGAAACGTGAAAATCCCCTCATCGACGTGAACTCCAGAGAAACCTCAAACCTTCAAAACTCGGTCGTTATCCAGAACGCTTGTCACGCATTCAGGGTCGCGGGGATGCTGGAGCCGAACCCAGGAGACTCAACACAGAAAGGCCGCCTGTTGGAATCGAACGGGGGATCGGCTCTGTTCGACGGAAGCACTTACCACCGACAAACCGGTTGTAATTTTGTTCATGAGCTGTTAAATCTTTGGCCAAGTGAACTAAACAGCAATCAATGGCGGCCTGGTAGTGCAGTAATGTCCCCTTACAGCTAAAAAGCTTCAACGCTCTAACCGGTCTGACATCTGGGGACCTCTCTTTGTTGAGTTTGCAAGCTCTCCCTTTTGTCCATGTGCTTTCACACGTCGGCTAAATGCGGCGCTGTGAGGCGGCGAGATTGGTTTCCTGGGAGAACTTCGCCTCTCGGCTCCAGACAGCCGGGTTCACCCCCAGCTCCCCGCAACCCTCTTGAAACGGTATAGATAGTGAATTAAGAGTTTATTTAAGTTAATGAGACTGAATCATTATGTTGACCGTTTCTCTGTCTTGCAAAGTGGATGCCCTGAGGTGGGGGTAAATCGATAATTAACTTTTTTTTTTTTTTTTTTTTTTCTGATTAAAATTCAAACAGGTTATCTCTTCAAATACCCCACGGATAAAAATGAGAGAAGAGTACCCGTTACTGAGAAAACAAACTCTCCAACACTATTCCTCTTCGTCACCCAAACCAATAAATTGTGACAATGAACACAATAAGAGGGCGGTTCTTACAAGTTTCCCTCCTATTGCCAAAGCGATGTGATCATTCAGTACAGTTGAGAGTCTTCCAATGGGAGTTTTGACGGGCCAAAACTGCATATCTCCTTGACTGTCTCCCCAGCCTTGAACAACAAAGTGAAAGACGACTTTGTGAAGGAGATGTCTCCCTTTACTGCGGCTACAGGTAAAGGATCAATCTCCAAAATGACCCCAAACATTAACTTGATATACAGTACTGACTGAACTGTGCTGAGTGTGCAGACACACACTGCTGACATACTGTACTTACACAACCTTCAGTGCGCATTGATATTTTAATACCCTTTCACATCCTAAGTCTCTCCCCCGCCGTATCACTGTTGTTCTTACCCTTCAGATGCTACGTACTCTCTGAAAGGCGCATCTTTTTAATCATACTATCGTCAATGCGTTCAGATCTTTCCTTTCAGCTCATAGTAGTCAAAGCTATCTCTGTATTTATCTGTACTTTGGTTAATTAGAGCGGGGTCATTTTTGAAAGAAAGTCTGACGCGAGAGGACATGTGAGGAATAGAGTAAAATAAATCATAACCAGCCCACCATTATTTTAACATCTTTTGCACAAGAATGAGGTAGCAGAGCATTGGTCAAATGTATAATGTATAAAAAAGGAGGGTTCCCCACAACTGTGTGGGAGATGGTTTTTTTTTTGGGGGGGGGCGGTTAATAAAGGAAACTGACAGTGAAAGGGAGAAACCAGATCTTCCAATTAAAGTTTAAAAAAAGGCGAAAAAAAAGAAGGCGGCGTTCATTGTGGGTCCTGGAGTTTGGCGCAGCACTGTAAGTTTCAGCTGGGTAGCCATGCTGACACATTCGCTGGCCGAGATTGGCTGTCTTTTATTCTAAATAAGGAGAAAAGATTGAACCCATGGCTACGTAATATCACACAGAAAGGGTGTGAAATATTGAGCATATTCCAGAAAGAAAAGACGAGTGAGTGTCAACTACAACTATTTGATTTAGTGACTTTCCCGACAGTTTATGTGATTTAATGTGTCTGTGAAGCAAACGGTCCTGGCGTCAGCGGCCGAGCTGCTGGCCGGGGAAGAATCTGTTGACCGCGGAGCTTTGCGAAAACTCTGCATAAATGCATTTGCATGGGTTCCATTTTCAAAGTCTTCAAAAAAAAAAAAAAAAAGAAAGAAAGAGAATGAAATGGGAAAAAAAAAAAGAGATTGCGATTCCGATATCTCTGGTGCTGCAAAACATGATATACCAGCATAAACAAGCAGGGATCTCCTCGCCGGAAGGTTATCCATTCGACCAATTGGAGTGGCGGAAATATAATAAATATGTCTGGGGAAAGTGAAGAAAAACACTTGACTGTCTGTCACCGCTCAACGGCGGTGTCCTTGAGCAAGGCCACGAAGTGCAGTCGGTCCCAGTAGAGCTGCCGTGGTTAGCCAATCAGACGGCGGTGGTGGTGAGCGGCTTCCAGACTGGTGACGGTGAATGTGTTCACGGTGTTCCAGAAAAGGAGAACATTTATTTTAGTAAAACTCCCAAGTGAATAAATAAAGGTGAAAAATGGAACAGCGATGCAAGACTCTGTCCCCCAGGTCCCCCCTCCACTATTCTGGGACCCGAGAGCTGCAGCCCAGTGTGACTTGTTTGAAGTAGCCTGCTATCCAGGGGTACATTTGATCAGAACAGTTTCCATCTTACGCTCGTGCTCCTTCCTTTTCTCCCATGGTATCAACCCATTCATCCAGCATCGGATCTACAGATAGATGTTATCATGACAAATGAACTCCCTTCATTTCTCTAAGACACTGCACCTCGCATCAAAGGGTCTCGAGCCGCTCCATCTCGCTGTGAGTTTGATGTATTTAAGCCATAAGAAGGGTTTGATCCTATTGGAACATGTGACTCCTGGATCCATCTGGAGTGGTAGTCGCTCGGGTCGGATGTACGTTATTGACCCGCCCTGTCATCATGTGAACTATTAAGGTCACATGAGTCATAGGTTGTGTCAAAGGCAAGCCGCTCTGCTAAGTGATGGTTTTCCCAGTTCGACAAAAGATGGATACTTCAGCCACTGTTTACCAGTTGTGTGTGTGTGTGTGTGTGTGTGTGTGTGTGTGTGTGTGTGTGTGTGTGTGTATTTTTATATATATATATATATATCAATCCCAACATTATCTACTACTGTGTTTTCATTTTTAAAGTCCTCAACCAGCTAATAATATAGCAACCATGCAACAATGTTGTTATAGCCTAGTTGATAAAAACTCTTTTTTTATGTATGTGTATATATGTACATATGTACGTGTGTGTGTGTATATCTATCTATCTATATATATATATACTGTATATATAGATAGATAGATAGATAGATAGATAGATAGATAGTTAGATAGATAGATAGATAGATTATCATGTTTGCTACAAACCTAGACAGACAGACAGACAGACAGACAGACAGACAGACAGACAGACAGACAGACAGACAGATAGATAGATAGATAGATAGATAGATAGATAGATAGATAGATAGATAGATAGATAGATATCTTCTTCCTTCCCTTTCAGCTTCTCTGTGGTGACCCTTCAGGGGTCACCACAGAGAATCAACCTACTCCATCTAACCCTATTCTCTGTGTCCTCATCTCTCACGCCAACTAACTTCATATCCTCACTCACTACGTCCAATCTTCTCTTCATATATATATATATATATATATATATATATATATATATATATATGTGTGGTTTTTTTCCATGTAGTCAAGAATTAAGTTCCCCTTTTTTTTTTCTCTTTGCAGATCATGACCCTGACTTTTTACATTATGCTTTGAACATGATGATGATAATGATGAAGAAGCCAGTGATTGAATGTCTGGCTCACATCAAAGCACCGTGTCTATTTTACATCCTCAGTAGAAAACAATCCCATTCAATCCCAGGCCAAATAGTGTTTTGTACCCCGCATTGCATTTTCAATGGGATGCCTCTTGACTCATGCAGCACAGTGTGCGCGCATGTATTCGTGTGTGCTTGGATCAAAGTGCTGCCGGCTTATTGTGCGGCCTTCTGCGAGTGCTATATTAGGACAGAACTTTCAACATCAGTCCAAAATATAATTTGAATGGTCATGGCTTCTGTGGCATATGACATCACAACCCCTCCGACCCAGCAGGAGAGCGTCTGTAAGCAGGGACTGATGCACCTTCTCAGGTGCCAAAGGGTAGGTGGATGTCAAAAATGAAAAAAAATAAATGAAAAAAAAAATCAATAAAAGTATCAAATAAAAGTGATATTAAATGTAATAATTCAGTTAAAGGTCCTTGATAAAAGTCTTTGTGACTGAAATGAATTTTGCCCTTCTGTACGTACTTCAAGTTCCATTAATTTGAAAGACCGAAAGACACGACAAAGTGCTGAAACGTTCTCGTCGCTCATTTGACTTTCTTTTGAACATTTCAGATTGCAACACTTCCACTTTGAGACAACATTAGATTATATTCAGAGCGGAGCATAAAAAAAGCAGTTCATCCTGTTGCCATTAGGCTGCATTTGTTTCCCCTTTTGTCTCTCTCTGAATGTCACCCATCATAGTTTGTTTGCTTGCACGCAGTCTGCTGCTCTTTTATGACTTATCGGTGCTTGTTGCCGGTTCCAGGTGCAAAATTTACGATCACAACCCATTTATCATGAAGTGTTACTGTCAGCTCCCATTCTGTGATTATCACAGTGGATTTAATGATTTACCTATCATGATTTTGTAGGACAAAGTTTTGCACGAGGCCATGTGTTTGCCAAATGCTGTTTTTTTTGCGAGGCCTAAACACTCCTTCTGGCCAACTTTTATTTATCAATTGATTATTTAACTGAAATGCAATTTTATTTTATTTCAGTATATGTTAATGTCCAAAGACAAAATCTTGCTTGACTTTGAATGCCTCCTGAGCTTAATATTTTATAAATACATTTGATTAATTGAATAGCTTATATAAATGAGTGAATGTATGCCAACAAAGAAACGTCCGATAATTTGAATATATATATAACTATATACTGTATATATAATGTTATATCTTGTTATTTATATGAAACAGCTTTTGATTTATATAAACTGAATGAAATTACAAAATTATTCGAATGTCATATATATATATATATGTATATTTATATATGTATGTTATCTGCATGTATATTCAGTGCAAACCTGCTAAACACATATGTTAAATAAGAGTGTGATATCCTATCATGGCAGCCGGTCATACGTTTAAAAAGCAACATAAAGTCCCATGGAGTTTTGTGACAAATAGATAAATGAAGCGTGTAAACTGTTTGTTTTGTGTGAGAAAAAAAGTTGGCGGCACCGACATTTGAAAATAATTGAGGAGTCGGAATGCCCTCCGACTTTCTGAAACTTTTTGGTACAAAAATTCCCACTTAACCGAAAAGTTATTACAGCGTGCTGCCAATCCAACCTCTTTCTTCTCGACTCTGAATTCTACCTGTTCAGGTAGAAGATTAAAATTGAATGGAACAAAATCGGTAATTGATTTCCTGTAATAAATATGCTTTTTTAAATGGTCTCCCAACAAATAGCCCTTTCATCCCCTTCTGGTTTTCATAGCTGGCGGCAGAGCTGCCATGCAGGGCGCGAGCCAGACCGCGGGAGGAGCCGGTGATCGAACTGCCAAACTTGCAAATGTAGCGGCATCCTCTCTTCCAACTGATCCACAGCCGCTCCAATCATCACCAAAATATCTTTCAATGTAACACAGTCAGTTCCAATGTAATAAAAGCATTGTCAGAAAAATCCTGAGCCAGATGCATCTTTTGAGATATTGTGATAACATTTCAGCGACAAATACAAGATTGTGTGCGTGCCGCCTGGTCTTTGAGTAATCGTGACCGGAATACTATGTGTACCTGTATACACAGGCACTTCCCCTTTCTGAAAGGGATCAGGGGGTGTAGAATCTTGGTGTGAAAGAGACAATTCTACTGCCTGAAAAGGTGTGATGATGATAGAATAAGGATGCACTCTCTGGGCTGATAACACGAGTATACCCTATCATCTACACCAAAAAAGGGCTGCGGATGGAGCCCGGTACCTCTGTGGTTCAAGTCAAGACTATAATTTGAAGATACCCTGTGTCGCCGTAGGACTAAAAATAATCAAAGTAATGAATGGACTCAATTCCAGAAGCAACACCAAGGTTTAATAGCCATTTGGGAACTCTGACGAGACAGCAGAGGTTTTCCAAACCATTACTCATATTGGGATGGGGGTGCGGAATTCTCCGAGGGTCTTCGTCGTGCCAATTAATGTCTAATTTTCATGACGGAGCGTTGGAATCCAACTATGCCCAGATATTTGGCATCGGACTAGTCGAAAGCACTTTCATTTTTTTTTAATTGAACAAACATTGGGATGGGTTCTCCAGTTAAGGTCTAGTGCTCTGTAGATGCTAATATTCTCAAGAGTGGGTTTAGAATTTGTGTGGAGCAGCAGGATGGAACCCAAAGACAGGAGCTGAAATTAAAAATGAATGTCAGCGGTCTTCTCAGTGGGGATTTTGGGACACATAAGGTTGCTTTCCATCCACCGATAATATCAAAGTTGGACCTGAGTGTGAAGTATTTGGCCAACTGTGGCAGACAGACAGGGCAACCTTTATGCTTGACAACCACGGTACAGAAGTTGTTTTGGTAGTCATCCTGTCATGATTAGTCGTTACTGGTGCTGTGTGGTTATCGATTCCTCGGTGGGAAGCAGCCCAAGATTGCTTTTCAAAAAAGAAAGAGTGGATGCCAGAGGCAGGAGGGATGGGGGGGTGCGGGAGGGGGGGAGGGGGTTCGGATTAATACGGGGTAAAATGACATTAAAATTCTGTGAAAAAGCAACAAGGGTTCAAAAGTTCCAAAATTTGTGGAGGTACGGGTCAAATGATTGGACAGTCGGCATGTGAAGATATGGAGCTTACCATTAGGATGTACAGGTTGACCCTTGACAGTCCTAATGATAAATTGTAAAATATGTTAGTAATTTATGACCAGGCACAATCTGCATATTCAACTATTTCAATATTTTAGGCCTGTTTAAGAAATGTAATGAAGTGCATGACGTATGATAATAATTCTACCAATAATAATGCACTCTGAAAAAAAAATCAGTTATTTTTAACTGAAGTACTTTGTTTTCACATTTTGCTTATTATCCTAATATCGATTCAATGGGCATTTTAAAAGGGTCTAAGAAAATAAATTAATCAAATCCCTAAGGTTTTCTTTAGCTATTTGGTAGTTATTGGTTCAATATCCGCGAGTTAAACGTTCAAATAACAAAGTGAAAAGAAAAATCCAAATCCCACAATTTCCCATCCATCCTATTTGGGGGTAGAGAAGTGCGGTGGGAAATTAGTTAAAACGTGAAAAATATATATATATTATAAGTTTTTCATACCAAAAAGAAAAAGTACCATAAGTCACTGAAGAAATCAGCAATTAATGAGCCTGGCATTTTCCGTGAACTGTGACCCATCCTGATAACCCTTTTACAGATAGTTTCCATGGGAGAGTCAAAGAGAGAATTAGAAAAATGGCTTTTCACCCATTATGTTGAACTGTATCCACTGCATTGAGCCAATCCACTGTGGAGCAGTGGGCAGCCACAGTGGGCAGCCACAGCACAAAGAGACCAGGGATTTTCTATACCCATGATCAGGTCAGGAGCACCAACGAGAGAGAACTAGGCCATTGCTGCCTTTGTGGTTTTGAATTGTGGCTGCTGTTGGAGGCGAATGAGCATACCTAGAGCTCAATGAATTTGGCAGGGGACTAGGAACTGAAGAGGACATGCAACCAGGTTGCCAATTGTCCTGCCTGTAGCTTCCAGACTGTGTGCTTGCTAAACATTTGACATTTCACACAAACTGTGTTCTTGGCTCTGCTCTGCCACCAGACATTTCTTGAATAAGATAAGATAAGATAATACTTTATTGATCCCCATAAGGGAAATTCGGGTGTTGCAGCAGCAACATTAGAGAAAAATATACTTATAATAATACTTAACAAATAATACTTTATCATTTATATGCCCCTTTATAAAACAACACTGATTATTAATCACCATTATTAATCATTTGAAAAGCTCCTCAGGAGCAGTTGTTAGAGAAAAGAAGGTGGACTTTCAGCTGTATTGTGACATCCGGTTAGCCCACAATAAAATGATTACATCTCTAGGTTACTCTGGACTTCCGATATTGTCAGACCAGAAAAATCATTTTGGGATGGTCAAACTGCCCACTTTGCTGAGGCTGCAACTCTCAGCGGACGATACATCCACTGCTGCTGCTAATTCACCGACAAACCTGACGTTTATTCTTGATGAATGGGTGTTGCACGGAGTGGCCAAATTGAAGTTTTACAAATTTTTTCCAGATCTAATGGGATTTAGAGTCCCTAGATGACCCGGTGACTGGTCGTCCCAAAGACCTCCATCCACTTGAACACAAACGGGAAACTTTTGTCTGGCATGGTAAACAGAGCTCTTCTCCGTCACCCTTTACTTCTCTGGGAAGTTCACTCCACAAATACATTTTAAAAGCACCTCAGATATCCCTCTGTGTCAGAAACGAAGCGACAGCAAGGACTTGCTTATATAACCTTATTAATAACTGAACGTGGAGCTAAATCATTTCTTCATCAACTCCCTGTAGCCTCTTCTTCTGTTATTAATAGGATACGCTTCTTCCCACAAATGGTCTCCATATTATACTGCTGCCTGATAACATGTAGAGCTGAAATGGCACCTTATTGTGATGATGTTCCTTAAGTATCATCTTGTTTTGAGGATTAAAACCTTCAAAATCCTACAGATGTCCTCCTTTTTAAAGGAAAAAAAAAGTGTCATAAATATGCAAGAGGCAGAGAAAACCCTTTAATGATCACAAGACAGATATCCTTCTGTTATGTGAAGCAGAGTCTGTGCCGGTGCATTCGTTATTGTGGAGCAATCAGCCTCCAATTAGTTTGCCCCAGTTTCACATGACAGAAGCACACGTAGTGGCATTTTAAAACAATTTTCCTTTTCTTTGTATGCGTTTAACTCTGGTGCACTGTGCTCAACAGATTTCTTACTTTTGAAGAAAAAAATACATCAAATGACTGTCACCTTAGTAAGGCCCCTGACATTCTTGAAGAATAGTCAGGCTCCTGCATGTTGGGTGATCTTGGACCTCGGTCTTTGTAGAGAGCAATTCCATGTTGCCACTTATCGTTCCCAGATGGCTAATTGAGCTTTCTGGTGGCTTCTGTTGAGAGAAATCACCGGTGGCCTGTTGGCTTCAGCACATCAGCCCATGATAAGAAAGACTGAAGTGCTCAAAAGACAAAAGCCTACGTTGATGACCTTCTTATTTCCGTGTGATCTCATCAGCTCATCTGTGATTGGAAAATGGTGAGTAGCAACAGCTTTATTGTCATCTGACTTTCTCTTTCGATTGACTAATTTAACAACGGCTGCAATCCACTGCGCTTTATTGTTATTTCCCATAATGCAAGTACAGAAAATATATGATAGTAGAAAGCTTGAAGGATTGCGATGCGTTCAGAAGCAGCTTTCTTTTTTAATCCAAAGGCAGATGCCTCGAGGTGAAGAAACAGCACACTTTATTTTGTGCAAAGTCTTTTACATCTGTTTAGAAAAACCCTTGTCCTAATATAAAGTTGATAATAAGCTTAACGCTTAGCCTTGCCAACTATGGTAGCTTGAAATTTGTTTAAACGGATGTTTGCAGAATAAACAATTAATCTCTCCTTCGCATGAAATGTCCTCTTAAACGAAAAAAGTACATGTTGTTTATTCATTGTATTTGAGGTATATGATTCAAATTAAATAAAGTATTTAGACTTGGAAGCGCAAAGTACAGTCCTACAACAAAGAACTGCTGCATCAAGTACATGTTGTTTATTCATTGTACTTGAGGTATATGATTCAGATTAAATAAAGTATTTAGACTTGGAAGCGCAAAGTACAGTCCCGCAACAAAGAACTGTGCAAGAGCGATGGCTTCCTACCCCTCTTCGCTCAAAGAATACTTTGATCAAATATTCTGGTCTTGTTTTACAGATGTCCATGCCAGCTGAGATGTCTGGCTCTCCTGCCTATTCCTCCTCTTGATAGAATTCTACCAGGGAGCTGCACTTCGCTGCAGCATTAGAGTATGTGTTGCATTGTTATTACTTTAATTTCGGAAGTGCAAGAAGTCCCCTGTCTAAATTATCTCTAGATCACTCATCCCCTCCGGTTTTAAATAATTCCAGATGTGCCTGCTTCGCTTCGGCCAAGTAGCAATGCAGATGTCATGGCAGCTGAGAGTTTATGCGAGCATTACTGACCGCCGAGCCAGCGGTGAGACCAGTTGACCCTGGACTTTAGCGAGATCTTTGATTTGCTTTTAAAGGCGCGAGAGAAAGTAGCACGAGGGTAACGTCTGAGCACATTTTTACACATGCAAAATGGCACCAAATAAGGCACCTGCCTCCTTGAGTCAGCGGGCAGAGCCAGTGTGTTCATTATACTGAAAGGAAGTTGAGGATTATGTGCCCTTCATTCTGGCTGTACACTATTATGAATGGCTTTAAAAAGAAGAGAGACTGATAATGAATGGGTACACTGAATACGCACAGCAGGGATATTGGACTTTTTTTGCTGCATGAACTTCGTACAAAGAGAACGTTTACAATGATCACTCTCTTTTTTTTATTTGAGGAAACAATTCCACAAGGCATTGGAATACATTGAAAAATAACATTTTAAGGATTTAATCATATTTCGTGTCACTGCTATGGTTTGGATTGTTTGGATTGTTTCCGCATTATAACACAGTGAAAGGTTTGTTTTTAACCATCTTGTCTCCGAATTGTATTCTGTTACAGTGTGTGATATTACATACAGTGAACGACTCTAAATGTATGTGTCTGCTACTGTCTGGAAAATGCGCCTTCAAATATGCAACCGCTTCACATGCTCGATCGGCTCTCACTCCACCCCTCTGTGTACAAATAAACCCCCGCGTCGTCCCGAAAATGACCGGAGGGTGTGTTCAATGGAAATATTGACCTGCCACAACTTCCACTGAAGCTACTGACCGTGGTTCATTAACCAAATTAGTGGCACACATAATTATAATACACTTATATATACATATATCATTTTTATGGATCCTCATTATCAAAGAGTAACCAGGAGCCAGCTGGTGGCCCTGATGCTAGTGTGTTACTTATGTGTTCAAAGAAGATTATAAAATGGGCCAAAGAAGAAATAGTTTACATTTAGAAGCAAATGTTACTCAAGTATGTAACAAGAGATTTATTGGAGAAATGAAGACATAGTCCTCAATCAGCTCAATGGCGGGACGATCATGTGCGAGTCTGGAAAACCCTGCTGCTTTTGAAAAGGGGAATCTGCATGAACGCTGTCAGAGTGACCCGTGATCCTCTGAAGGAGACTCCCAGAGAGCTTCGAGGAGCAGCTGTTGATGCTTCCTGTCTGGGAGAGGACACACATCTGTTTCCAAAGTCTCCTGACCCCGGGGTCATCTGTCAGGCAGGTCCAGAGCACAAGAAGAGCGCATCACATTTGGGATTTTTTTTTTTTTTCCCCAGAAATGAAATAAGTCAATAAAAAGTACTTTTGGTTTGATTTTGAACTTTGAAATACAATGGATGAAAAAGAAAGGATGGAATATAATTTAAAAAACAAAAAAATGAAGATAGAAAATGCCAGAAAAGTGCAAAACTCCAAATAGATGTAGATAGATGGATAAATCTTAAAATTTCTCTCTATCTCAACTAACCTTTCATATCTATCTAACTATCTACTTATGTGTTCATATTCCTAAATAAAATTATAAAATGGGCCAATGAAGAAACAGTTTAAAATTTAGAAGCAAATGTTGCTCAAGTGGGTCTCAAGAAATTTATTGGAGAAATGATCCACCCATCTATCGAATTACCTATCTATCTATCTATCTATCTATCTATCTATCTATCTATCTATCTATCTATCTATCTATCTATCTATCTATCTATTTGTCTGTCTGTCTGTCTGTCTGTCTGTCTGTGTG
>CAAKHD010013475.1:220325-253806 GCA_901007705.1 Fistularia tabacaria
TGCGTCAATTTAAAACAAAAATTTAAAATTTCCCCTGGCCCCCCCCCCCCCCCCCGCCTCCCCTCTCCTCATACACCTGAAAACAATCAAGTTCATTTCCTTAATGGAAATGAAGGAGAAGAAAAGTAATTAAGCAATTAGCTTGTTTTCATCAATCAACATACCCTATGTGTCAGGTTATGACGATAAAATCAAAACACGACTACTCTGTAACACAGAGCCGACACACTGACCAGCGTTCAATGCAATCCATCACGAAGACCGAATCAAATTTTGAATGAATAAAAAAATAATAATCACGACAGTAACAATGCAAAGCATCAAAGTGCCGCACAAACGAGAAGAAATACGAGTAGTTAACAATGAAATAAAAAAAGGAAAACCATTCGTTTATCCATCCAATGTGTGTTCCACCTATCCTGCAGTCAGAGATGTGGGAGGGGCTGCAATGAATCCACTGCAAGTTTTCAGCCTGCTGGAATGGAACCAGGGACCTTCTTGCTGTGAGGCGGAAACGCCGACCGCTGAATTGGACTCATCATAAAGTAGAAGAAGTAACGGTGACGGGAAAGAGTGATTTTACGAAAGAAAAATGTAATCATAACAATGACATTCTCATGATCATCCTAATCATGAGTTTGAAGGTGTAACACATCTGAGGGAAATGAAAGACAAGCACTCGTGACCGTCTTAAAATGAAACCGAAGAGAAGCATTCTCCTGTCACGAAACAATAGATTGTTTGCATTGGGAGAGATGTTTTATACAGGAAGAAGCGCCGCAGCGTGTTCAGCAGTAACCGATGCCCGTAGCGAGAGGACGCAAACTCGGTCTCAGCACTTTAGACATGTCACTCGATCTGCGGCGATTTGAAAATGAAATGCAAAAAGTGGTATCTGACATGCAATTAGACACTTTACATTCACAACCAATTTACTTTAATGAGTCTTAATGGTTTGAAGGGATCCATACTGCCTCGACCGCTTGAATAAACTATTTTCTCCCGACCATATATCTTATAATCTTGTCGTGGCCGGCAGCCAGGCTTTCAGTGGCACTGCTGAATAATTTATGTTGTCCCTGCAGACTTGAAATGGACACGTTGCACAAAATAAAGGTGACGCTTACATTGACAGGGTAGATATATTAAGTAAACGACTGAAGAAGTGGCACATTTATGGGCTGAGACTCTTAACACTTAAGTCACCGGCTTGACAAGAGGATTTACTGACACGTACAGGCTTTGCGCTCGCAGATTCATTTCGCGATATCATATTCATTCATTCATTTGGAGTGTGAGTGTTTTTTTTTTACCGTTGTCTATGTTTATTATTGAAAGTGTGCTGATATAGCTCCCTTGACATTGCGGTCATAAACAAATGATTTTAATCTCGATGAGCCTTTTAACGAAAATGAGAGCGGGGATTTGCTTTTTCCACAATTCCATTACGAGACAATAGAAGTGAGTGAGAAAAAAAAAACCCAAAACAAATTTGAATTTAGAAACAAAGTAAAGTTACAGGTACGCTGACTATTCGTGAAGATTTCTGTAAATAGGCCAGTTTAGCCAATTAGCTGATTTCAAACTGCAGTCCACGGGAACGTTGATATTTTCCACTGAATAAGTGAATCAGTCTCAAGATCATTTTTATATATAAATGCGCAGGAGGTATCTATAATAAATGAATGGATAAACGGACAGACATATCTTCATTTACTTCAACAACTTGTTTTTTGTTTGTACCATACCTACCTCTGCATTGCTCGTCGTCGTTCGTTGTTTTCTGTGAGAAAATTATTGAAGAATTTTTGGGACTTTTGCACCGTGGATGCAAGAGAGCAACGCTATTTCAATGCTCTGTACGTGTGAACATACGGCAGCATTGACAATAGAGTTGACTTTGACTTTCGATGAGTTGCCTGACACTTCCTTTCTGCAAACACAGGGTACTTTATCCAGGCTTGAGGATGGAGCGGAGCGCCATCCGGTTTTATTTCTCAAATTCATACCGTGCAAAATGCGCCCTGCTTCTCTGCCTGCACTTTTGTTTGGCTAAAACAAAGAATCCATGGAAAGAATGAAGTGCAATGGATGTCATCCTTTGTTTTTTGTTTTTTTTCTTCGAGGAACCTAGAGAAGTAACTGTGACATTTTATCCCCGTTGACAAACTTCCACAGTTCCCCCGTGAGACGGTTACGCTTGTCATTCTCGTAATGAAAGATGAGACATCTTGCTGCATCAGCTCATACAATCGTGCCTGTCCCTGACTGTGACAGGCTGAAATGATATGCCGGGGAAAGACAACCAACAAACAGTCAGGTAGCTACATTGCAGATTTCAGCCTCCGGAAAAGTGGTTTAACTCGGGGAGAAGGCTGCTCACTTAAGTGCTGTACTAACAGACACAAACACTCTCCTCTGAGGGAATAGTCCATTATCTCTGGTGACAAACATGAAAAGCAAACGGTAAGGAGCTAGTTGGGAAAATGCCACTCCGCCGGAAGATTCTGACTGGCAGCGAGAATTTCTTCGGCTGGCCAAACATCTCCCCGCATAGCCTTGCTTTTCATTAGTTTTTCAACTCAGAGAAATGTCAAGTAGGGGAACCTATTATCCCCCTTGTTGTCAGTATACACACATACACACACCAGTACACCGTGTACCAGCATTCTCGCCTGTATATTACATTTTCAAGTGTGATTCCGTTGCTTAATTTGCCCCCGCTGCTGTCGCTCTGCATCAGCTCCGGCATGGAACTGAGGAGTGACTCCCTTTTTCTTCCCACACTGCTGCGGCAATTTCAAGCCATGTGACAAAACTATTGACTGGTGTCTTCTGATTTTGCTCATGTGAAACAGAAAGTAGTACAGCTGACAGGGTCTCTAATAAAATCATGCAGTATATTTCTCCTCGGAGCGTCTGTCCTCTGGTTCTTCTCACTCCCACTGAGCTCCAGTCTTTCTGGTATAATGAACACATGACACTGAACAGCGGCGGATGCATGAAAAGGATTCCTTTTTTTTTTTTGGCTCTTGTATCAACCTATGTGAGAGATGGAGATGGATATATAATACGATAATATTATCTTAAAAGTGTGAGGGTGAGTAAATACCGGGCAAACAATCGTCCCCGGCTTCGGCTTCTTCGGTGCGCTCTCTTCAGGGGTCACCGCAGCGATTCATCTTCCTCCATCTAAAACCTCTCCTCTGCGTTCTCTCACACCAGCTAACTTGCTGACCGTTTGACTTCCATAAATATCCTCCTCACTCGTCCTCTCTGCCTCCTGCCTGGCGGTTCAATATATATATTTACCATCCCTCGTCTGCCCATTTCCAAACCGTCTCAGTCTGGCACTTGATTTTATCTCCGGAACATCTAACATGTGCCGTCCCTCTGATGGACTCATTCCCGATCCTGTCCGTCCTCCTCGCTCCCAAAGAAGACTCAAGGTCTTCATTTCTGCTGCCTCCAGCTCTGCTACTTGTCTTTTCCCCTCTGTCGGTCTCTGATCCACACAGCGTCGCCGGTCTCACCGCTCATCGTGTGCAGTTGGGGAAAGACTTGTACGATCCCCAAACCAAGTTGCTATTATCGTCACTGTTTTTTCCTCCATGTTGGGTGACAATTATGCCAATCATCTTTGTAAACGCCATTTTCTCTTCCAGATTTACTCATCCTTTGGTAATCTTTAAACTCTCGTTCATATTCGTTCATTCATTATCTACAGCTTAGGGCCGCGGGGGCGCTGAGGCCTATTCCGGCTGTCATTGGTCGAGAGGCGGGGTTCACCCTGGACCGGGCCAAACGTGTACAAACAACCGTTCACACATCTCTGCAATTTTTCTAATTTACCAATGAACGTTTGCATGTTTTTAGAATTGTCGGAGGAAACCCGAAGGGTTACCACTGCGCCAGCCTTTCTGTTCATATTTTCAAGAAATTTGGCAAAGAGGAAAAAAAAAAGAATGGTGGTAAAATATAGTCGTCTTCTTTATTAGTGAGTTGCAAAAGTTAAATGAGGCTCACTTTGTAAATCCCTGCTGTTGTGGAAACAATTCTTGCACGAGCATAGTTGGAAAGCTTTCGGAGGGAAGCTCACATCTCAATTCCCTGTCTTTATTGATCTTACGATAGCTCTAGAAAGCACACAGCACATGCAGATGCACTCTCACACACACACACACACACACACACACACACACACACACACACACACACACACACACACACACACACACACACACACACACACACACACACACACACACACACACACACACACACACACACACACACACACAGACTACAGTGTGTGCATGCAAGCCTCTTGCATGAGTTGCCTTATCAATTTGTTTTGTCAGTTATACTTATATACTCTATTAGGCACCAACCATGCGCTGTTCTCAAAACTATAAATCCTGCCTTGGACTGAAGGAGGTTGTTACTGACAGTTAGTGTAAAAGGTACCATCTGGCTCGCAACTTTATGTCCGCCATTAAAGCTGTCCTTACTGATTGTGCGGTCTAAATAGTAAACACATTTGGAGAACATTGCGAAATCGAAAGTGAATGCGGGCATAAACAACTGCGAGGGAAGTTGTCAGCGTTGAGTTGAAAGAAAAGCCTGATCTTCCAGAACCAAATTCTGCTGGTTGTAGATAATAATGGGGGAGGGAGAGAGGAACAGCTGGGTTGTAAGCATTCATGTCATGTTGGAGGCTGAACATCTGATCCTATAGAGAAGCGGTGCATGACTCACGCTGCTGAATGCTCAGTGGGAAGCACAGCGCCGACACAATTAGAACACAGAACACACATGCGTGAGCAACCGGCACATCTTGGCTTTCCTTCGCCGCCGTGGGATGCCAGCAAAACACAGCAGACACGACCTGTGGTCTCCAGCCAAATCACGACAGATTAAAGTTGGGTCTTGTCAGGCTGCGAGTTGCCTTATTTTGACCCTTCAATTGCACCATGCTAAGAAAACAAGGCATTAATCAGTTGACAAGTCAACAGCCATACTCTTAATGGTGATGTGAACACAAAAGCTGGATTCATGTCCTGCTGCTAGAAAGCAGATGCTCTGAATGTAGAAAAAATAGTCACGCAGAGCCATTGTTAGGTTTGTGTTTATGTGTGTGTGTGTGTGTGTGTGTGTGTGTGTGTGTGTGTGTGTGTGTGTGTGTGTGTTTGCGTGTGCATGAAAGAATATCGATATCAGGCAACATGTGTGGGAGGGCTGGTACGGTCACCTTTGCACTGAGGCAATGCTGCTGGAGCTTAGCTTAAAAAAAAAAAACAAAATAAAAAAAAATAGTTTCATGAAATTTCTGAATTACCTTTGACAGCTGGGAAAAAAGGGTGAGAGGGTTTTTAAAAAACTCCGCTATTTGGAGTTCCGGCGTTGTCGGTAGAAATAACCCTCATTTACATCCGTATTTGTTATTTTGACCCGTTTCGAGCGGTCGAATCGGACTTCCCGTCGAGGGCGCCCGCGTCCTGCGGCACCTGTAAGCGACACATAATCCGGTGACTCACCCCTCGGAGAATGGTGCTTCCATATGATGTTGGCCTCGGGTCGACCCACTGCCAGACACATGAGGTTGACGTTGCTCCCCTCATTCACTGTGATGTCCTTCGATATGTTTGTGATTCTGGCAGGTACTGGGAGGGAGGGAAAGACAAAAATGATGATGGATGATTTTTTGCTGAACAGATGACATGTGAGCAAAGGGCTTGCTGTACCGCGTGATTAGAATAGCGATGAAGATAAAAATAACTCGGGCTATGGGACTCAATTAGATGACAAATCTGACAATTTTCTGCCTGGCCGTGGTGTTATACGTGACTGATTTTCTTCATTGTGTATCACCGCCACAGTCTTCATTTGACAAGCGCGCGGACGGATATGGAAGAAGACATGATTTCATCACCTCCGACTGGACAATATGGATGAGTGTGTTTGTGAGCGATTGAAAAACGCAGCTAAATTTTAGGGTAACAATCCATTAAAATTCAACTAAACGTGACAAATCAACCGATATGCAAGCCATGTAAATCCAGTATCTGACAGGGTTCAGAACAACTGTGGTTCACAGATTTCACGTAGAAGCTGCTCTACCATGAGGTTAAGCATAACTTGACACACAAATAAAAACAAAAGATGTACTCAATGTCATATTGAAATTGGGAATGTGAAAATTGGTAAATATTTTTCCTATTCCAAGCCCTTTACAGGAGAAAGCAATAACCCCTTCACATGTCTGTATTTGTGGAAGACTTCATGCAAATATTACAGAGAATCAAGATATCCCATATATTTAGGCCTATGTGGGAACTTGTTGATGAATATATATGATTTTTTTTTTTTTTGTCCATCGATCTATTTCCAATGCAAACCCTGTGAGGAAAGGAAGGGCCAACAGGCGTCAGTGATTCTCCTTGCGAAGGAGCGACTGCCGAGTTGCTGCAGCCATGCTTTCTATCGCACACTTCGCAGATGCAGGATGTGTCAAACAGGGCAAATGATGTTCGTAGATATATTCAAGATAAGTATGAGCTATTTTTGTTGTCCAAGTGAGGTAGGCAGCCTCGAAGTGACGGGTGTTATACATCCTGTTGAACCTTCATCCAATGATGAGGGCACTGAGGTTGTGACGAAGAAATTATTTGAATAAAAAAAAAAAGATTGCAGATTGTAATCATGTGATAATTCATGTGATATTACAAGAAAATCTTCAAACATAATGGCTACGTAAACAAGACCGCTGGGCTATTTTGCTTTCCTTCACCAAGTATTTTGTCAAAGCACTCTGGGATGTTTTTTCTTCAAACGTTCACGCAGGGACTGTCGTCTCAATGCTGCGAATGCCATTTTATCATCTCAAAGAACAGTAACGCGCCACAGTGTTTCACGTCTTTATGAAAAGGCTCCCAAACTTCGGAGACTAGTGACAACATTTTAAGATGTATCTGTTCTCTGTGAGCCGGAGGAGGAAATGCCGCCGTTGCTCCCACTGGGTACGGCGCTCTTGGCAGATTCGCGTGGACATATGTACACAAAACACAATGTTATTGTATGTAAATATGTCTCGAAGTCATTCCAGCCAAAGTCTCTACACCCGCCTGTTGTGGATTTGTTTCACCGAAGGCTGAAGAAAGCCAAACTTTCATTGATCTAATCATCGTCTTAGGAAGTGTTGCGAATGATTATGGATAAATACACGCCGTGTCCTGACCTGAATCTATTTAGCGCAGCTGCTTGTTTGGCCGTCCTTCCAACTGTGAGGCCGATGACGGTCACCAGACATTATTCTGTATTACAAGCAGTGGAAATCCTGTAAATATTGAACACCTGTCCATCTCTAGGCCTAAATTGTGCAACTGCTTATAATTCTATCCGATTGTCTGGTTAGGTTTGGCCACCAAACAGGACAAGTAGAGATGGGAACGGACAATCAGGCCTGCAGAAAGAATCAAAGCGGGCAAACTGCCGCTCAGTTCTCCACCTTTACGCTTCCAGAGTCAGAAACAGGGCAGTAAACATCACTGCGGATCCGTCACAACCGGGACGCGATCTGCTCTCCCTTCTCCCCTCTGGTAGGAGGTACAGATCAGCGTACGACCAAACACAGGAGCAGCTTTTTTTTTCCCACAAGACATCACTGTGAAGAACACATGAATCCCAACAGGATTCTTCCATAGCTATAACATCTGTTCATGAGCATGTTTGCGCCACCTGGCCGACCGGATCATTCATGTGGACCATCAGCTTATGGCTTAACCACACATTGCAGTCTGCACTTTGTAAAGTTTATGACGATCCTGTCCGATTATTGTTTGCTTCCAGGTCAGTACGAGGTGTAGAGTAACTGTCAACTGGAGACAAATTTCTTTGTGTGCGTGAACCGACTTGGTCGAGGAAGCTGATTTTGAGTCTGTTATGGGTTGAACCACTTTACTGTGTGTTGCGGTGAAAAATGACCTCCGCGCTGGATAAATGACAGGAGTTGAGGAAAAAAACAACGAAAAAAAACAAAAAACCTCCCAGAAACTGCGAGGGGGGTTGAAGGGAGGGGGGGGCAGAACAAAGAAAAAAAAAGTATTAATTGAAAATTGATTTATATCCCAGCTCCAACACATGGACCTCTCAACTTTGACCACATACAGTGTCAAAGATGGATGCCCGGACATGTGGCTCCAGCCAATCACGGCGACGTAACTGCGAGTGGGAAGGAAACGAAAAACCACGCGATCAAGGGAAAAGAAGAATCTGCCTCTCTTTATAAGGACACCGATCATGTAATACATCGGCCAGAAATAAAGAAAACACACGTCACTGGGCAGAATGAAAGCTCTGAGTTTAGGCCTGGTTGTCTGTTGTCCTTTCCTTCTTGCATGCAGCCGTAGAACGGCTGAAAATCGATTGGAAATCCCGGAGGCAGATGGAAATTTGCAGTCCTGCAAAATAAATAATGTCGGGCTCTTTTTCAGACATTAAGGTGAAAGTTGAGAAAAGTTTGACTTTGGATATTGCACATACGATTTGGCAAACTATTTATATAGAATTCCCTGCATGGTGTTAAACTGCGATCAGATGTGTGTTAACTCACTTTATATTCCTCTCATCTGAAATTCTCTATATAGAAAATAGCACACAAAACTTTACCCACTGCATGAGAACGTGAGACGAAGAATCTGGCAAAGCCAGACCAAGAACTTTCACGTCACGGCGAAACCGTTGCCGCGATATCCCAAATCACTGGGCATCGTGAGTATCTCCACGAATGGAATCGACTTCTTTCGGAGGTAAAATATGTTAAAATGAAAAGAAACATATAGTTCAAACTTTTTTAAAAGAACAGCAATAATAGATGTTGGTCTATAAGTCTAAGCACAAAAAAATCTTCCCGTATTCCACGGAAGCCATTAGGGAGAGAGTACAAAACATCCTTGCTAGGGGTACATGATATGGCACCAAATATATAAAATTATGCAAATATAATCTCAAAACAATGATGAATACTGTGACAAAATAATAGAGTTTATTATTTTCGCTTCAGAACGTGTTTCCCATGTGTCCCATGTGTCCTGAGCCCAGCACAATTGCCCCGATGCAATTTAACAGATTTTCTGCCAAAACCCACATTGTGTCCGAATGTAATCAAGGGGCTTCCCGACAGTGATCTATTTAGTGCAATAATGCTAAAGAAAAAGAATGTGGCGGCGGGTGACTGCGGAATAGAATGCAACACCTGGTGCCAAAAAGATGGCTGTAAATAAATCAGGGGTAAAAGAGCAAAGGTGTGAAGACGGCGCGAGCAGTATTTTCTCGGCCACACTGAACTCTGGCAGAGACGAATGAGCGAGCATCTATGTGCAGAGCGTGTGACGGCCACGCCAGCTTGATAATGCCAGTGGCCAGGTGATTAAAAACAAAGCTCCCCTGCCACGAGCGATGGATGAGGGATGTGACCGGGCCCCGGGGACATGCCACTCCTCATGCTGGCACAGCCAAGGAGCCGCAACCAGTAATTAATTAGAAAATCGAATCAAGAGCCAGCACCAAAAAGGGAGAGAATGCACTCTCTGAGTGTTTGTTCAACGTTGTAAGGCGACTCCTCGGTAATAGTTGTGCGTCGCCCTTCACCCCAGTTGGCAACTGTCATTCATCCACTGGATGTATTTTGCTCACCGAGATAAGAGTGGCTATAAAGAGGGGGTTCAACGGCGTGTCATCGTCCGCGCAAGCTAACACGATGGGAATGAAAGCACTGTTCACATAACACTTTGGACTATGTCTGATTACAGATTCTATTTATCGCCATTATTCAGCTAAACAATGCAATAATGAAAGTGGGAGTTGGGGACGACGGGGCACCGGGTTCTCATTTGGGCAACGATAATTTAATTTTCAAAGTTTCTTCAAAGCAGACTATGTGTAGGAACCTTTCAAGGTTCCCCTGGGAGGAAAATGTGAAGAAGACTGACCCCTTAGATTAAATCCAAGAGTGTAGGGACATGATGGCAGTTTAAAAGAGACATGCCCTACTTAAATCAAGCTAGAATATAAAGATATTCAATGAAATGTGTTAATAGTTTCAATAAATTAAAGGACATATTTCACTAATGTCTTCTCCCTAAATGAACCTGATCAGATTGAATGGATGAGTGACAGTAACAACCCCATATACTGGATACACCCAAATTAACAAAAGGCTAGATAATAACATATAAATATAGATGAATAGATACACGGATGAACATATGTTAATATAATTTTTTTCAATATGTTCTTAACGGGGATTGTTATCTGTTGGGCATCTAACAACACCCACGGTGACATTTCCGTTAGACATTAAGCAAATCGCAGTATCATGCCATTTGAATTATGCACCATCAAAAGCAAATTACCACATCAATTAAATAACTCGGAACAGCTAAATTTAATATGGACAGGTTGTGATATTGATACTCGAATTTTGGGGTTTCTGATTAGAAACTTATTATGCCTAACTGATGTGTTTGTTCTCCTTACCTGTTATTGGCTTCTTGTTACAAGACCTCCATTTGAAAAGGAGTCGGAGATACTGATCTTTAAACCCACGAAATTTAAATAGGACTTTTTTTTTTTCTTTTCTTTTTCATACATTTATTTGCAGGGACATAATTACCTAATGATTACCTCTTATCATACAAAACATTTTCATCCAGCTACTTAAGCAATGGAAGTCACAAAGGTCCTGCAAAAATATGAGCCAGGTCCAAATTCGCAGCACACCTCTTCGCATCACTGCTTGGAAATGTACCTGGGTGCAATAAACAAATACCCATCGGTGCCCTCGGCAGTATTTATATCTGTGCGATAAATAGCATTGGACGGGTGGGTTTCGGTTCATATGATCTCTGGGGTAGTTTTGTCAGTTTTTGTTTCTACAGTCTATGTATTGTGTATCAGTGAGAAGAAGACCTGGCTTTGCAGTTGAAAACGGCACCCTTCCCACTGCCGTTATTGTCAGTTCTCGCCGTGTTCCCACACTCAAGTGTTTTTTAGCATTCTCCGCACAATGGTGACCAGTAACGATCGCCCATCTCCCATCCGTTTTGTGTGTAGAAAGTTGACTATATTTTGCAACACGGACAATATTGGCAAGGCTGCTGGAGCTGCATTCTAGGACACGTTTTAATGCCAAGTGTGAACTCAGACACCTACGGCTTGCCACTTGTGATCAGATCACCCGGGAAACAAGTTATTTCCCGGTCTGCACCGATTCCGGGCTGATAATATATATTAAGGTGCACTTAATTTTCATACTCACCAGATTACACCTAGAAATGGGTAAACATCAAGGTATACTCGTTTCATACACATAGAAGGGTGCATTGATAAAACGGCCCTTGGAATTTTATCAGTAAAGCATGATATTACTTGCTCGCCCGATGGTGCCGATTCCATAACACCAAATGATGCACAGAAAAAGCAATTTCACCTAAATTACAAGTTCATATTATTTTCTTCTTGAACACAATCGGAGACATCTTACGTGAAGAATCTAATTAGCATTAGGCTTGATCAACTTTTAAATATGGACAAGCTAACAAAGAACCACACGTACATTGCATTGGAACGACATTAGCCACAGTAATACCGCACAGGCTGGCATTATAAATCATCAGTACTCCATCTATCACTGAATTACTGCAGTGGTACTCAACTATTTTTCTCTTTTGCAAATGCATTTAGTGCCTCTTCATAACTGAACGACCAAGTGCACCTTCTTATATAAACACAGCCCTTGCAGGCAAACGAGCAGATGGTGAAACCACTCTTTTCCGTTCACTCAGAATTGAAAAAGCCTCCTTGATGAGGGGTCAGACAATTTCAAGTATCTGCTAGCAAGTCCAGTTACCCTCATTTCAAACAGGTTCTCAGAACCTCAACCTGGGTGATTGAAACTATTCAGACATTTTCCGCCAATGCCCAAGAGTCCTTGCCGTATTAATACAGGACTGATCCGTCTCCAGACACGTCCACTTAGATATCTTTTTTCCCCTTTTGCTGAAAAAATATACGGTGCGGTGCATTTATGAAATTAATGTCCTGCTACAGAGAAAACACAATTCTATTTCTGCATCCAACAAAAACATTTTGAGCTCTGAATGAAAAAAAAAAGAAGACTCCGGGTTGAAAGTGGGGCTCAAATAAAATACTCAATGTCTTTGAGTCCTGGTATTTATGAAATAAAGGGCTGAAAATCAAATTAAAACCTCAATAAACGGCTCTGTAGTGGATGTTGCACATCGCCAGTTGTGGTGCATATTTTGACCGACAAGAAATTTAATGTTTTTTATTTTAATGCTACAAGATCACCTTAGTCTTCATTTTTGGAAATTACAAGAAAAAAACCCAAAAAAAACAAAAATAAAATGTATTTCAATACCCTTTTTTTTTTTCTCCCAAAGCCACAGCTGAGGGATGAAAGAGCCACATGTGGCTCCGGGGCCTCGTGTTGCCCACCACTGTTGTAGGGACTTCCTTCTTCTGGGAGAACTTTCTTCGTCCCGCATTTGAGGGACCACGGTTGGGACCGGAGTAACACAAGCGTCTGCATGGTGCACCTTAAGCACCACACTCACAAACAAACCTCTGTGAAGAAGAGGATAGCGATTTGGGCACTATGGAGAGTGACGCTGCAGCAGCATTCATGTTCTGCATGGCGGGAATATTAACCATGGACGATCAGATGGGTTGAAGTGTTTTGTTTTCCTCCGTGTACTTCAACTGAATGGAAGCTCGGACCTCTTGTGAAGAATGAAGAAATCGCCTGGTTGCTTTAGAGTTTCTCGACATGGAAAAGGTTCCTACAGGGCGGCAGGAGCTATAACACAATTACAAAACTAAAAATTAATAAACGCCTCCGTTTCTAGTCAATAAATACCCTTTAAAATCTCTGGGTTTCAGAACGAGAGAAGTCGCGGCTGTGCGGCATGGAGAGACTCTCATACTGCAACGGCAAGATTTTTTTTCATGGTCATTTCAGTCGATTACTCTTGTGAGACTTCGGACGGAGCCGTTGGAAGAAAAGCCATCCCTACTCCCAAGCAGCGCAACATTGCTCTATAATTTTAAAACAAACCAAAAAGAAAAGAAAAAAAACGGAAGAGGAAGAAAGAAAGCTGTTTTCAGGATTGTCCCACAATGAGCTTAAACCTTTCGACATCAAAGCGTCTGCTCCTGTGCCAACGTTCACCACATCTATAATGGATGCTAACTCTCATTTCATAATAAATTACCGTGGAAGCCAAACATCAAAGCAGTCACTGTCAGCGAGCTCTGCGATCTGCCATTTCATCTAAGAGTGACAGACATCCACGCCGGATATCTCGGTTACATCGCGCGGCGCCGTCGGTGGTTACCGATAATTCGGAGACACACCCAACAGCGAGATACACGGCCAAGAAAAGGGATCCAGACATCCAAATACATAAATAAGTAAAAACTTCACGGGGCCTGCTTGTGCTTTGGTGACATGGAAAGAAACTAGGTTTGTTTTCCCCGTGGCTGCAAGCGAGGCACAAGCAGTGACACCTGCCTTCAAACTGCCAGGCTTCCTCAGTTCAAAGCATTTCATTAGGGACCCATTGCGTCTTGTGTTCCAGGATATAATCCAAAGTAATGACAGTGGCACTGAAGTTAAACCAATTGGTGAAATTTGATGAGATGTGCAAATATATTACCGTGTGATAAATATAAAAAACGCTCTGAACAAGCGCTAGCAAATGAAAGTCTGTCTTTAATTTCTTTAACTCTTTGTATTTACAAGCCAAGGCTTTCAGCCCCCGTATTCATTAAAGCTGACAGGCCACTGGGGGCAGCGGGGGGGGGGCTTTTGGGCCTCTTTTCGAGCATTTGACGGCCCTTTGTTTGTGCAACGCAGAGGACCGGTGTCACTCGCCAATCTGTGAGATGAACTAATGACGTATAATCCAACAGTCCTGGAGCAAATCAATCCTGTCATGGGATTATAAATGTTCAATTTATGCAGATTATCTCTGAGAGTTGCTGATCTATCATTATGTTGCCAGTCATTAAACTGCACTGCTTTATGCAGAGGAAATTACATATCATGTTCTTGGAGTGCTAAAGGCATGATGGCTATGCGATACGTAGTCAGCCGACTGTCTCACTCTTTAGAACTTCTCCTTTACATTTCGAAACTTTAGCTTCGTTTACCCGGCAACTATATTGAAATTATGAGCCTAAACCTTAACATGAGCCTAAACCTTAACTTGGCCATGATAAATGCAGAAGACACTGCCGACGGTGCACTGGAGTACAAAGCCATGAGATGCAGCGCCCAAAAAAGGCATCTCAAATGTCAGTCGGAGGTATTTCTACAATGGCTCTAAAATGTAATATACATCTGATAGTTATCAATTGAAAAGGGAGGGGGTGCCTTTTTGCTTGAATTGGAGATTAGTTGAAGGTCAGGGTATTCACCAGAGTTAAATATGTCCAACATAGCGTTAAAGGCTAACGTTCACGGGCCAAATAATGAGGGCTTCAGTGGACTAGAATTCCACATTTCCAATAGCTCTGCTTATGCTGCACTGCACACCTGGCCGAATGCACATCACATATTAGAAATCAGTCGCCTTCAAGTATGCTTTCAAATAAACACTGACAGCATTGTGGATGGGAGAGTGATGGTTGTATGTCCCCATATTTGGCCCTGAGTCTGGCAACTGGTCCAGGGTTAAACCTCACCTTTCGTCCAATGACAGCTGGGATTAACTTCAGCTCCCATGCCATCCTGAACGCAGGATAAGCAGTATAAAGAATGATTGAATGGATGCAAAGACAGAATGCCTTTTTTCAAAAATTTATTTTTCCAGAGATACGCTTTGAAAATGTCCAAGAAGAACCCTTGCTCGAGTAGGTCTAGCAGGCACATCCTCGAGGCTCAGAACACAGATACCAAGAAGTGGCACCGCCAGAGCAGACGCCACAGGTGAAGATTTTAATGGGAAGTACAAATGTTCAAATAAAACTTTAAAGACCAAAGTCCAGAGCGGGTTCATGAGAACAGCAGCGGTCGGCTCCTATGATAGCAGCCAGGGAATGGCTTACCTTCTAGTGGCTGCAATTACTATGGCAACAATAGGGCTACTGTCACAAGTCAGCATTGTGGGTATACGGTACGTCATGATACAGCTGACTGATCCCATCCATAACAATGAGGCAGCACCTGAAGCAAATTTAAGATGTGTCGCAAACACAAAGTACTTTTCATGGATTCTTTGCATCAACAGCCTGTTGTTCTTCTAATAGAAAAAAAAAAAAGAGAAGAAAAGAAAAGATGTGATGTTTCACACTTGATGCTGAAGGTGTCGCTGCTCATTTTCTCAAAGCAACATCTATGGCCAGGAGCCGGCAGATTAGCAGACTTATTTAGCTGGTGTTCACCGGGTGCCATTACATAAGGTAAGATAAGATAAGATAAGATTGACTTTATTGATCCCACAACAGAGAAACTCAATTGTCACAGCAGCATCACAGGGTAGACAGTGCAAACACTGTGCAAATGGTAATATTGTAAAGAATATACAAATATACAGTACAAAAACAAAGAAAAATTAATATAAAAAGCAAATGCCTTGTGAGAAGTGGTTGAAAAAATGAAATGATAGTAAGTAAGGTGTCCTGGGGAAGATGTATAAAAAAATAGAATATGAATATAACTATTACACAGATGAGAGAGGTCCGTAGAGTTTGAGGTAGTGGGGTAGTGCAAAAAAATATTTTGGTGATGCCTGTAAGCAGCATCAACACCTTGCCACATTCAAAGATATATTCACGTATTTGTGGTGTTTTACAGCAGATGGAACGAAGGACCTGCGGTGGCGTTCCTTCTTGCAGCGTGAATGCAGCAGTCTGTTGCTGAAGGAGCTGCTTAAGCAATTAATGTTGACAGCATCCTCTGGCCTGACCCGAAACTAATACACACTTTTATTTCGTTTTATAATTGGTGAAATCATTTTAATTTCTATTATGTCGTCAGCTAATGTTTCAGGCAAGCAACCAGGAACGGTTGAGAAAAGTCTGATCAGAGCTGAGCAAGAGAGGGATCATAAATAATCCGTATATCACATTTGAATGCAAGAAATACAGATATAATGCAAACTATAAATAAATAAATCCATCCGTCCTTCGTCTGTCGCTTATCCTACTTAGGGTCGCGGGGATGCTGGAGCCTATCCCGGCTACCGTCAGGTGAGAGGCGGGGTACCCCCTGGACTGGTCGCCAGTCAATCGCAGGGCCACATATATAGAGAGACAACCGTTCACTCTCTCATTCGTGGCGATTTTTCCAAATTTTTTGTTCAAAAACTATACAATTATATAACTATATAAATATACGATATAAATAATGATTATAATTATAACGGTAAAATATATCCTCATTTATTTACATCTTTGTCCTCCTTATATAATCTGCATAATCTCAAAATAATTATTTTTTTGTAAATATGGCAATGTTATTTCTGGGGGGGATGTTGACATTCAAGTACTATTAAGAATGCTATGTTTGCATCCTGAGATCTCATACAGATGCGCCTGTGTGCGACACCCACTACTTCAGTTGCTCAGTTTTTCGCAAACTGTGACTGACTAACTGTGTCGGGTCCTTGTGTTGATGGAAAGCCATTACTGGGCTTCCAGCATATGTCACTCCAGTCATGTTTGATGTTGCAAGTGAGCGGTTAATCAACATGCCATTCCGGAGATCAGAGTTTGCAAGAGGAGATTGGTCATGATTGACCGCGACGATTGATTTTAAGTTTTCGACTTCATCCTCTTATTCGCGAACCGATGCATGGCTTAAAGCTGCGGCTTTCTTGCCACAAAGTTATCAAATGTCAAAGTTGTGAAATCCTTTGTATTGCAATGCAAGGTGACTGCACTTTGTGTCGTGGACCACTGATTCACAAAAACAAAGTCTTGGGTGTTAAGGCCGCTCACAGAAAGAGTTTTTGAATGTTTGAGTGACTGCCCGTGGCCGTGGCGAGTTCATTGTGTCTGCATTTTTCATCTCTGTCGGTGATCGGTCGGGCAAAAACAGCAAGAGCCATTAGAGAGAAGAAACACCGCCGGCCTGATCAGAATGAGAATGTGCAGAGAAGCTGCTATGAAAGTGTTTCTGATGACTATTAATCGCATAAGGAATAAAATATGTGAGAAGAAAGCTGCATATGCAGATGTGGAAGCTAAACTTGCTATCTTTTTTTTTTTTTTTTTTTAAAACACCCTAATAAGCTACCACCTGACAAGTGATACAGGCAGAGGTGTCTGTGCCGCGGTTTAACACTATTTATTTATGTATTTATTTTTTAATTTATCCGTCCAGGCTGTGGCAAATGGATGTAGGGACGTTGATTTTTAGACGGGGCCAGGAGACAAAGAGTCTCAGTCAAGGATGTTGGTTATTGATGGTGATACTACTACTCAATGTGAATACATGGTGCGTGCATATACTTCATACACAAAGTATCCCAGTGTCTTCATGCTGCTTATTAATGCCTGTTGGCGGAGTAGTTTTGCTGTATCTTCTTTATTGATAATCTTTGTAAATGTGTTATCCGATGAAATGACATGCAATATGTGATTTTTTTTTGGGGACATTTCATGACCTATATATATATAAATAAATAAATATATTAAAAAAAAAAATATATATATATATATATATATATATATATAGAGAGAGAGAGAGAGAGAGAGAGATGTATATCCACACACATTTACATATATATATATATATATATTTTTTTTTTTCCCGATTTTCTATTTTTTACATTTACGCAAATCTTTCGGGAATTGACAAACAAAAACATCAACAAAATAGGTTGACGGGCTGGAAACTAAAATTCTGAAAATCACAAGCCAACATTTAATCCTTGATGGCAACATCCACATAACCGCTAGCCGTTAGTTCACTAACTTTAGCCTTTCTTGTATGTGGTCTCCCACCCAAGCCAGCCGTGTTTTTATGCCTGCGCTGTCGTATTTTCACAGATTTCACATTTTCCACCGAATGAAAATGTCAAACTTCCCAATTCTCAGAGTGCCTGGCTCTCCACATGGAGGTGCCTGAAAAGATCCTACGTTCCCTCTTAAATGCATACTTGAGAAGCATCAGGTAAGAGCGTCTCGCCAATAACTAAAGATCTCTGGGCTCAGAACAGCAAGAAGCAGATGTGGAAGTGACAGACAGTTGCAGTGGCTCCTGATGAGGCACTGAAGGCTCTCTGATGGAGGGGATGATGCTGCTCTTCTCCTGAATGGCTCAGGCTCTGGCTTTGACAGTGATAGACAGATGCACGCCCTTTTCCAAATGGTTTCTATGGGGTCTTTGCAAGACACTTCAGCCTAACAAACCATCTGACGTGTCAGGCAACCCAAAACTACAATAACGAGAAAACCTCCTGGAAGAGCCAGCCAGAAGACCCTTCAGGGAAGCCTGACCCCATCAATATTTATTTCTTAAATAATTTCTTTCTTTTTTTTTCCATTTCTTGTAATGCGTTTACTGTAAAGACCACTTACTTCAGTCAGATCTGTTACAGGTAATGGAAGCTTCTCCTATAGATAGCACAACCCTTTTTTGGGGGGGCCTTTACTCTGTTCCTTTTCTGGGATGCTGTTGTTGCTATTTTAACATTTGCATTTGTGTATGTGTTCAAAGCCAGGAAAAGAGTTTCAAAAATAAAAATAAAAATAACAACATTAATAACAATAAAAATGAAATTAAATGAAATGAAATAAATCAAGTAGAATTACTGCTGCTGCTGATGGATTTTCTCTCCCACCCAGACATTAGGCTCAATGACAACCATTGCCAATAAATAACCAAATTACTGAACTAATAAACAAACATTTTGGGAAGAGGATTCCCGGGGTCAGATGTGAAGATGAACTGCAAAAACAGCATTGAGGCAAAGCATAAAACTGTGAGAGGAGATGTCAGTTCGAGAAAAGGACACCTTGAATGGCATCTGCCAGTGAAGTGGAGAAGGGAAGAAAGTGAGCTGAATGAATGTGCAAAAAAAAGGAAAGTGGGTCATCAGTTGATGGAAGAGCTTTGTTAGTCAAACTTGACTTTGCGGCCCAGCTGAACTAATGCGATACTCAATCTTGGTCGGGGTTAAGATTAGGTTGCGGCTCAGGTCGTAGAGCAAGCTCCCCTCCGGTCAGAATATCAGCGGTTAGACTCCCATGCCGAAGTGTCCTTGGACAAGGCACCGAACCCCCAAGTTGCTCCCGACGGCCTGGTTAGCGCCTTGTGTGACAGCCAGCCGACATCGGTGTGTGTGTGTGTGTGTGTGTGTGTGTGTGTGTGTGTGTGTGTGTGTGTGTGTGTGTGAAAGGGGTGAATGTGAGATTCAGTTTAAGGCGCTTTGAAACCGCAAGGTGTTGAAAACGCCATGTAAGTGGAAACCATTACTACATTTAATCTCCACTGCAGGCTCTGATGTGTGCTGAGTGTTGTCTGTTGTCAGGAAACAAACTTTGGTCAGTGTTCTGGTAAATGTATTCTGTTCCTGTCCTTGTGTAGATTCATTGTACACAGTGCCGACAGGAGTGCTGCATCTGTAATGACTTCCACTTCATGGTAGCCGGTGCGGCAGGCAGAAATGTATTCCCGGGGTGTGCACAAAGTATTGGGTTTAATCTGTTTCAAGAGGTTGAGATTCATTAATTTCTATGCCTCATTATAAAGGTTGTACAATTGATCCTCGGTGTAATCAAAGCCAAATATTGGACGATACTTGCTTTCGCGGCTTTAACCCTCCGAACCCTGCCTCAAGTTTTATCTACTTATTTATTTCTTGGTCGTATTATTTCACAAGAGGATATCCATGTTTGCATTAAGAAAAAGGCATTTGCACAAACCAGATCGTGAGAGAGAAAAAACAAACAAAACACCTGATCAACCAACCATCTAACTTAAGATATACATTTGAATAAATACACATATACATAAAATCATTCTGCATTCTTGAGCATCACACTGAAGATATGAACTGACCTACGTGAGATCTGCGACTTTTTTTGAAATACTGTCAGATCTGCAGGCTGCAGACTTCTAGACCTGCTTGAAATAGGCAGACGTTTATTTTTCTACCGTAAACGTTATGACTAATATCATGCAATGAAACACTGAAGCTATTTAGACATTTTCACTTTTTTTTTTCTTTTGAGAATACTCGCTACATTTAGACACATTGGCGGCTTCTTTTTTTTTTTTCACTGCAGTGAAAAAATATACCTAAAGGCAGGAAAAATTTAACAGTAGCTCCAAGAAAGAAAAAAAGGTTAAAGGGTTAATAGAAGCTTTACTCTTGGCCTGCGAAGGACAAGTGAGGGCCCAAAAATAGGCTAAATCACTCGGATGGGAATGAGGGCTATTATCTGATATTACAGTCTGAGCGCTTATCAAGAGAGGTTTACAATCCAATTATTTAAAACAAAAAGGAAAAGAAAAAAAAAAGAGAGCAAAAATCCTGCGGTGGATTAACATCCAAAGTAGTCCAAAATAAGAGCGGAGATGATATCGCTCCATTTGTATTTATGAATGTTTCTCCTTTGTGACTTCCTGTTGTTGTTTTAATATTGTGCCGGCTAAAAGACTGTTGACTCCACTTTTGTCGCAGGGCTGGGGTTGACATTGAAATGATTGTGTGCGGATAAAATGTCCCGCCTGGACTGGAACAAGGACCAATAACATCATTTGACAAAATTGTCAAAACTGTCCACAGATTCCACGAACAACTGGAACTTGAACTGAGGGTTTGAAAGAGAGTGTTTTGCTGTCGGCAAGATCCAATAAAGCAAGTTGCTGTAACACTGGTCAATCCAGGCAAACCAATAAATAACCTTCTGTGCGGATCAGGATACTTGAGTTCTAAACTATTTTGTCTCTTTTTCATCATCTCTAAACTGTACCATTTCAGCTGCACTAAGGAATCGGCACCCATCTTGTGCTATGCATTATGTTTTTAATCTAACTAAATAATTGATTGATTTATGGGTTGATTCATTCATGTATTTTTTTAGATAGAATGTATTATTATGATAATTATTATTATCATTATTAATGTTCTAATTTTTACCAAATAAGGATCCTTTTTCTGCAATGGCTGTCACAAGAAGTTAAGCGCTATTTTGGTAAGGTTTCAACTGGCGTCTATTTTAGAGAAAGGACATTTATTTGTTTTACAACCATTTTTCTTTTCTTTTTTTTTTTTCCCCCACAGAGAGACTTTCAATGCAAAGCTACCTTTCTGGCACCTGGCCCTTCATTTCACTGCGAGTTGCTTTGATAATATTATAATACCATGATTCCTGTGATACCTCATGTTCAGTTCGCAAGGCATTTGGATTTACAATTCCACAGGTCTCGCAGTAGAATTGTGAGGGGCAATGTTTACTCTCCTGCCTCGTCCATCTTCAGTCTTTATGTTTATTTATCCCCTTGTCGGACCCGGCAGGCCATCACTTGAGACTGCCTCCTTCTTCGCAGCTGTCAAATATCAAGACGCCCCAGACCAACTGAAACCGACACATCCATCCTCCTGCTCTCTCCCATAATTCACCGCCATCAGCCACTTCTCCAATTGCGCGATAACCCTGGAAACCAAGTTTGCTGTGACACAATCGCTGCTTGTGGGCTGATAGTTAACATGCCAACGGTATACGAGCGCGAGCGTCGCATGTTTTATGGATGTCGTTAAGAAGAAAAGGGGCACCTCTCGTTTCCTCATTCAGCGTGGTACGAGTAGTGTTTTGTTTCTTCGAGAAATTTAGATAAGAAGGCATGGAATCTTGTCATGAAAGAGCTTCCGCGCTTCTTTGATCTGTAATGTTAGCGACATAAAAAGGAGGCGGACTCGCCGGCATACAATGAGTAACTCGTGTTACTGCAGATTTGAATCGCTTCCCCTTCTGCTGATGGAAGGGTTGAATCTTACGCTCCGTGTTGAATCAACAACACAAGCATTGTCTTGGCAGAGTGGCATGCCTTCATGGCCTTGTGCGCACCTCATTAGCTACGCGGGAACGCGAGCTATCGAATCAAACCCTGCACACACTCTAACGCTTAGTTTTCAATGCATTGATGCACTTTCTACGCAAACCCTTCTCCGGTCTTTGCATTTCAGTTATGTCTGCGTGCCATTATTTACTGCTGCTGTTTCTGAGCTGCACAGAGGATCTCAATCCGGTGACACGGACGTCCGACCGCCGTCTGGCATTTTGTTTGGTTTGCACACAAGCTGGGTGGCCAATGGAGTGGCATCAGGGAGAATCTGGGTTCATTTGAATTAATTAGAATCCGAAACATTACCGCTTGTTTTCCTTTTTTGCACTACTGCTACTTTGCACAGAGAAAAACATCATGCTACTATTGCATCATTGGCTATTATGGTACTTCCTACTGACCTTTGCACTAAACTGTACACAAAAAAAAACAAAAAATAAATCAAAAACTCTCCTGCTACTCTCTAATGTCGTCACATATCATTCTGTATCTTCGTGCACTTTTTACTTCATGCCTCATAGTTTAATGTTTACTGTCAAATAGAGCAGTGCACTTTACTGCTAATTTGCACTCTATTATCATCATTATTCTGTTAATTTCATGTCACCGTGGCATTGTGAGAAACGTCTTCTCGATTCCTCTGTATGTCCAGCAAAGGGGGAGAAATTGACAAAAAATAATTTTGCGGTCATTTGAATAAAAACAATATACAGGAAAACATAATTGTTGAATTCGTGTGATTATTGTTTCTCTGAATATGCCGTCTTGTAACAACACCCTTACCTACGATCGGAGGTTAAGCCAAACGAAATGTGATCATCATCCATGCCCTTGTCAGCGGCGCAGGTAAATGTCAATCTTTCCATCGAAACGGTTGCATCCTACTTTTTTTTGCCGCGCTTCTCGCTTCATAAATGAGGGCCCATGTGAGTTAGCCGTTCGACGACTGAAGTACGCGCTGAGTTTTGCGTGTCAAATTAAGGTGGGAGTCTGACGGAGAATGAATTCAGCATCTGACCTTTTGTGCCTCCATTGTACAATGAGCTGTTTCTGTCATAACTGGGGGAGCCACTTTACAAAAGACAGTAAATCACGATTCGACGTTATACTATTTATCAGTGTGGCAATTTAAAGGACAATAAATTTCAACAAATTTTGTTGAGGACATAGAAGGGGGATTTATCTATTTATTTTTTACCACTACGTGTTTTAACTTCATTCAGCGCACACCCACTTCATTCCCATCCTAAATGAATAGTCAGAAACCCTCAATGAAATGATTACTCACCTGCTGACATGAAGATACCACTCTAAGATCTGTTTCAGTTACCACCCATCAGCCGGAATAGACAATATGCCAGGGTAGACTGCGGGGGCTTACTACATTGTGACTGACTAGATTCAACCGTCAATCAGGACAGTGTAATAGTACGCGTTCACGATGCACAATGGGGGCTTAAATGATCAGATGACAGGTATTTCTGTATATTTGAGTGAGTCCTTTATGCTAGAGAAGACTGGAAAACAACTTTATAAGTGTATTTTCTACCGCTGGAGACTCTTTTTACATAAAATGGGGTTAAGCCATGGCTGTATTCAAAAGATATGAATGTGTGCATCATGAGTCAACTGCAGCTGTACTTTCTTGGAGTATAATTTCACCGTAATTGCGCCGCGAACGTGCATTAATCCCCCTACTTCACCTGTTTTATGGAGATCGTACAAGCCATTCATTACATTGCCTATACGGTACCCCCGCTCCCTGCTAGGCAAATGGTATATGGACTGCATTCATGTAGCGCTTTTGTAAAGTGCCAAGTGCTATTAGCACTTCATAACACATTAAATCTCCACATACACACACACACATATTCACAGGCAGTGAATGGTTTTTGTTCAATGTCAGTGATGTGGCGTGGCCTCTAGGAGCTTCCTGTTTACTTGATGGCCTGCTCTACCTTCCTGAGATGCAGCCAACACTGCAGTTGCTTTTTGAAAGATAGCAATATGGCTAAACGGTTTCACGCCTTGCCAACATGAGATAATCTCTTTAACGTTTGGCCCTATCAGCGCAAAAAAAAAAAAAAAAAAAGGCTTATTTTCAAGACCAGACAGATGGACGAGCCATCAAATCACTACCCGGCTTTGGTGCACTCTCCTCTAATGGAAACATCTCTGCAGAATCAGGTGATCAGGTCGTTAACAGGTACCGAAATAAGCTGGAGGGCTGCATAAATTCCAAAAAGTGATGTAATTAACAGTGCGCAATCGCTAGTTAATATTAATCATCGAAAGGCATGTTTTGTACATGCGAGGAGTAAATGAAATATGCATGTTTTCATCAGGTGAGCGCGGCCATAAAACGGGGAGTGAAAACAGCAATATTTTGGACAAATAGCGATCGAGCTCGGCAGGTGAGAAATTGAAGGTGAAATCCGAAGCCGCCTGAGGGGACGACACAGCCCTTTAAAATGTGTTACACAAGCAAAGTGTATAGAGCTTACTCTCCAATTTCAGTTATCCTAATGTTGTGAGATATTTCAAATGCCTCATTACTTGCATTTTGCAAGGATGGGAGAAGCCTCTCTCTGCTCGATAATGAGCCCCGAAGCTTATTAGACCAGTGTGCATTGAATTGAAAGGACCACTGCTTTTTTTTTTTTTTTTTCTTTCCCCTATTCTCTATGGCGGAGAAAGGCTCGCGCTCTAATCATGAAAACACAGAGCCACATCATCACACTCAACTAAACTAAAGAGGATAATCCTGTGGTCTGTTTGGGGTATTTTACTATAGAATTGAATTACCACTCTCCATATATGAACACACAGCCGCCACAAATGGAAACCAGATTTGAAGAGGTCACTATTGCGGGGCCCGGACACCAGAAGCTCTTGTATGAAGGAGAAAACAAACAAAATAATACTCAAATAAATAGATTGCTTGTTCATGGTAAACCACTCTTGCGTTAAGAAGTGACAAGTACATCAGATAAGCTTGCGGTTTTAGCACTTAGTCTATGAGCAGGTTGTTTTGTTACATCTGAATGTGAATGAGGGAATTACCACACGAAGGTGGTGTTTAAAGTGGAGTGCCGGCATTGAATCTTGAGTTTGACTGTTGAAATCTTATATAATGTCTTATATAATATAATCTTATATATAATTTCAGTACTGGGGTTCAAAAAGAAGGCTTGATTAAATCAGATTATGAAAACAAAAAAAACGTCACTTGTAAAAGTCAAACTGCTTTATCGTCACCTTTTCTTTGTTCATGAGTTTGCAGTCACTAAAAGAAAATACGGTGAACCATTTGGATTGTATACATGTTTGAACTGACTCCTGACTTTTATTTATTTATCTTCTTTAATTATCTTCCTTACGAGTTGCTGTTTGCTTTCATTTTTTTTCCAGGGAAAGAAGGAAGTGACTCCAAAAAGCTTCGCGATCATGTACTTGTTATCCAGCGCAGAGAAAGCGGCAAGGGGCTCGTCCAAATTCATTTCGCTGTTCTTTTCGACTCACTTCAAATTCTTTCCTGATCAGATTTCCTCGACAACTGACTTACTGCGATCCAAGTTTTTTTATTTTTATTTTTCTATTTATTATTACTTGTTGCTGTCTTAGCCAGTGAGTCTGTCTGGATTCTCATGTCAGTTTTAGAGTCAATAATAAGCACATTGCTGTGTCAGCTGATAGCTGACGTGCAAATTCAAAGCTAACCGAAAGGTCCTTTTTGAATCCATAGACATCACTGCGATGTCTCTCATCTCCATGACATCTGTATGAATGAAGGTAAATCCATAGCATGTCAACCATATTCGAAAACTTCATGTCATATGACTATTATTCTACTTACTATTCTTATTATTACCATCATTGTGATTATCATTGTAGTTATAATGATACATGCATTTTTAAAACACAAAGAGTAAATTGTGCCTCAAATTAGAATATGGATGAACTGTCTATAAATGAAAGCATAAATTGTTTAGAAACATCATTATTTTTTGATAAGAGTAATCCAAAGATGCTTTTCCCCCATCCATCTCTTGGGTGATTCAATATGGTATGTGCTGTCCTCACTTTAAATGATCACTGCGCATGCACAGAAGATATTTACTGTGCATTATGCGCCGTCAATTATGTTCGGGAATAAAGTCGAAGAATCACAAACCGAAGGTAAAGTGTGGAATTCGCCCTCGCCATGTGTGCACGAGAGGCCCACCGGGGAGCTTCGGTGGAATTCAGAATGTAACATCCTCGAAAACGGGCTCTACCTCCACTGTCAAATCCCCAAATACAGTACGCCACTCAAATGATCAAACAGAGGAAAATATGATTAGGAGTCCTTTTTTGTTTTAGATGATTCCTCTATTTATATTAATGCCAATTACAAAACCTGAAGTTGCTTGCCTCGTGGCTGAACATGTGTTAGTTACAAGTAAAATAAAAGGAAAAAACAAATGAAAAAAAAACAAAACAAAACAATTTACAAGTAGCTTCCGGGTGGATTTTTATCTCAATAATTAATTTCCATGGACAACCAGAGTATCTTTCATACAACCGCAAAAAAAAAATAATTGCTTAAATTATTTACAAAGCAAGTTCTAACATCACTTGACCTACTGGGACTTTAACCCACATCTTGACATAAAGCGAGCACGTGTTTACTGTGTCAGTGAAGTGAAACTGACTCATTTCTTGTCTTTACTTTGAGGTTTTAATGGCAGAAATGTAATACTGAAGTAACTATAAGGAAGTAAGCTAGTAAGCACTGGATACTCCAAAATACATTTCAATCACTTCATGATACGGGATGATTTTGTGTGAAAGTCAAAATATTTAGGATTTATGTGATATATGAGTGTGTGTGTATATATATTTATATTTATATATGTATGCGTCTAGGTGGAGTGTGCTGTAGGTATGATAGGGAAACAGGGAAGCTCAAGTCGGAGGTGGGACTACATCAGGGATCAGCTCTGAGCCCCTTCTTGTTTACAGTGATGATGGACAGGCTGACAGATGAGGTTAGACAGGCATCTCCATGGACCATGATGTTTGCAGATGACATTGTGATCTATAGTGAGAGCAGAGAGCAGGTGGAGGAAAAACTACAGGGGTGAAGGTATGCTCTGGAAGGGACAGGAATGAACGTTAGTTGCATCAAGACGGATTATTTATGTGTGAATGAGAGGGACCCAAATGCAATGCTGAGGCTACAGGGAGTGGAGATAGAGAAGGTGGAGGATTTTAAGTGCTTCAGCAGTCCAGAGCAACGGAGGGTGTGGAAAAGAGGTGAAGAAACGGGTTCAAACAAGTTGGAACGGCTGTGGAAAAGAGTCAGGGGTAATATTTGACGATTATCAGCCAGAATGAAAGGTGAACAAGACAGCGGTGAGACCAGCGATGCTGTATGGTTTGGAGACGGCGGCATTGAAGAAAAGCCATGAAGCAGAGTTGGAGGTCGCGGAGATGAAGATTTTTGAAGTTCCCTTTGGGAGTTACAAGGATGGATAGGATCAGAAATTAGTCCATTTGAGGGAGACATCGTGTTAGATTCTTTGGAGATAATGTCAGAGTGGCTAAACTGAGAGGGTTCGGTCATTTACAGAAGAGAGATGGTGAATGCATTGGAAAGATGTCGGGGTTGGGACTGCCAGGCAGGAGGTCTAGAGGAGGACCAAAGAGAAGATTCACAGATGCAGTGAGAGAGGACATGAAGTTAGTCGAAGTAAGACAAGAGGATACAGAGATTAGGGTGAGATAGAGGAGGTAGATATATATTTATATATGTGTGTGTGTGTGTGTGTGTGTGCAATTTAGGGTCTCCTGTGAACCTCCTGCATGTTTTTGGCCTGTGGTTGGAAACCCGGGCAGACACAAAGAGGACCATGGAAGCCACACACTGGAAGGAATTGAGCCAGGAACCTTCCTGCTTTGAGATGAATGTGAAAAACTGTGTGCCACCCTGCGGCCCATAGATAGAGATCAAATAAAAAATGAAATAAATAAGGATATGTGTGTGTGTATATATATATATATATATATATATATATATATATATATATATATCATGACGTGTTGATAAACTACACATCTACTATAAAAGCTCATTTCACGTTGTCAGAAAGACTCTCCATTGAAGGACAAAACACGTTTCAACACCTTGTATATCTTGTTTGAAATAGTTCAAGTACTCAAGTATATTTTGCGCCACGCTGCTCTCCTGCGTGACCAAACATCTCCTCTTTTGACTTTCGAGGAATCATAAAGAGCTGGTGTTTGAAGTCTGTTTTCAGAGCGATTCCTCACCTATGCCTGTTTCTCATGAGACGCACGAGGAAGAACTGAACAATGGTGCTTTGCCCGCTCGCTGCCCTTCCGTTAATTCATATTTTAGAGCCATCTAAGAGTGTTTTCTTCTCTCTCTTCTTTTGCAGTGAGGTACCGCGCAGCCGGGTAAAACAAAACACTTTGCCCTCGCATGAATAAAAAATGTTCTTCAGGAAGATCCAATTTTCAGGTTTCCTCTAGAACACTCAAAACCCCTGAATTTCACCCGCTGCAGTGTTCATCTTCCTTCACCCAGATATACAAATTCCACTGGCTTAATCATGTCAAGGGATTTACCCACCGGTCCTCTACTGGGAATTCCCTTTGCGGGAATGTGGCGGAGCATGTTGAGATACCCGCAGGAAAATATTTCAGTTAGCTGAGCTACGCGGAGACGGGTATGAAATGTGTCTCCCCTGTGTCTCAGCTCGGTACGTGCAAAGCTGCTTTCGCTGCACCACAGACGTGCACAATGTTCTTAACAGGCCACCCGGTATTGGCATTTCTTGTGAAAGTAGTAGCATTTGATTCACTTAAGCCCGATGACACACTTTTCTCCAAAGCTCAGCATCAAAAGATTCGGAGACCGACACTGTCTTCGAATCTTTTTAGGAGCCCAACTTTCAGACTCCACGGTGATTCTCTCCTGTGAGTTTACTGAAACCCAACACCTTTACTGACAGGGGGTTGTGGATTCTAATTTTGTTTTTTTCCTCTTATTTTCTCTCGACTATTCACCGCGGCGACTCGATATAATCAGCAAAGAACGACTAACTACGGCAGTAGAATGGATAAGAGTAGCAAAAGTTTCCTCTCCCAAAGAGTCGAGGAAGTCACTCTGAGGTTTGGTAGATAGACGTACAGACAACAGAGAGATTCCTAGGCCAGTAAACAAGACAGGCAAACAGCAGTGAGGAGATCCAGGATGACCTCTGGGTCTTTGTGGTGAACGTCGCCGCGGCAAATCATCTTCTTTCCAGCGAATCCTCTCCTCTGCATCCTCTTTTCTCACACCAACTAACGTCATGCCCTCTCTTTCCCATCCATCCGTAACTCCGCTCTTCGGTCTTCCTCTTGGCCTCCTGCCTAGCAGTTCCTACCTCAGCGTCCATCTGTCCATGTCCAACCCATCTCAGTCTGACTTTATCTCCTGAGCATCTAACGTGCGCCTTCCCTCTGATGGACTCTTCCCTGACTCTCTCCATCCTCCTCGCTCCTAAAGAGGACCTTCATCTCTGCTCCCTCCTGTCTTTTCCTCAGCGTTTCTAAACCCGAAAAAACAAATCTGGTCTCAGCACCGTCTTGCACACCTTACCCTTCACCCGGGCATGACTCCGCATACTGAAAATTTTACACGAGTAGGAATATAAAACAACATTCGCAACGGCTTTTATGAAGTTGTGTTGTACCTGTTTTGCATTTAATAGCATAAATACTGTGCACACAATACTGTGCATGATAAAAACGTTTCTGTAAATGATGTTTTAACAGACAAATTCATGAAATAACACTTTGAGTTTTCTAATATGCTTTGGGATCCCACAATAGAACACTTGCAGCAAATTAACAAAACAATAACCATCATATTATTGAGTGAGTTGAAATGATAATAATGAGAAACAGCAGATTGTAGAAATGCAACCAACTCTGTTCTCTTCCCGGCTTCAGGAGGGGGTTTCAAGGTTGTTCCTCCAGAGCTTCTTTCTCAACTCTGTGTTTCTAAGGTGTGTCTCCTTCACTCTCGGTGACGTCAACCTGAAGTGATGTTTTCCGTATAAATGTGTGTGTGTGTGTGTGTGTGTGTGTGTGATCTTCCCCCCGGTTTAAACTAAAACCGGCGCAGAACCTGTTGTAATGAGACTTCTCGCTGCGAAGATCAATGTAGATTTCAGAGTTTGTGAACTACATGAGGTCTCTGCGGGGGCACACAGGTGTGAGGACTCACCACATGCTTGGTTTCATATATTGATCAGGGTAACCCTCCACTGTTCTATCCAACTGCGTGAGGCCTGGTGGTGGTGGGGGGGCACACAGGATTCTGGGGGGTTCTTACCTGTACGGGCTCATCAACTGAGGACATCCGAAAAGATATGACTCTAAAGCAATGCCAATCGAAGGTTTCGTCATTTGCTGACCTGAATTTTGAATTTTCTCGAATGACAAGGTCTGGCTCATACAATATCTCCTCTGGCCGAATGGATGATGTTTGTGACTGAGGCTATTTGAAACAGATGAAACAGAACGATACTCTTGCCAGTCAAGTTGGAAAAACCCAACAATTGGTCTCTAGATGAATGCAACTGATGGGTTATGATCAGGAGGAGACTTTTCATACTTTGTGTTTTGAATCAGGTGGACACTTATATTGTGGCATAGCAGAGGGCAGACCATGAAAGGCCTTCCCTATTCAGAAAAAAAATAAATAAATATATATATATATATATATATATAGATTGATAAGTAAATACAAAAAGACAAATATGGGAATGCAATAATAAATAAAATAAACAAGATGGATCGACAGACAGACAGAGAGATAGACAGATCAAATAGTTTGAATGTTTAAAATAAATGAAAGCTTTAGCATCTGCGACTCAGAATTACTTATAAAATATTTACCAAACTGTGAATTACGATAAATAATTGAACGCCTTCGCAGGCATCGCAACACATGGAGGGTTAGAACGCAAGACTTCCAACTGGACGTGTGAACATGTGGGTAAAGATTTGTCTAAGTTACGCCTAAAAATACCATAAGAATCCTGATAACTGCCAAGAAGTGCTTTGGACTTGGTTGCATTATGGGGTGTTATATGTCGCTGATCCAAACGAAAGGGTCTCTCATAGAGTCCGGGTAAGAATGGTATTCAGTCAAATGTTTGTTTATTTTGTTTTTTGTCATCTCAGCTTTGATTGACGGACAAATGTTACGTCTGAGACTATCAAAACCCTATTTTTTGTATTGGTATTTTGAGGGAAAATTCTGAAGAGAATGCGTACAGACCAGAAAGAAGTCAAAATGTCAGAATGCAAAAAACGGTTTTACCAGTTTCATAGTTTCCAGCTGAACGGGGATGAAGATACAGTTAGAAAAGCTTTGTTCTGTTTTCATTTTCTGCGAGACAGATGTCAGGAAACAGACTGACTGTAAGATAAGAGAGAGAGGATCTGCGATTGAAATCACTCTCTATGAAGGAATTAACAAGCAGCGTGTTTGTGTACGTTAAATCAAGCCAATCGCCTGCGTGTTTTATTTCTTATCAGCGCATGCCATTAAATAAATGCATCAAAAAGATGAAGAGGAGGATAAGTGAGTGAAAAAAAAAAAAAAAGTCATTGAAAGAACCCAATGGTGTGAATCCCTGATAGAAAAATATAACACTTCAATACGCGAATACTCAAAGAGAAGAGTTCCCATCCTACTTGTAGACCGGCTGATTGTTGATGCATGCATTTTAGCTGATAATGAAGGCCCATCGGTTAATGTAGATTTTTATCATTTATCTATATAATATTTCCAAGATTCGAGGGCATTCTCTAAAAACATTACGAGCGGATCTGCTTTCTGTTTCCTAGATTAAATGCGGAGACCGTCGAAGGGATTGATGGTGATTCTTTCCACGCAGAAGATATAAATGTGTTGGTTGTACGCAAGTACGCCGGTTGATGGATGGAGATATTGGATCTAGCCATCGTCACGTTGCGGTCAGGCTGTGCTGGTTAAACAAACGCAGCTCCCAGGCTGTGTCAACACATGTAGGATCTTGAGGTTTTGGCAGCAGTTGCCGTCCTGCTGACGTTCTGTTCGATTTTTTTCTTTTTTTTTTCCTTTTGGAGACGTCCAGGTCCTTCCACTCCGGTGTGAGTGTTTGTGATGGACCTGCAGACCTCAGCCTCCACCCACCAATCAAAAGTTCAGCTGGTGAGCCTTCCGAAGCGAACGGGGATGCGATGTTAAACGGGAGCGCCTTGCTCGGTGTCTGTGCCGAAAAGCGGTGTCTGCCTTCACTGTCGCTGGTGGGGATTCCGGGGTTTTAACTGACAGCTACATTCCTTGGTCTCATAATAGTGTGTCATGAATGTCAAAACCTGTGGATAAAGCAGAATTTCAGTCTCTCCACCATCTTAGACATTGTGAAGAGTCGGCGTACAGGGTTCTTTATTCTGTCCGGATAAGTCATCCTATAGGCCTTCTGCTGGTCTTGGCTACGGTCCTGTAGGCTGGGGCATAATGGGCCCCGAGTCGGTGCTCAAAATGCTGGCTGCATAGTTCGGATGTTCCACCTCCTCTATGATGTCTTGCGCCATCCCGGGCATCCACACTGACTATCGTGCGCGGGTGATGCACTTTGTCATTAATCTGGAGTCCACGGAGGACTTTCTCATGAATCTTTCTTGGCACTGGAGGTGGAATAGGAATTATTTAGCAGGATCTCATTCATGTGTGTCTTTCCGCATTATATGTAAGGCAAGACATTTCTCTGAGGCTATTTTAACGTGCACCGGCAAACAGGAAGGTGCAAGTCAAAGAATTTCATTGGTCGGTGCCAGGCTGCTGGGTATACACACCTCTCATTGGTATTCTTCCATTGTTTCTGCATGAGTCCTCCTCCCAGGTCATATAAGGCTGCATCTGCTGACACTTGAATTTCTCCTTTTAATCTTTGCCCTGCCTTGTAAGACGCCTATACGCCCAATTTTCCATTGACTATAATTTAGCCGGCGCACTCAAGGGCTGTGTAGAGATTGAGCAGGTGAGGAATAAACTTGCTGTTGTACTTCACCCTCACTCAAGTGATTGTCTCTCATCCAACGCTGGGTTAAGGCCATACTGATAATAGCATTAATTTGGTGTAGACTGTCCTTGTGTACCCCCCGACCCCAAACCTTCAGTCAATATATTTTTGGATTCACATTAATCTCTGAGAGTGAGGTCATTCTAATGGGAAAAAAAAAAAAAAAAAAAAAAAAAAAAAAAAAAAAAAAATTTTTCAACCTTTTTTTTTTTTAAATAATCTGACAGAAAAGAAAAGAGCAATGATTAGC